>JAFEKR010000019.1:652336-1046960 GCA_019022495.1 Epichloe hybrida | reverse complement strand
CGGACGATCCGGGCCTCAACTGCCGCATCGCGGGCGTGGCGTCCCACGCCGCGCCCGATCGTCGTCGACCCTCATCTGCGATGGGCGCCTCGCTCCTCGGACAAGGTCTTCGGGGTCTGTCGCGCCGGCGCGGGCTCCGCCCGTTCGTACTCACCGGCGTTCCTGCAGAGGAGATTCCCCGGGACTATGTGCGGCTACTGGAGGACCACGGCGGCAAGTACGTGCATGGCCACGCAGTCCCGGTCGAGACGCCGCCCCGCGGCTCTCGTGGGAAGATGTGTTCGGGGCTCTTCTCGCGCAGGGCCTGACGAGCATCATGGTCGAGGGAGGCGGACACGTCATCAACTCGTTGCTCGACCCCGCGCATCACGGACTCATCGACTCCGTCATCGTCACCATCGCACCCACTTGGCGTGGGGAAAGGGGCGTCGTCGTCTGCCCGGACAGGGTGCACGATGATGACGGAACTCCCCTCGCTGCTGCTAGATTATCTGGAGTCTCGTGCTTCCACTCGGGGAGGATGTCGTCCTTTGTGGGAAGTTACAATCTCGGCATTAGCGATGCCATCATGTTCTCTCTCTCTCTCTCTCTCTCTCTTTCTTCCCATTTTTTTTTTTTTTGGTGCAGATGGGGGTGTGGGGGATCTCGCCAGACCCACATTATCGCGTCAAATGAACTTACATTAACAACCTCAACTTCTCATCGGCTGGCTGCTCACTTTTGAAAAACTCGCGACGTTTCTTCATCTTCACAACCTCAACCCTCTGACCGGTGTACCCCCCCCCCCCCCTTTTCCGTGAATTCTCCTCCTCACAATGACACCACGCATCACCGTCCTCGGCTCCCTCAACATCGACCTCGTCTCCTATGTCCCGCACCACCCCCTCCCCGGCGAGACACTCACATCCACGCACTTCGCCACCTCCCCCGGCGGCAAGAGCGCCAACCAAGCCGTCGCCTGCGCGAAGCTCTCCCGCGCCAGCGACCTATCGCCCGCGTCGGCGACGGCGTCCGTCTCCATGCTCGGCGCCGTCGGCAGCGACACGTACGGAACCAGCCTCGTCGACAGCCTGCGCTCCCACGGCGTCGACACGCAGGGCGTGGCCGTCAGAAAAGACGGCAAGACGGGCGTGGCCATCATCGTCGTGGATGAGCCCTCCGGGCAGAATCGCATCATCTTGTCGCCCGAGTCGAACCACTCGTTGTCGCCCGCCGACTTTGAGGTGCTGCCGGACCCGAAGCCCGACTTGCTCATCACGCAGCTCGAGATATCGCTCGAAACCGTCATGCAGGCCCTCAGGACGGCCAAGAGGGACGGCGTGCCCGTCTTGTTGAATCCTGCGCCGGCGCAAAAGTTGCCCGAGAGTGCGTACGACGGGCTGGCGCATCTGATTGTGAATGAGACGGAGGCGTCCATCCTCTCCGGACGGCCCGAGTCAGATCTAGACCATCTCGCGGGCTTGGAGAGCGTGGCTGGCGTCTTCCTCGGCCGCGGCGTGCAGCACGTGGTGATTACCCTTGGTGGGAGGGGAGCCTTCTACGCCGCAAAGTCCGGCAGCAAGGCTTTGGTCCAGGCTCTCGAGGCCAATGTCGTTGACACCACTGCCGCGGGAGACACGTTTGTCGGGTCCTACGCATTGGCCGTCGTGCATGCAGGCGAGGGTGAATTCGACATTGATGCCGCCGTCAAAGCCGCCAACAAGGCATCGTCCGTGACGGTCTCGCGAAAGGGTGCTCAAATATCTATTCCCTGGAAGGATGAGCTTCGGTAGGAAAGGAAGATTTACAAGATACGAAGGGCGTGGAAAAAAAAAATTGTAAAACTAAAAATTCAAAACCTACGGTACCCCTACCAGACTTGTCCTTTGAAATAGATACCTACCCCCCCTTCCCCCATATTGGAACACTCAGAACCACTTGCCCCAGTCCCAAAACTTGGAATCCTTCTCCTTCGATCCCAGCACCGTCGCGCGTTTGTTGCTACTCAGGTTTCTACGCGTACTACCGCCGCTTTCGAGCCCCGTAGGCATTCTCAAGGCTTTGATCGCGCGTTCCCCAAAGTAGTATATCTCTCCAACGGGTGTCTTTATTCCCTCATCCAGACACTGTGGGCGGCTCAGTTCTTGCCCAGACCAGGTTTTCCAGCGACTCTCCGCAGCTACCATCTGGGATGCATCCCTCTCACCATGACGGCCAAATTCCAACTGGTAGTTCGGGCATGCCAAGCGCGTGGTCGTGCCAGGAGACCTCATGGCAGTACTGCAGTTCGCCATGACCGGATCTGTACTATGCTGTGATTTAGTGCCCTGGTTCCGGCATGCCATTTGAGCATCTGAAATTCGTCGTTGGACGTCGATCGCCTTTTCATCCCCCCAATGTTGCACCATGAGAGGGAAAAGACTGTTTTGTGATGCCCTTGTCCGGGATGACCATACAGAATCGCTTGAGTTTCGCACCAGAGCCGCTGTGGCAGTTGTCTCCAGTCGGCTTTCAAGGTGGCAAAGCCCGTCCTCGGCCAAGTGAGCATCGTCAATCTTTGGGAAAGCTGAGTGAAGGTACGATATCTTGATACTCATGAGCCGAGTCTGAATATCACCAAGCTGAAGCTCCAGTTCTTCTATCAACTCTTCAGACCTGCATCTGCTGTGCCCCCACCCGCCTCTCTCCGTTGAATCTAGCCGAAGATGGACGACTAGCAAGATGCTTGTTCCAGCATATATCGTACTGCCAATCAATAGTCAGGATAGTTGTTTGACTTCTCGTTCTGAATTTAGGGCATACGTAGGCCATGATTGTTCTTGTATAACTTCTACTATGGTAGCCTCGTTGGCGGAATGCACCTCGACGGTCAAATCATAGAGACATCCAAAGTCAAAGAAACGATCTATCAGATTCAATCAGCAGCAGCTCGTTCCGTGTTCACACGCTGCAGCAACTTATGCATTGTCATCGTACCAAGCTTGTGATCAACAAACGTCCCAGACGGTTTGTCACCGTGTGTCTCCTCCTCCTCAGTAGACGTCGTGGCTGGCGATGTTTGCGAAAGTTTCCTAGATATCTCCACAGCCGCCCAGACGCTTGCATTCTTTCCCACTATGTCCTCCTTCTGTGCAGTAACAACTATGCGCGGCGAAAGAATGTACCCCCCGGTATTACGTAATATCTGTCGGGGGCTCAATTGATGCGGGCTGTCTTTACGTATTTGCCGGCCATGTCTGCGGATCGTGCTCACTTGAACAGCGGAATGGTTCAAGTCCATGAGGAAATGCGACTGGTTGATGCGGTACGTGACGAGCTACTTTGACCAAAAGAGAGAAGCCGCTTGTAACTTCTGATATCTGGCGTCGATTTCCTCAGCAAGCCGCGACAACTAGCTATGGCGTCGCCCCAAGGCTTTCTATGAGCTTTGTTCAACTCGGCCAAGCTGGTCCCAAACTCTCCTCTGGCCAGGCCACATTGGCGAGACCGCCTTTTGAAAATCTGTAATCGCTGGGTTCCGTCAATGATGTTCGTTATGTCACTATCACTATCACCTGCCGATGCATAAGTGTTTTTCTCGGCGTCGTTTCCAGATTCACTGCTGCGAAGTCTTTTGACAATGCGTAGCGGGCTCGGTTCGTTCCGCTTCTGCTTCTGCTGCTGAGCCTCTTCATGCGGCGACGGATAAGATGCCATTCTAGTCATATGATGCAAGTCTGGTTGAATATATATCCTGTGCTTTCATCCTAGCACGTCAGACGCAAGGCTGATAATTGTTGTTGTGATTTTTGTTGTTGCTGCCCGAGAGAATTGCTCAAAGTCGGGGGGGCCCTTGGTCTATGCAAACACGGCAGGCCAATGTGGAAGGAGCGACTGCTGGTGACGGGTGAGCCCCAGACTTCAGATGCGCGCCATGGCCGCTTCTGTGCAATTCATGATTATACAACCCAGGAGCGAGCCAGGAGCGAGCCAGGAAATCCGGGAAAATGATGAACAAAATGCTAGGCTGAAACCATGTAGTGAACAAATCGATTACAGATGGGTATCAATAACAAATGCTAAGACTATGCTGATGAAATCATATTGGGCAAGCAGAAATTACACAAAAAAATCACGAGAGCACCGCACGAACTCCGACGCCTCTACTGGTGCGTAGATTCTTTCTGGACTGTGGCCCGGAAGGGTTTTGGGGAGCTGCCGATTTCAGCCTGTGCCACCTAGCGTACGACGGAGGTTTTCTTTTATCGACTCGATGTCCGTTTCTTCCATTGGCAAAAACCGAATCTACCACGATTAGCGATTCATTTCGACTACTGCATTAATTTGCTTCGCTCGCTTACCATCTCGTCCGGAATGCCTGATCCGCCATACAACACTGGCTCAGTCAGACTAGCAGAAACTCCCTTCTTCACTCTGTCTTCCCACACGCCGTCCCAATCCCACTCCCCAGGTCTTCGTATTGTCGGAACTGATGACGACTCAGTTGCTCCATTTTCCGAAGCAAAAGGGACTTGTACTTCGTCAGGTTGCGCACTCTGACTGGGGCTTGAATGTTGACCGGCGAGTTTGCCTAGTTTCCGTCGGTGTGTTCGCCAGGCGTGCCAGGCTCCGGGGTTCCCAGCAGCTGTAAGAGGAACAGAATCAAGTACTTCTGATGTATCGAATGTACTTCGAATATACTTCAGGATGCTATAAATGGAAACCATTGGCTTTCCGGTCTTCAAATAGCCGAAAGTGCCCGCGTTGGACGACTCTGGTGACGTGGCGCTGCTCCCCAGAGGTGCACTCGCACGATCAAATCCGGGGCTGGCAAGCCGCTCGTCATTGCTGACCTGTCCAGCTTCCGGTTCTGTTCGCCTCCCCCGTCCAAACCATTCGGGGAATCCGTGGCGCAGACTGAAACCGCCAGGGGGTAATCGCTCTTGATGCGCTGTGCCGAGAGAACCGCTGTCCTGAACATCGGCTGAATACATGTAGGTTGTCAAAGGCGAGACCAGGGGATGAAAGATGTCAGTCGAAAATAGAATGAGAGGCGGAAGCTTAGGGTATGTGTCGGGAAAGGAAATCTGAAATCGCAAGACAGCCGGCGCGTATGGGCCTGTTGTTGGCTCACTGATCAATGACTGACTTTTTTTTTTTTTTTTTTTTTTTTTTGTATGTGAAGCAAATTATAGATCAGCCACAAGAACTTTTTCTTACCATCTCGAACGAATAGCACAGCAGACCATAGGGTAGGTTCCCCAGGCGTTAGTGTAATGATGATACCCTCAGGACATGCCTGCTTCAAGCCAGTGCTAGAACATGCTCGGTTAGTTGTTGATGGTGGCACGAGGAAGAGCGGCGCGAGACGAACAACTCGGATAGTAAATGCTGCTTTCGTAGAGACGGAAGGTCTGATAGGTGGGCCATTCTCATCTAACAAAAAATGGCATTGACACACTCAAGGTACTAAAAGGATAATGAGGCGGGCGCTCGCGCGCTGGGCAAAAGAGGGAAGATGGAAGCAGGGGAGGCTGTCCAAATTGGGCGGTGTGAAGGGCGGTGAGAGATTCTGCCCGTAGAATTGAAGAGGGATGATGGATCGCGGGGTTGTAGCCGGAGTCATAATTTTGTGGCGGGGGCATATTTCAAGTGAGTAGTGTAAACGGGTAATATTCCATGGTTTCACTCCGGAATCTCACTCCATTTTTTCTTTTGGAAGAGGAGAAGCAGGAAAACAGGAGAATCACTCCATGATTTACGCTTCATTTAATCCATGAATAAGTACCCTTCCGCTGATTACTGACCCAGTCGCTTCTCAATCTTGGCCTTTTCATGAGCCTTGATCTGGTCAAAATCTTCCCGCGTAGCGTTGTAAGCAACCGTGACCTGGTTGAAAGGATTCTCGGGGTTCTTGTCAAACTCCTTTCTGATCCTTTGCTTGCGCTGATCCATACGCAAGCCAACACCACTGCCATCTGCCTTCATCTCAGCGAGCCTTCGCTCCTCATACTTGGCGAACGCGGCAGCAAATCTTCTCTCAGGATGCTTGTCGATCTTGGAATCGTCCGAGCCGGTCGCCAAGGACAGGGCATCAAGTGCGTTGTCGATGCCCGAGGCGCTGAGCGCGGAAGGAGAGTCGCCTTCGAGCTGGGCAAGATCCAAGCCGCGCGACTTTTTGACAGGAGCCTTTGATTTTTTGGGTTCGGCTCGTCCGCCAAGACTGGCCTCCTCTTCTTTCAGGAGGGCATCCTTCTCGGCCTTCTTCTTGGCTGCTTCAGCCTTTTTGGCGGCTTCGGCTTCTCTGAGGGAATACGCCATCGGCGGTTAGTTAGCATTGGTCTGGTACGGTCGAGCGCAGTAGCAGGGCATCAATCAAGGTTTTCTTTGCGGACCTCACTTTTTGGCATTGCTCTTGGCTCCCTTCTGCCACTGCTCAGCTTCCTCTGCCGATTTTTTGGCATCGGCGGCAGCAGACTTTTGCGCGGCAGCCTCGGCCTTGCGGGCATTGCCTGCCACCTTCTTGCTGTTGTCGGCCTTTTTCCCCGCCATGGTGGTGCACTCACTGGTGAGGGGTGAGGGGTGATGGGTGATGGGTAATGGGTGATGCTCGGTGATGCTCGGAAGTACGTCGGGTGACGGCAAGGACTGATTCGGGAGAGCGAGCGGTGTGCGTGCACGATTCGTTTATTCCGTCCGGGTGGCTGCCTGGGGTGCTTGGAGGTGCTTTTGGGGGTGTTTGGTGACACCAACCTGGCTGGCTGGCTTGTTTGTCGCAGTGCAAGTCTTGCTTTGCTGGCTTGCCGGGGGTGACAAAACGCGCGTCTTTTTTATTAGTGTCTGCGTTTGTCGCGCGTGGTCTTGCTTGCTACACCCCAGTCACCCCGAGTCACCCCAGTCACCCTCACAGGCTACATCTATATCATGTACATACACATACATACATACATACATACATACATACATACATACATACATACATACATACATACATACATACATACATACATACATACATACATACATACATACATACATACATACATACATACATACATACATACATACATGTACATACATACATACATACATGTACATACGGCCGCCAGGGCGGGAAGCTGGGATGGGAGCGTCATCTTACATTTCTGCTGGTGTGTGTGTTGCGTCGCAGTTGCATTGACCAACTTGACGAGTCACGACTGACAGATGTGGCTGCGGGCCACCACTCTGCTTCCTCTCAGCCGCCTCTCCAAAGTGCCACGATGGATGTCTTTGTTGGCCTAATACTTGCCCATGTTCCTGTAGTATTGGTCTGCTGCGTTGTCAACCCGACCCCTCGACTGCTCGATGGCTTTGGCGCCAACCATGTGCCCGATGACGAAATGACGATGACGGCCTGCGATGCCGAGAGGTAGCCCAGGTCCAGGTCTAGATCTAGGTCTACCGTAGGTCTACTCTAGGTCTCACTCTAGGTCTACTCTGGGTCTGGCCCGCTTGTCGCCATGTCCACGAGGTAATTAATACTCGAGAGCCACCTGTCAACGAGCATTGCCCAATCTGCTGCTTATTCGAAAAGGGGACTTGGAGGCGGGTAGGAAACAAAAGCCTCATGCCTGACCGAGACTTTCTAGCAAACCGTCATCTGTTGCTGCATCATGGCCAAGAACTCAACCCAGAGAGGCATCCGGTCTGACATCGTCTAGGCAGCTGACTTGCGTGACTATGTATGCACGGGTACTGCATCCACAGCCCAATTTGTCGAATCTGCTTTGTCTTTGTTTTATTTTGTTCCCCTATACTTTTGCTTCATGTCGTATCTTTTGTACACGTTGTCGTTCGCCTTGAATGTTCACGTGTCTATCTGGTGCAACGCCATCGTCGAGACTCGGGAGCAACCTCGTTCATCACATTGCAACATCTCCCGCATCTTCTTGAAGCCTCGGTATGTTTCCGAACAGTGTGACGAGAAGACCTGTCTCAACATGAATCGCTCTCATATAAGAGATTTCTCATCTTCCAATTGTGATGATTATTTTGTTCACGTCTTCCTCTCCACGTATGGACCTCTATGGAGCAAGTGTGAAAGAGTTTTAATATGTCAGAGTACTGGTCATTGGTTCGGAGGTTTCAAACTTTCTAGGAACATTTTCTCTTGCTGTCTGTTGAGGAAGATCATATCTTTTGAAAGTTGCTCCTTTGGTCATAAACTTCTGCTAAAATGTTTCGGAATATGTCTACATGCGGCTCATTTCCCCTCCAGCCTTTCACTAATGGGCTCGATACCAAGACGGAGGTCCCAAGTTAGCTGTCAGTCGTAGCGACGCACACACTCCGTACATAGAAGTCCATTGCAGTGAACCGAGTCACAGTAGGATTGCTTCATAGGTCGGGTCCATCGCACATGTTGTTTAGCAGATGTACAAACTGTGTGTCAGCATCTGGGCGATGTTTCATAATGCGATTGAATCGCAGGATGCGAATACATTCCACAAGAAACAAATCTATAAGAAACAAAAAAAATCATAGGGAATACAGAATTGGCATTATATTACAAGACAGACGCCTTTTTGCAATATGCTCTAAATCCTGCCCGTTTTCCAGGGCTCGAGGGCTTTCATCCGCATATGTTTGTCAAGCTCGGGGTGAGGGAGGCCAACATTTCATTTGCAACAGATTATTTTCGACAAACACCTGCATTATCACGAAGTCGTGAGTAAGAACACTGCACCTGCATGATCACACTCGTGTGGTTTAGGGTCGTAGGAGACAGGACTTCAGCATATTCCCTAGTTGAGTGCAGAACGCCATGTTCCTGTACGAGTCTTGCGCAGCTCAGACTAATGCATGACAAGGTCAGGTGTTCCCTCCTCAGAGGCTACTTCCTGACTGTACCGTGATGCGTGGCAAAGGGCGGCGGCCGCGACTGGGTTACATGTAGGTTGCAGAGTGCTGCGGCCAAGTCCAACAAGGCGTGCCTAAATGTCATACTGGTAAGTCCATCGCTGCTAGCAGTCTCACCAATCCAAGCTATAGAATCTCAATATGACCAGCCGCACGTTGTCCAGAACCGGTGTGTTAGCTTTAGGGGATCGTTGTCGACCGAATTATGGAAGCTTCCGACTCACCGCAGCCTAAAGCGACGGAATGCTGCATCGAGGTCGAACTCTGGGTGGCCGGGACAGATGCACTTGGCTATCAGATATCGAATTTTCTCTCGGGTTGTGACAGATCAGGCTCCCTACAGCATCTGAGTGTAACAGGACGTCAGACATTTTTGGCGCTTTCTTCCTTTCGCGATGTGTATGCGTGCCCAGAACGTCGACTCAAGTGCGCGACACCTGGCCCTGCATACTCCGAGCATAGATATAGATGGACCAGTACTGTCAAAGGCCGTCTTCAAATTGCAAGCTGAATGACGGGAAGCCGCGGGCGTCGTCTTTCCCTTGAGCTGCAACTGCAAGGGTTGTCCATGCATCAGTCGCGATGGTCGCATCAAATGTGTACCAAAATTCTAATGCTTGCCCCGACGATTTGACGAGGACGACGAGAGTACATGGAACGATGCCGATGTATTTTATTCGCGCAGCTGCATGTCCAACTGTCGGTAGCAATGCGCCTGTTAATGTCATTTATTACTGGTGCCCCTGATGAATGCATGTTTGCTGCATTTGCGGAAGGCACGTATCCAATTGCAGCTAATGTTGACCGCGGATGCGGGTTCACTATTCCTGCCCGTCGCCCACGATATTGAGTCTGTTCATTCGCTACCTAAAGTTTGGCCTGAAAACAGTGCTTCCGAGTGGTCGCAATCATTGGGATGGGATAGTCGATAGTCTATGCATTCGCACCTGCCTGTCTGGGCAGAAGAATGTTGCCAAGTCGTCGACGATATTCATCATTGTTCCGCAAGTACGTGCTACAGCGGCTGAACGGTCTGTCGCGTTCGGAGCGGTCAAGATGACAAGCCGGTCATCCGTTAGTTCGTTCCGGGTACCCTTGACTGGGTCTTGTTGATCTTGCAGGTACGGATTACTCCTCCTTCGAATAAGTGCTCGTCTTCTCGTCTCGTAGACTCACTCGTGGACTCTATGGCCCCAGGTCAAGGCGAGCAAGGCAGGGCTTAAACTTCAAGCCACAGCGCCACTCTGGTTCAAGACTTGTGCGTTCGGAGGTTGTCTTGTCAGCGAAATACGAAATACTCCTTGCAGCTTAGCACTGAGAGGCGTGATGAGTGATGAGACATTTGGCTCAATGGGATGTCGGAACTGAAGATTCCGAGCTTGGCGTCGGGGAAAGCATTTTCAACGGTTATACAGTCCTGTAGGGGTAATTGGACCCAGATCCACAGGTCTCGTCAAGGGGGGGGTGATGTAGTATGACTAAGCCGTGATAGGGCCGTCAGGTGATTAGGTAGGTGGGTCGGGTACAAGAAGACCCCCCTGTAAGTCACCAGCCCCTCTGTGAATATTTCCCCCTGAGGATCTGTAGTATACCATATTGACTTGCTGCAAGATATTATTGGTTGTGCGACCGTGTGACTAATCAGGATTCAGGGACGACCCTGGCAGGAGCATTGCACCAGCCTGCCCACTCGCCCACTCCCTCTGCACAAAGAAGAAACAACTTGCTGGTTTGAAGACGACAAAAAGGGCTTTACTTGGTCTGCTGATACTGTCAAAATATTACAATCTCGGTAAGTCATTGCGAAGGTCCCCCCCCCCCCCCCTATTGCCCCCTGTGTCACGTTGTGTTGCTGGCCTGTGCATATTCGAATCGAGCCGTGCATCCTGTTCCTTCGAACCCTTTTCCCCTTATTAGCAGAAACGCAAGACGAAAGAAGACATGTTCCTTCTGCAGTTGATAGGAAATTTGCAATCAGATCCTTGCTTGACTTGGGAGATTGGCGTCACCAAAAGGTCTGGACCACATCGCCCATGAAAAGAAAGAACTTATCACTCCGTAGAAGAGCATGCTTCTCAGCTTCGTTTCGAGCAGCCATTCAGAAGGCCTTGGGAACAGGGTCAACCGGTGCCGCAATTCAATTGCAACTCAACTCAACTGCAACGGGGACCAAGAACAGAAACCGCACTCACTATGTACCTTGGTTGAAGGCCCGTGCCAACTTGTGCCTTGCAGCCAATCTTACATAAATTCGATCTGGCTGTGTGGAAGTCTAGTTCACCTACAACATCGGGTTCTAATGCCTGTATTCCGTATTCCGTACTCTGTGAAAGCCTTACACCGCATATTTTCCTGAGGGTTTGGCGGCCGATGCGCACGCGCGGAAGGCTTCCTTTGTATCCAAAAGACTGCGTGGCCGAGGCGTAAACACCGGGTGCAGAAATACCTCATATCTTCATCGACACTGAGTCGAAAGCAAAATGTCCACCAAATGGTCCAGCATGTCCATCGCCCAGATCAAAAACCAGCCTCTCGGGTCGCACCCTACCTAACTTGACGCTCGTCGAGGTTGGCGCCACGTACGGAGCATGTGGCGAACTGAATATTCAATAATCAACCTCGCCACGACATCCACCTGGCTCATCATTGGTGCGCCGTCTGAACAGTGAACAGGGAGGATCGCTCTTAAATTTCCCGTGTGACCACTGAGCTCCTGAAGTTCCGGGGAACCGTACCCGGGCCCCGCCAGTCCGGGACACAGGAAAGGCTCCCCGAAGGATGCAGTCCGCGTTGACGTTGGGCGACTTGGGTTGTTTGTCTCGAAAATGACGACATGAATGACCAGGTTCTGACAGAGGGTGGTGGCCGTGGCTAGATTGATCACGAGGCGTCATGCACCAAGCGGTGAGTGAGAACAACCCACCTTCGACACCGACAACACCGACAACACCGACAACACCGACAACACCGACAACACGAGCTGCACGGCCAGCGTCCTGCTGGATGCATACCTAATTATGCGAAAGAAAAGCACGGGGAAACAAGTGCTCGGGGTAATACACAACGCGGCAACTGAATTACTGCGCTCGTGCTGATCGACCCTGCTTGGTTGTTAGTGCACACGCGCTTCTGGTGTATCCGTATTGTCGGGTTGTCAAACCGTATGATGCTGACAAGAGCTGCACGACATGACATGCACACTACCGCATGGATGATGGGATATGCATGTCGTGACTCAGAAACTGGCCACTTCTCGAAGCATTGCAATTTTTCCCTTGCCGTCAGAGCTTTTCAACAAAAAGGAAGAGACACCCAACAAACTTTGGCGTCCCAGCAAACCATGCTCCATTGTGGCACCGCTGACCTGAGTCGTTCTAGAATCCATCAAGCGCGGTGGTTTTCCAGATGCCTCAAGGCATGGCTAGCTTCAGGGGGTTGACTTCGCTTCGAACCAAATTTGATCAACTCGAGTCGCCAACCCAATCGACTTGCTAGAATTGAACCGCTACGGGGTACATACAGAGTACATGATCGGTACTTTGGCAAAAAGGTGGAGCCGGCAGCAATTCCGGCACTCTCCCGCAACGACCTAGCCAGTGCATATGTAAGGCTTTGGAACCTGACTACTAAGCGGCGCATGGAGAATCTAGAGAACTCCGGGTCTTGAAACATTGCTGTTATGTTTCTCCACCGCAAAGCAAAAGGCGTAATGAAGCCACTCCCTCCACTGGAGGCGTCACTCATGTGCCCAATAGGGAAACCCCAGACGCCGCCACATGGCGCTTTCGGTACACGCCCTCGTGGTTATCATTACATACTACATACGGACTACTCCGTCCTCTTACGGGATACTCTTGCTCTTCCACTACTCCTTCCTGCCAAGGAGCCAAAACGGCTCCGGACCCGCGGGCTCGGTAAATGGAAAAAAAGGAGAGGCGGCAATCAGATGATGTCGCGGTTTTTCGTTCCCAATAGCCCATCTTCTTGCCAGCTCACTACGACTCAATACGGCCACAGAGCATATCGTCGCCGACGCCATTTCTTCCCCCGTGTCCAAAATTAAGCCAGGCTGAAATTGGGTAACTGAAAATGAACGCCTGAGATGTGGAAATGGCCATTGTTGCTTATTCCAAACCACAGCAGAAGATTGTCCTTGGAGCGCGGCCAACCACCCGCCTTCTCCAACCCAGTTGAATTATGGGTCAAAGACCGGCTCCGACAACATCATGACTCGGCTTCTAGAAAGGTAGAAGCATGGTTGTGAATCCTATGGTGGACGGCTTTTTCCCTCTTTGATAATACCCCCTCGCACAGCGTGTCTCTACCTGCATGCTGTATGTACAATGTACGCACTGTTGCGTGTATCAGGCGTACGTAGCCTGCAGTTTTGAATCCTTGGAGGTCTTTGGGGCCAATGAGATCCTGTCATTTAAAGTTCTCCCGGGTTGGTCGACGAAGAGAGTCATCCGACGACCCCCTTGCGCCACTCTTGCTCTCGGATTCAAGGCGTGCGAATTAGCGCAGCTTCATATAAAAGCTAGCTTCCATTGAAATGGTATGGAAGCACCTGTCCGGTATGACTTGGAGTGATTCTGAGCTCTTTCATCATGCGATATCGGGATGATGACCGGCTCGAGCAATAATAACCATCAGGCCATTGCGAGCTCTCCGCCCGACAGAACAAGTACTGGCACGGTGTTACACAGTGAAACACTGGGAGAGGAAAAAGGAAAAAAAGAGGGAGAAAAAAAAATTCGCCAGAAGCAAACACACCTACCTTGTCGATATCGATGAGCTCGGCGAGTCTTGGCCACAGCTCGGGAGAAAACGGCACTAGTAGGATTATCAAGGCGGACACCACTTCTACACATCTTTCTACCTTGTACGTGGTCCGTACGTGGTCCGTACAGAGTCCGTACCAGACCCCCCCCCCTCTTCTTCGAGAGACCGAGAGAGAGAGAGATACCACGCCCCTCCCCCTACGCGACTTCTTTCGCGGCAACTTCGAGTATTAAATTAATAAGGGTTCCGAAAACAGCAACGCCTTTTACGGGTGATGCACATGACAGTGGCATGCCTGAAGTTCGGAGGGTTATGGAACTGACAGGGAGGCAATTTGGTTCCCGTCGGTCGACAAAGCGCATCTATCAAAAGAGTCTTCATGGAGTCATTGTGACGTGGAAGAGCGTGCGTTTGGTCGCTCGTCACCGCCATGGCCGATGAATTGGCATTGCATGGCTCTCTCCACCTCTGTCTGGGCCAGGTTGACGTTGACCCCCTCGGCCCCCTGCCTCTCAGTCTGATGCGATGATGATGATGATGACGACGATGGGCAAAAAAGAAAAGAAACAAAAATAGAAGACAGCCGGACGCAACGCTCAACACTTCCCCCTTAGCGTGTATTGCCTTTTCTGTCCATCCATCGAGGGCAGAGACTGACGAAAGTGGTGACTGCAGCAAGCCAGCAGTGAGCCAGCAGTGAGCCAGCAGCAAGCCAGCAGTGAGCAGGCACCAACACCACAGAACAGTGCTTTGTAGAAAAATCGCCCCCCTCCCCCCCACCCCATGCACGGCCCCAATGCTGTGCCCCTGATCTAGGATTGGCCGCAGGGTTGCAGGGTTGCAGGTTGCAGGGCTGCAGGTGCAGCGCAGGGCAGGTCGCCGCATCGCCTCGTTCGGCGGTGTTGGCTCTTTTTTTTTTTTTTTTTTTTTTTTTTTCCCTCTCCTCGGAAGCTGGGAGACGCCGTTGACTCTTGCCAATTGAGAAGGAGGACGGAGACGGGAATCTGGTCCCAAAGTCATTCCTTAGCCCAACCTAATTGAATGGGTGCCGAAATGGACCTCGTTCGCTTAAATGTCCCAGAGAGGGCGGGCGGGGGCTTTGCGCGCGGCCATGGATGGGCCATGACTGACTGACTGACTGCCTGCCTGCCTGCCTGACTGACTGACTGACTGACTGAGCTTGTTTCTTTGCTTTCTGAGGTCCATGTACTCGGATTCGTACAACAGGAGATGGCCTGCTGCTGGTGTTCTGCTCTTATATGTATGTGTGTATCCACCATTCCCACTCTCTTTTTCTTTGCAACTTGCTTCCTTCCCGTTTTCCTCCCTCGCCATGCCCCAATTTTGCTTCATGTCAAACAGTATCTGTTCTTGAAAACTCGGACGGTCCGTCTTGCTACAAGTACAACGATAGCAGCATCACTGATAGCATCGCTGATAGCATCACTGATAGCATCGCTGATAGCATCGCTGATAGCATCGCTGATAGCATCACTGATAGCATCGCTGATAGCATCACTGATAGCATCATCACTGATAGAGGCCAGTGTCTTGTGCGTCTCGGACACCAAATTCACGGCTCACGGCCTGGGACTCTCGCGCAACCGAGTAACATCCGGAGCAAGGTTCCAGCAAACCGCTGTCCAAATCGCATCAAATCCAGCATCCCACAACAGATATATCAATATATCAATATATCAATCATGAGAAAACACCCATCATCCAACGGACCTGCTCGTGGCCGAGGAGAGCATGGCGCGGGAACACCACCCTTCCCCACCAGACAGATGTTTGTTTTGGGTATGCTAGATACTCTGTGCTCTTTTTTTTATTCCCTTGCTGAAAGCGGAAAACTCCTCTCGATCCAAGCTAACATCCATCTCTGCGCAGCATGCTGCAGAATATGCGAGCCCATCGCATTCATGTCCATCTTCCCCTACATCTATTACATGATCAAGGACTTCAACATCACAGACGATGCCGGCAAAATATCCGTCTTTGCCGGCATGGTCACATCTGCCTTCACTCTGGCCGAGTTTGCTACCGGTGTCATGTGGGGGAGGTTGAGTGACAAGATAGGGCGCAAGCCAGTTCTTTTGTTTGGCCTGCTGGGCACTGCCGTGAGCGTTTTGGTGTTTGGGTTTGCCCCAAGCTTGCCTGTTGCCCTGTTTGCTCGGGCTCTTGGGGGCCTTCTGAATGGGTATGGCTCGTCAATCCGCCCCCCGTGAAAACACAGACGTCATTTCCGAAGCCGAGGGATTCTAACCAGCTCGGGTACCACAGAAACATTGGCGTCTTGCAGACCACGGTGGCAGAGCTAGTAACGGTCAAGGAGCAACAGCGTGAGTACTCGGACTGATCAACACGTGGATGGAGTGATGGATTCCGAGTTGCTGACGGAACATGCAGCTCGTGCGTATACAATCATGCCCATGGTCTGGTGTATTGGGTAAGCACGCAATCGGATCAACAGGCTTGCAATGCAATTGCTTGAGAATAGAACAAACATCGGTCTCATTGTCTAACATTGTCCAGTTCCATCATCGGCCCCATGATCGGTGGCGCCCTCGCACGGCCCTGCATCAGCTATCCGGACCTGTTTCCCCGCGGCACCATCTGGGATCGTTATCCGTATCTTCTCCCCAACTTATTCAGTGCCGTCACTGTTCTCTTTGGCGTCGTTGTCGGGTTCTTATTCCTCGAGGAAACCCACGCCTCGAAAAAGCAACAGCGCGATGCAGGCTGTGAGCTGGGAGACCGCCTCGCCGGCCTGGTGTACAATGTTCCGATGTGCCGCAGCCTGGGGCGAAATGTAGAAAAGGAGAGTTTGCTGGCGCACGACAGTATGAATAGATATAAGACGGCGGCGCCATCCACAAGCAATCCCGAAGTGTCGGAAACCGAAGAAGCTTTGCCGGCGTATCAAAGTCGCGAAAACTCGCCCAAGCTGGCCCCGAGACGCCATCCCATTGTCCCGACAGCAGCAGCAGCAGCAGCCACTGGCCCGAATGGAACGGAAGAAAACGGGGAGAAGATGGTCATCTTCACCAAGCCTGTCATCCTGAACATCATGTCTTATGGCATCTTGGCATTCCACACGATGACTTTCGACCAACTCTTTCCCGTGTTCCTCAGCATGGCAGAGCCCGAGGGTGGTCGACAAATAGAGCTGCCCTTCAAATTCGTCGACGGCTTCGGACTGGACACCAAGACCATCGGCATCATCATGTCCGTGCAGGGACTATATTCGCTTCTCTCCAACTTCATGATTGTGACTCCCGTCACCCAGCGCCTGGGATCTCTGCGACTGTTCCGTCTACTTGCCTTTACGTACTTCGCCTTGTATCTTGTCACACCTTATCTTGTCTTGCTTCCGCAAAATCTCAGGATGCCGGCTATCTACATTCTGGTTATCTGGAAATGCACGTACGCGACCATGGCATATCCCAACAATGCCATCTTGCTCGCGAACTCGGCTCCGACCAAGGAAGTCCTCGGCACCATCAACGGCATCGCCGCATCCGCCGCCAGCCTGTGTCGTGCTCTAGGACCTACCATTTCCGGCCTCTTGTATTCCCTGGGTCTTCAGACGGGCTATTCCGGCCTGGCTTGGTGGTTCAGCGGGCTTGTCACCCTCATCGGGGCCTACCTAAGCTCTCAAATTTCCGAGGAAGGACCACAAGTGAGTGACGCCGGAGAAGAACTGGTGTCATTACTCGACGAATCTTTACTCGACGATTACGAGCCTGACGATACTGTGTGATGATGGCTCACGCTGAACGGCAACATTCATCACCTCGGCTTCTTGCCTTTGTCTACTCGGACGTCTCCATTGCTTCACTTAATGGAATGTTTTCATTAGCGATGGCTTCTTTTTCGTTTCGTTTCACTTTTTTTTTTTCTTTAGGGTTCAAGTACCTTGTTTCCTATACCCCCCCTTATCTTTTTGATTGGCTTTCGGTTCTGCATCACTGCAGACTTGGCGTTACGGGATCAAAATAGGCTGCCGATGCGCTCGGCGGGCAATTAGACTGAGACTTTGATGAGCCATGCGGGTAGAATTGTGAATGGTCACAGAGGAAGCTTTCGGAAGTCGTCACAAAATATTGCGTGGAATTTTCTAACACGTCATGAGCGGTTTTTATTCGGCTTGGCCTTTTCTTCTCCCTTTCTTCCCAGCACGCGAGAAGGTCTTTGCTTCTCTCGATTCACCGGCAACGGCGTTCCTTGGGCTTCTAGCATGCATTTCTATTGGAAATCTCACACGGACTGGATATTGTTTATTTTTTTTACCATTTTTGCACACGACGACGACCCTAGAGAGAAAAATGGCAACATGGCTCCATGGGCACCATGGAAATGTGGCGTTTAATATATTTTTTATGTATTGTTGGCGGAAGAACAGTCGGTCTTTCCCTCTGCTTGGTGGTTGGGACGCTACGGCTCTTCACATTTGGCTTTGGGGCAACGAGGTTGGATTTTGATAGACGGCGGGTACGGATTCCATATGCATTGAAGGGATTTCATTCTCACATGTTCTTTTGCCGCCTGATGATTCGATTCTCGTGACCGTGACCAAATGCTGCAGATCTGGCTACACTTGTTTGTTGGTGCAGCGCAAACAGCCACTGCCATGACGAGGCGGTGGCAGCCAACCAGCCAACCAGCGACAAGAATGATCCGAAGCGGAGCCTGTGCCTTTGCTGATGATATGATATTTGATAACATTACAACTTTACGACATTGCTCCATAATCCGTACATTCTTATCTTTTCTTCGCTTCCTTTTTTACCCCTCGCGGACCCCTTGGACCCCTCGGACCACCCCGCCCTTGACTTCGATGCTCGGGGATTTTTTTTTTTTTTTTAATTAGCCGTCTTCGTCTCAAGGCCTCGTAGCAATGCCATCGCATGGTCATGGTCACGGTCACGGTCACGGTCATGGTCATGGTCCTTCGTCTCCGTCTCCCAACCACAAGCAAGGGACCAAGAGACAGCGACAGTCTTCTCACGACCAGATTGCCGCCATTGCCGTCGATGCCGGCCAACCGGCAGGTGGTGATGCCCCCGGCAAAGCTGGCCAAGGCAAAGCTGGCCAAAGCAGCAACTTTCGCAACGTGAGCGCCTGCAATCGCTGCAGATTGCGCAAGAACCGCTGCGACCAGAGGCTCCCGAGCTGCGCCAGTTGCGCCAAGGCCCGTGTCGCTTGCGTTGGCTATGACCCCATCACCAAGAAGGAGATCCCGCGAAGGTTCGCCCGCTGTCTTTTTCCTTCACGCCCATCTCATCTTCTCTGATTTGATTGATTACGTGAACAAAGTGTGCTGAGTTTTCGTGAACCCTAGCTACGTCTTCTATCTAGAAACCCGCGTGGAGCAGCTCGAGAAGCTGCTGACGGACAACGACATCTCGTTCCCGCCGGCTGAGAACCTCGAGTCGTGTTCTCGCCCATTCCCATCGACGGACGCTGCGACCGGCACCGAGGCTGGTGACCGCGCTGATGCAAAGAAGCTCCAAGCCTTGGGGGCGCTCAAGGTGAAGGAGGCCCCTCGGAGCCCGGCTCTGGCCAACATCATAAGCCCCCCAAAAACCAGATCGTTGGCCTCCGCGTCCGGCGTGTCTTTTGCCAGAGTAGTCTTTGCGGCGGTGCAGTACTCTGTGTCCGAGCAGACGGGTACCGCCGAGCGTATCGCAGGCCGCAAACACGGTACCGGAACCGGCGCTTCAATGAGAGATTCGTTCTTCGGCCTTCACACGAGACCGACCATTCAGCCAGCGCCTTTTCCGGACAAGGAAGAAGGAACGCGACTCGCCACGCTTTATTTCGAGCACGCCAATCCTCAGATCCCGGTACTTCATCGGGTCGAGTTCATGCGGACGCTCGACAAGGCGTACGAGAAAGCTGCCAAGGGGCTGACGGCCCAGGAACTATACATGATGAACATGGTTTTTGCCATAGGCTCGGGCGTTATCCTTGGTGAGCCGGTCGAGACGTCGGCTTCGGGAAATGCCAAAATGTCCTTGAATCGTCCCAAGACTGCGTGTCAGCCTGAAGAATACCATGCCAGCGCCATTGTACATCTGGAAGAGTGTCTGAGCACGAGTGGTGGCTACTTGGAGGTTCTTCAGGCGGTGCTATTGCTCGCCAATTTCGCGCTGTTGCGGCCCGTTCCGCCCGGACTATGGTGAGCCAGCAATGCTCTTGTTCAAGTCTCACACCTTATCGCTTCACACAACTTGGCTAACAAGTATCTTCTTTTTTTTTTTCTTATGCTCGCAGGTACATCACCGGAGTGGCGGTACGATTAGCCGTAGATTTAGGGCTCCATCATGAAGATGGAGGAGATGCCCAAGTAATCCCTACTGAACCGCCGCCGGGCGCGGATCCCGACGCCGCTCGAGCTTCGGAAAACCGACAAGGCAGTGGTGCTCAAGACCGCGGCCGGCGGCTATGGACCCGCGATCTACGACGACGCCTGTGGTGGTGCACCTATACCCTTGACAGATTGGTGAGTACTTGTGTGGGCAGGCCGTTCGGCGTCGGCGATGACATCATCACCACTGAGTTGCCCTCTCTCCTGGACGACGAATTCATCACGCGAACCGGATTTCAGGAGCCCCCGGACGGCGAAGATCATCCCAGCTACAAGCATGTTGCACACCATTATTTCCGTCTGCGGCTTCTGCAGTCCGAGATACTGCAGGTTCTTCAGTACAATCAGGCGCAGATGGCGCGCGCGACTAGCAGAGCCTCCGGCAGGATGTACCCCGAGGTGCGCCCACACCTGCCGTCCCCGTTCCTGGTTCAGTTTGACTCGTTCCGTTCGTGGAGAATGGACATTGATGGGAGACTGTATCATTGGAAGACGTCGGCACCAACGAGGGAAGAAACGGGTGTTGCCTTCTCCACCGAATTTCTGGAACTCAACTATTGGCAAGCAATCATACTCTTGTACAGACAGAGTCTCAGTGTGCCTGCCATGTTCGAGGGAGAATACGACCCTTCGAACGAGGTGAACAGTCCATCAGCCTTCACAGCAGAACTCGGAGAGGATGAAGATGGCATATACTTGAAGGTGGCGGAAGCAGGCCAGAAGATACTACGAATTTACCGGCAGCTTCATCTCAGTGGGCTCGTGAGCTATACCTATCTATCGACTCATCATCTCTTCATGGCCGGCATCTCGTACCTGTACGCAATCTGGCACTCATCTCTGGTGAGAAGTCGCTTGGTAAGATAAGACTGCCCCCGCCCCCTGTCCTCTCATGTAATTGACCGATTTTCTTATATCTAACTGTCAGATTTTCAAAAAAAATAAAAATAAAAATAAAAGACCATGGACGAAGTAGACTTTACGATTCTAGCAGCCAAGTCAGTCTTTTCAGACATGGTTGAAAAATGTCCACCGGCTGAGACATGCCGAGACGCTTTTGACCGAACAGCCAAGGCGACCATTAAAATGGCCAGCTCAAGTGGCGGCTTTGGTGTACAAACACCCCAGCAGCCACGACGACGAAGAAGAGGAACGACGACTTGGACCACAGCCCCAGATGGATCATCCTCGTCGACGAAGAATCTTTCCCGCCATCGGCATCATCAATCGGAGCAGGCACCGTTCCCGTTGGACCTCTCTCTGTCGGAGGACAATTCACCATCGCCCGGCCTTACATTCATGAGCGGCCCCGGTCCCACCGATGGGATGAGCCAAGATGACGGATCCTCGATTGACCCGTCGCTTGTTCCAGTTCCATCACCTCCGACGACACGCCACGGCGCATCTCGGGGCGGCTCGAGCGGATCCTTCATGAGCCAGCAGTTTGGTGTCCAAGGTTCGGCGGACTACCCCGGCGCCCAAAGCATGGAGTTCCTACACAACCTGGGGGCGACGCCCGAAGGCGATGTCAGTGGTGTTGACCAGGGAAACATTGATCTCGGGCTCGGCATCAACTGGGACGGCATGCACAATGAGTACGGAGAGGGCCAACAAATCAATCCTTTCGACACCTTTTTCTTCGGCGGGCAGCAAAGCGGTGGAGGGGGGAGCAATAACGGCAGCAGTAACGGCACTGGCACTGGGAGTAACCACTGAGCAAGATTGGAGAGCTCTGAGAAGTACATCACCCACACAAACCTGTACATACTGAGCGGGCAGGGGAAGAAGACGGGCGGGGGCAGGTAGACGGACTCACCTTGGGTCCCTTGGCTATCGGGAATCCGAAAGGGGTTGTCGTGTCGTGCGGGCACGAGCGGCGCGATTCTCACATACATGTTTCTATATACCTTTTTTGAAGCGGGCTGATGGTCAGACGCTCAAGTATTTGATGAGCGCTGTACTTGACGACTTGCGTGTGTGTGGCCCAGACCCGTATGATTTTCAAAATGGGTTGCATTCATCCCAGTGCCGTGCCATTCACGTCGCGTTACGAGAAAAGAATCATTATTCATGGACTCCATCATGCAAGTTTCCACTCGTTAGGATGGAAGCGAATGAGCCCTTTAACATGGCGTCTGAGTGTTGCAACCTCAACAACCCCAATAACCCCCTTGAGCTGCTCCCATCAGATCAGACTTCCTTCTTCCCTCTAGTCATATCCTACCCTACCGCCTGCTCCGTCTCCGCTCGTCACCCCTCTCATCTCGACTACTACGCCTACTACGCCCGCCACGCCCACGGCTCTTCCTCCTCGCCCGCCGCGAGCCATGCTCCTCAACCACGACAATCTCGTCCTCGTCCTCGTGCCTCGCGGCCCTCGGTGGCGGCCCCCGCGGCCCCCGATCCCGATCCCGGTCCCTCAGCGCGGCAAGCGCGGCGAGCGCGACGAGGACAAGGGCCAGGACCAGGACGGCGGCGGCGAGCGAGCCGAGCACGATGGCGACGACTGCGCCTGGCGGGGGCGAGTCGTCTTGTCCGCTGTAGGTGCTCGGGATGGCGACGAATCCACTGGGCTGGGCTTGCGCCTGCTGCAGGACGGGCATAAGGGGCACGGGCGTCTTTTAGTATCAGGTCTAGTGGTTTTTCTTTCCTTTGGCGACGACGCAACGGGGCGGAACGGAGCGGAGCGCTCGTGTGGAATGTGCGTAGCGAAGGGGGGAGGGAGGCCTGATGGGCTCGGGAAGGGATGGGGTGGGTGGGTTGATGATGGATTGGAAGGGGGACACATGATCTGAGTAACCGTCTTATACCGATTAAGTTGCAGGGTTTGTCAACAAGTGTCTTGCGGCCATAGATTAGCTGGGAGATCGTCAGACTGAAGTCAACTTCAATCCTACGGATGCCTATCTGAAGGTCGTGTGTTCGAGTCACACTGGCCGTATACGTTTTTTGCTTTTTGGGACCAGGATCCAGGAACCAGGAACCCTGACGACGTCGGTTCTTGGTTAAACAGACCTTTCTAGATTTTTGGATTCTTGCCGTAGAGGTAGACTAAATGACCAATGCAGTCAAGGGTTTCATTTTTTCGCGCGACATGGTCTGGTGACATGGTCTGGTGACATGGTCTGGTGACATGGTCTGGTACTGGAATTGCCTCTCGAGTCTTTACCACTCGCATACAGCAGCATGAACCCATGATGATACTACTACACAAAGTTGCCTCTCGTCGCTTCACACTTTTCATCAAGCTGCGCGCCGAAATCACGGCTCACGGCTCAGCGCTCTTGATGCAGCGATTCAGGTCTTCGGTACTGGCACGTGTCTGTACCAGTCACGACGTAAAGTTCGTCCGAAGAGTCACTCGTCATGAACAATCTCTTCCCTGTGCCGTCAAACACAAGTCCCACCGGCCGGAAACACTTTTCTGGGCAGGCGGTATTGTTCGCGTTCCACATCAGCTCTTGCTCTGCGGTGTCACTATGCTTATCCGCTTCGGGAAATCCCTTCGAGTAAGCCACACGGCTGAGACGATATCCGTTTGGAGGCTCGCGGTCCCTGTTGGTGTTTGGGGGCCAAACATGTCAGTCATTGTCCTGGCAAAACGAGTTCTCATTTCTCATTTCGCAGAGCCCCGACAAAGTTGCAACAAGACTCACCAGCTTCCATGGAAGGAGACCAAAGCAGCGCGGCCATCGGGACTGAATTTGATATCAAGTGGTGCGAGATGAGAGCCAAAGGTAATGGATGGAGCTACAGTATTGCGCGTGCACCAGTCGTCGGTGTAGGAAGAAGGCATTTGATCTCCAACCATTTGCATCCCCGTCCTGGCTTCTCCCGGGTACCCGACGACGTTGGAGCCATCGAATATCGCGACACACGCAGGATAGCCGTAGTTTTTCCCATAGACTTTGCTCCTGGTGTCGTTGGGGAGTCCGTGGAAGTTGAGCTCTTCACCCGGGTTGGTGTTGTGCACGTCGACCCCTTTGCGCTTCATGTCGTCGATGGAGTTCTCAACAGACCACTGCCGCACAGTTAGTCACTCAGAGCATGGTCCCTTGCCAGCGTGATGCATGCCCATCCATCATGTATGGCTCCTTACAATGTAGCCTGTGGTGGCATCTTCAGCCACGCCCACGCTGTTTCTAAGACCCCATCCGAGCACTTGTCCGTCCGAATACTGCACAGCACTGCTGCCCTTGAGAAGCTCATCCATCTTGAAGATGCGAATCTGGCTCCTGGCAGACTCGATCCTGACAGTGTCAGTATCAATGTTGGCGGCGGAGCCTCGAGACACGAGCAAAAGATTTGGGTTTTGCTTTGGAATCAGCAGGGTGCGCGACTCATGTCCATCTTGGTTCATGCCCGTGATGATGGTCTTGGCATTTCCCACCGTGCCTTTCTCTGCGTCGTAATCATAGGCATAGACATTGATCGAGGACGAGGCAAAAATCGTCTTGCCATCCGTCGAGATTTCGATGCCGTGGTTCAGCTACGACTCAGGGTGGTCAGTGCCCAGGACGTACCCTTTTTTTTTTTTTTTTTTTTTTTCCCGAGGCCAAGGCAACAAGGGAAGGCGTCATAACATAATACACATACACTCTTCTCGGCAACGAGCTGGGTGCTGGACGTGACGCAAGTCTCAAGCCCAGCGCCATGATTCAAAACGATGCGTCGAATGCCGTGTCCACCCCCCTCGACCACCAACAGGTTGCCCCTTGAGTCGGCGACGAGGCCTCGTGGCCCTTTCAAGTCGTTGGCCAGGACTTTAAACTGCACGCCAGGAGCGACCTGTGGATTCGATTTGGGCTTCAAGCCATGGCACTGCGTCGCCAGTGCCAGTGGCAGGCCAGCGTAGAAGAGTGTGGCAACCAAGAATCGTAACGAAGCCATGTTCATTGTTGATAAACCCCTCACAGAACGAACGGCGGAACGGACCCCGAGGAGGGTTGGGAAGAGGGAATATATTTATTGATGGACCCCCGAGACCCCCAAGCTACTATTGCATACATATATATGTAGGTATGTGTGTACGAACATCCATGAGGTATTTCTCATTGGCGACTTCCTCTTGGCTTACTCCGTATCATGTATGTACGATCCTGCCATTCCATTCCATTCCAGCCGGGGGCGCCTTACCAATAAAAGTCATACCTCCATCGTCATCCGTATCATCCTGTATAAGTCACAAGGTGCAACCAATAGCCAATGTAGCCAAGTGGTGTGACCCGACGTTGACATGCACATGAAAACAAAGACCAGGGTTGTCTCGTTCGTCTCATTGCGATTGCCCAGCCGAATACCCACGCCCGACCAGGCAGCTTCCAGGACAACCTCTTTGCTCTTTGATTACTTCAAAGTACGGATTACCACGGCTGGCCAACGTATGAAAGAGCACTTGAAATTTTCTCCAATCCTTCCTACCATCTACTAGCTAGTCTGCCATGCTTTCCCTGTGTCCAAAATTCCCATGCACCCCAATCAAGTCCCCAGGACTCTTTCCCACTGCATTCATTGTCCGTATGAATCAAGTGCTGCTTTGCCCTCCATCTCCCTTCTGTGACACCATCGACAGGTGCCCGTGAATCAGTCGTTACTCGTGGTTTGACCAATGAGAATAAATAAAAAGGAAAAGGAAACATATATCCGGAGATCCGGGAAAATGGGAACCCGTCCGAGCATTCTGCTTCATGAGGCTTCGCGTGAGTACATTCTAGCTTTGGATAGATACAAAACTCAAGAGAAAATCGGCAGTATACTAATGTTTGGCCGTTGGTATTGACGCGACACAGAGGGACAAAAGGAGACAGACATGGGCACGTCGTACAAGACATGGCCCACGCACTGGGTGGCGAAACACTCTGCATGACCTATTCTGGAGAATCCGCAAAGTTGAAGCAGGGAATTCGTGTCATCATGTTTTGATCGCTAGTTGACGAAACAATGTAGTGCTGCATTGGGCAAGTTTTCTTTCTTTTCCTTTCTTTTTCTTCTTTTTCTTCTTTCTCTTTTTTTTTCTTCTTCTTCTTCTTTTCAGCTCCTGGCCTGCACTTTTCGTGGAATAGGAGGTAAAGCCCGCGTTGGTGGAGGGGCTGGCGGAGGGCCACCGGCAGCGATTTGAGGCATGCTGCGGCTATTCATCAACGAGCATCTCCGTGCCTGCTCGACGTCAAGATAATGCCCAGACTCGGGCTTTGCCGAGGATGTGATTGTGGCACGTGAATCACAAGAGTTATTGCTTGATGCCATTGAGCCATGTACATCACATGGCCGAGAGGATTGTTCAGACAGCACGGAGCAAGTGCTCACTCGCTTCGCAGCTCGACTTGAGCCCAGGGGCCGCATCTGTTCTTCATCATTATGATCACCGACGTCCAGAAACGACATTCTGTGTCCTCGCGGCTCTTCAGCGGCTGCAACGTTGGTTGCCAGCATAGACGCAATATGCGGCCGTCTTGTGGGCAATGCGGCCGACTTTGAAGACGGTGATGTTGTTTCTTGTCTAAGCGCACTGGTACTGGCATGTTTGCGGGGGCTGCGACGCCCTTCGACCTCTTCCGTCATTGAACCTGGGACAACGCGAGGTACCTCGGGCAAAGGCTCATTGTCATGCTGGGCGGTTCGTTCCCGCGAGACGGAGCGCCATCTTCGTTTGTGAGGGTCTTCGATTGGCGAAGTGGGCGAAGTACAATATGAGGGCAATCGATCTGTTGCTATTGATCTAGTGGCAGACTGATCAGTCGCGGAAGAGAGTCGATGAACTGACTGCATTGCTGTGGGCAGGATTCGACTAGATCTCCTGGGCGAACTTTCGCTCTCTCGACTCGTACTGGGGGACCTTGTCTCTGCCCTGCTTCCTGGTCGGCTGACGTATGAGTAGCGACGACTCGACGCATGTGGGACGCTGAAGTTTGGCGTGGGCTTCACGCCAACAGGAGACGCCATTCTTTCGCCGTGGATGACGGGGACACAGTGCGACATGGCTCGATGGTTGCCTCTGGAAGAACTTCCATCATTGAGAAAGGTATACGTGGCCTGCACGGATTCTCGTCGAGTGGCAATCTCAGCCGCTTTAGGTCTTGCTCTTGCGTCTGCCCGAGCGGTTTCATGAATGCCGAGGGCTACATCTCCAAACATTTCGCGCGTTGGAGAACCATTTGGAGACGTTCCGGTTGATGTGACGAATGTCCGTTGCCCCGAGGAAATGCATGAAAGGCGATTCGAGTTGTCCCGAAGACTCTCTAGTTGGCGCTCGTCTTGGGAAACAATGCTGTTGGTGGTAGATCTATCGTCCAGGGACTGATTGCGAGTGGTCTCCGAGCCGGCCGTTCGCGTCGA
Organism: Epichloe hybrida; assembly: GCA_019022495.1. Lineage (NCBI taxonomy): Eukaryota > Fungi > Ascomycota > Sordariomycetes > Hypocreales > Clavicipitaceae > Epichloe > Epichloe hybrida. The sequence goes on along the minus strand of JAFEKR010000019.1, from coordinate 1,019,611 downwards.
CGTCTCACTATACCGAGTTTCTCCCTCCGCCGTTGATGGCAGGTGGCTAGTTCTTGCCTCGGAGTTGGCGAAACGTGAAGGATCTCGGACTGCGATTGTCCGATGGCTGGTGTTTTCTCTGTGCGGTCCCTCGGCGTTGTCGTCGTCAGTCTTGGGTTTGCCCGTTTCAGATAACTTCCTCTTCCCTCCCTGCTTCTCTATCTCGGTTCGCAAGGACGTGATCCATGCTTCCATGCTTTCTGCGCTTTCGAAAACCATCAAGAGATTGGTCGCAGTGCGCCGCTCTGGCATGCGGAACGATAGCTTGGAGAATATGGAGCGAGATTCTGTTGCTGCGACTTCATCCACGTCCGCTACGGATGATACCTGTACCACCCAATGACGGCCGGGGATGGCGTCAGTAGCAAAAGCAGCAGAAGCCGGGCCAAGGCGAAGAAACTTTTCCGGTAGCCGGTCAAAATTGCCCTCGCCCGAATATTGCAAAAGGTATCCCGATGTTACCAAAATATAAGTCTTTGCGGTCCACTCAAAGTCCGCAGCTGGGGCAGTCTGATTCCGACGGCTTCTTTTCTTGGGCTTTCCCTTGTCTCCCTCGACACGATCATCGTCCGCTTGGATAGCATTGACAGTTGCTCCATCTTCTCCTTTTGCCTGAAGGCTGTTCTTTTTATCGTTGATGCGCAGAATGACTTCTGCAGTCAGCGACGTCGCCGGCAAGGTGGCGTGACGTATCGCCTGAGGATAAGCCTTGAACAAGGGCGGCAAAGACCAACCTGACGATATGTCTTTAGGGGTTTGCCTGCCATATCGTGATGTTGCCGTCTTTTTCCTTGTCGGGGCTGCTGTTACATGTTGCTGCAGAGAATGTTCCTTTTCGGGGTCCTCCATCATGATTGGCAACGATTTCCATGAGCAGTCTGTGGGTAGTGAAGGGTCATGCTGAAATCGTTGCTGTGGTTGATTGATTCTTGTCCGAGACGTCCGAGAACCGGTCGACTTCGTCGCACATGCTGGGGGCGTCGACGTTTGCGTATGCCGACTCGACCTGGGCTTTCTGAAAATACTTCTCAATCCCGACTTTAATTCGCGGCGGCTGAGCTTCTCAGCCTTGTCCAGCTTCTCCTGCCGAATGGGCATCCGATTTTCCAGTTCGGCCGCATGAGAAATTCCTGGGCCGCGAGGGCCTCGGAGACTGTTGTACGGCAAGCTCTGGACGCTATCGGCCAAGAGCTCGTTCGTCATGGTAAGTGGTAGTTGGTGTTCGTGCCAATGCTTCAGCGTATTGAAGCGATGCAAAATACCAGCGCGGTTGGAATTGTTGACTGAAAGAATGCAAAACGATGCGTCACTGATTCATGCGCGGGAGCAAAAGGGTCACCCTGCTGTGACGATGGTGTTGCTTTTGCTTTACTGTTTCCTTTTCGTCCCTTTTCCCTGTTCTTGGCTGAGACAAGGTAGCAGAGAAATCAGAGACAATAAATGGTAGCCTTGGTAGCTTTGAGTTTCTTACCCCACGGCAGGAGAAGAAGAAAGGGCAAACTTCAGCCAGTCGGAAAAGGGTGCAGCTGATTATTTGGCTTCAGATTGTAATGTAATTTGTGTACCCGCACAACAAAACAAACTGATCAGCAGGCAAAGATTACAAGTGCAGCATCTAGATCTAGAATTGATTCAAGAGCATCGCCCGAGGCTGTGTGTACCGGAAGGCAGGGTAGATAGAGGCAAGGTAATGCGAGGGGGTAAGAACAAGAGAAAGAAAGCTGCTCGGTGACAGCTGCGACAAAGCAAACAAGATGATGAATGAAAAAAAAAAAAAAAAAAAAGGAAGAAAGGAAGGCTTGGTGATGGTGTTTTGTTAGACGTCCATATGCGAGGACTGCCTGGTGGTAATTCGTAGAGTGAACAAGAAAACGGACTACATCCACCGAGGAGTGAGAGGAATTGCTGGAAAGAAGAAGAATGAGGCTCGAATGTCCGTCCTGGTTCGTGGCTGCCGCAGACAAATTGGTCACATCACATTCTCTGACGGATTACGGAAGATGGTCAATGGGTAGGTCGGGGTAAGTCGGTAGGCAGTCAGGCACGGATCACACCGGGACATTCTCTTGTATTCTTTCCTCCCGTTAATAATACTCCGTACGCAGTATTGCGTAGTAACGAGTACTTACTCCGTATCACTGATTTTCAGACAATCAGCGAGCCCGGTGGGCCCTAGCCCTAGGCTGCCCAATCTGGCCCAATCTGGCCCCAAGGCGGGGGGTCCTTGTTCTCGTTGGCGTTGACTAATTACGGCTCCGCCATGCAAAAATAAAATAAAAGTGCGAGAACGGGTCGTGTCGCAGCCGTTCCCCCCAAGACCCCCCCAAGACCCCCAAAGACCCACGCCAGCACAAAGCACGGATCACGGATCAGCCACTGCCTGGATCCAGGGGGTTGCACAAGCTGTGTGATGTGGTCGTCCGCAGAGGCAAGGAGGCGAGGAGGCGAGGAGGGCTGGCCGTATGTACTTACATGTACAGTCTAACCCCTGAATGATTTTACACGAGGTACATGACCGGGGGTAGCAGGCCAATAAAAAATCACTAGGTGGGGTAAAAGATACTTAAGATTATATGTTATTTACTTAGACTACTTAGTACCTTTTTACCCCTGTAGCGTCCCTATCAGCTCCACTAATAATAGCCACTCATAGCTGATAGTGGCTGCCCCGCGTGGGCCTTGTAACGAGTGTAAAATCATTCAGGGGTTAGACTGTAATGACGGGTGGATGTGTTGTTGTGTGCCTGCGTCTGCATGCTGGGCCAGGGCCCAGGGCACAAGGGGTAAGTGCGAATGAGCGATGAGCTGACCAGGGGCCCCTGAGTCCTGACCCCCAAAAAACAGCCCGCGAGTTCAGGAGTCAAAGACTGTGCGTTCGTTGCGAAACCGGCTGGTTGGTCATCTGTGAGTTGGACACGCTTTGTTGGTCCTGCCATGGTGTACCAAAATGTTCCGACACAGCTGAGAAGCAGGTAACATGCCATGCATCAGTGCATCACGTCTCAAGAACGGCTTGATGGCTTGATTGCTTGATGGCTTGATTGCAAGAATGAGATGCCATGTATTCTGGCCCTTGAGCATCTCGATTCTGTGCACGTGTCTGGACGCCGGCTCGTCGCCGAGTTTTCCGCGTGCCGTTCCTTTGGCACCCATGCATGCCCTTCCATGCCCTTGACCTCTCACCACCTTGCTTTTTTGCTGTCGCCGTCCAGAACTGGCGATGCCCTTGTATGTACGTACTGCAATAATCTCCGTGCCCGCTCGGTTCCCAGGCACCCATGTTCCCCGGAAGAAGCAAGCAAACCTCCACAGATTACATACATACATTTACGTACATGTACGAACGCTGCCTCTGCGTAGCGGGGCCACGGTTCAGAACAATAACAGACGTTGACATCGTGAACATCCTCGACGGATCCAACCATCCAAACCGAACCGTTGTGGTGGGCCAACACCATCCTTGCTAGTGCCTGAACTGTGCCTGGCATCCGTAATTGTTTCCTCCGTCGGCCCACCGTCTGCCGGACTCCAACCTTGTCCTCGGTGCTCATTGGCGACTTGTTGATTGACTCTTGGGATATCCCAACTACGGAGTACATACATACATACATAATTTTATGTACATACGGCATGCGTGGAGTGGAAGCAGAGGGCCGAGGGCGACTCTGCTCGAGACGATGATCCAGCACCTTCAACAACCTGCCATTTTCCGTTCGTGCAGATAAGCTGAGTGGCTTGGGGCTCTTCAGCTTGGGACAACTTGTCCCCGGGTCGCGTCATGATCATTGCCTGCCCGACTTCTTCTGTAGTTATCCACCTTTAGCAATCATCATGTCATGTATCATGATGCATGTGTGTGCGCATTGCTGCTATTGTGGTCTATGCACTTCCCAGGCGCGGGACGGGGGCTTGTCAAGGTCATCGTCCAGATTGCCAAGCTCAGGTACGATTCACCGAGCACATTTCCCTGCAAAGCATCGGTGGGTGCGGTAAAATCGTTGGACTCGCAACGCTTCGGTTTTGAGTTGCACTTTTCCCTGGAAGAGGAGGGACTTGGTGTGTGAAGCAGGAGGGCCATCAACGAGGATCACTCTGCTACAGCCAATCAGATCTAATTAAATATCAGACTTACCCCTGCGCGCCCCTGCCTAAGCGTCTGGTTGGCTTAACTGGAGTGATCCATCGAGCGACCTTGGCGATTCACATCACACACTGGGGGGACATAAATTTCCCACCGGAGCTTTCAAATTTCCCACCGGACTAGCTAAATCGAGTGATGTCTCCACACACCTACTTTTGGTATAGAAGTACCTCTAAGGTTTTTATTCTCCTATAACGCCTATAATATCTTAATACGTGCCTTCTATGTGCCACTGCTGCTATAGTAATTAAATAAATGCCTTATAAGCATGCTGTTGGTATCTACAGGATACCATTGACCTACGCGTAAGGTTTTCGGGGTGGACTAAAGTGCACGTAATTATTATATATTCTAGTTTACCTTTATAAGCAAAAGAGAGATTAAATAGAAGCAAAGAGGGTGCGCTATTTATTATAGGAAAAGGGGCCTTAATTAGGGTTATTAGCGAAGAGGCTATATATGCTAACGCTAACCGTGGCGCGGTTAGGCCAGACATGTGGGTCCGCGATATAACGCGCCTAGCTAATCAGAGGCGCGCACCCTTATTAATATTATGCTTATTCTAACTGTTAGATGCACCAAGGTCCTGCGCAGGTAATAAATCCCGTATAAATTGAAGTCGATGATAGTTAGATAGCTAGCTAGGAAAGAGGAAGAAGAGAGGGAAAGTCTAGATGCTAGAAAAGTGAGCGAAATCCGTATGTGGGGCACAAAAGGGGGTGGCGAATTAATACAGCTAATTATATCGCGTGCATCGCGCTGGACCCATAATTAGTCTAGTCTTTAGCCACAATTAAACCAATGAAGATCCGAAGGAATTAACACTAGTAATCTCTCTTTTTCCTTTATAGCTAAAGAGCTTAAAAACGTAATAAAAATTAGATTAAAGGAAAGTGTATATTAGTAAATCCCTTAATAGGAATCCGCTGCTCTAATTGGCTATTGTAGCATTAGTTAATTAAATTAATCCATTATTCCTTACTTAAGCTCCTGTTTCCTAATATCATAGGTCTCTTTACCTATCCTTTAACATGAATTATTAATTTGTTTAAATTAATTAAAGAGGAAAGTAATAAATTCAGCGATGCTTTTATTATTACATCTGCCAGATTATTATTGCTATTAATCCATCTGACTTCATAGATCTCATGCCTTTCATACGATTAATAAAGGGCCATAATATTAATCATTAGTCTCTTCTCCTTTATAGTTCCTAGCTTTATAAGATATTTATATAATAAAAAAGAATTAGTACAGAGAATCATAGGAATTCAAGGCATCTTTAGTTAATCCGTAATCTAATGTAGAGTCGTGAAAATCACATAGGCAATATCTGCGCCTTAAACCATACTATATAACTTAGAGGTAAGCGCGCTATAAGTAACTCTCTTGCTCTTTATTAAGCTATACGTAATGATATTGCCTTTCACAATAAAGGTATTGTTATCTTGTATTATCTTATTACCAATCATAATTACATATCCAATCTATGAGCTTAAATCCTTGTTATTAGTAAGCAATCTATTTATAAACATAAAGAGCTTTACCTCTTTAAGAACTAAAGGAATGTATTATAGTCTATGTTATTAATTCTTAATCTACTATTTAAGGCGTTTATTAAGATATATAATATCTTCCGTAAAGGGCTCTTAGTATTAAGCTATAATTAAAAGGTTATACAAAGCCTCCAGTTAACACATAGTTACGATATAGCTTTCTCGTGCTTATTACTCTATATAATCTTACTTTACTATTAAGGATTAAGAATTAACTTCCTTAATCTTCTAACTCTAACCTTTCTAGGTTAAGATTAGCAAATTATTAGTATTCTAGGTTAAGATATAGCTATTAAAGATAAGGGGGTTCTTAGCGGTTAATTATTACTTTTCTTTAGCTATAAAATTAGCCTTCTAAAGCTCTTTCTCTTCTTTTTGGAAGAAGTTATTATTGCTTAGGCCTAATATATCATTGGTTTGCATTCTAATAATACTAAAGAGATTCTTATTATTTAAGGCTATGATTAATAAGCAGGGATTATAAGTTAAGGTTGTTATATTAAGGTTATCCCTATGATAATAGAAGTACGTTACCTACTAGTAAGTTCTAGCCTCTATAATCCTATAAAGAGGTCTAATTAATTTAATTACAGTCCCTTCTAGAAAGAGATATGCAATCTGCTTTAGTAGTCTTATAATAATCAGCCTTATTAGCATTATGTGCAATTAAGTGTAGGCTTATATAATATCACAAATCTAAAGGTAAATACCTCTTCTTTTTAATAACAGAGCAATAGCTATAATAAGGCGTTAGCTTGCTTGTTATATTATTAGCGATTGTATTAGGATGAATTCCTTTCCTTTATTATTATAGCCTTATATAATAAGACAAGATTTCTCGTATAGTAAGTCCGTTCCTTTACCTTTAATCTCTCTAACTATATAAGAATTAAAGATTCTATAACCTCCGTGCTTTGCTAGGTTAAACTTAATAAATTTAAACATATTACGCGCTTATAAAGCGTTAATCTTAGCTTAATTAGACTGCTTAAAGGGTTTTCCTAGGGTTATAATCCTTCCTTCTTAGTAGAGCTAAAGGGCAAGGTTCTAATTAGCCTCTTCCTTTGCTATAAGGAATGCTATACTTAGTATCCCTCTAGTTATAACCTCTTAAATAAAGGCCTTCTCTTAATCTTTATTTACAAGTATATAAAGCTAAACTAGGCTAATGTCCTTCTTAGGGCTATAAGGTCTTCTTTTCCTTACTTTTGTTCCTTTAGGGCGTAGTAATAAGTCTTTAACTTAATAGCTTCCCCTTAGGGCCTTTTAGGCTTTATAAGCCTCTTTATTAGACTCTCCTACACTTATAAATTATACTATAAGGGCCTTTCTTAGTCTCCCTTACTTTCTCTTAGCTAGTGTTTATAGCTCTTTACTATCTTCTATTAGAGAATCTCTTTTATTAGTAGTAGTTAGTTATATAGCTCCTTTTTCCTCTACGTTACTTAGCTATTGCTCTAGTGGATTATAGGGCTTTATCTCCTACTACTCTAGCCTCTCTATAGTATATAGGTCTTTATAATAGGGCTTTACTACTATAGAGTAGAACTTCACTAGGCTACAGGGTATATTAATAGTATAGGTCTCTCTATTAGTAGTAAGTAGCTTATACAGGCTATGCTAGCTACCTTTCTCTCTTTATACGTATATATTAGCCTATAGGGGTAGCTAATATATAGGCGCTATATTAGGGCTATTCCGGGCTTTAAGGGCATCATAAACCTGCCATAAAGCTAGATAATAGCGGACTTTATTAGTAGCTTTATAAATTACTTTAGTATATTAAATAATAGAGACACTTAGTAGTAACTTATCTATTATCTATAGGTAGCCTCTAAAGACTAGCACGGTTAGGATAATACTATTTAGGCCTATAGAGTTATTAATTACCTTAATAGCTATTTAGAGACGTTACTCTAGCGCGAGCTCCGTTCTAATTAAGTCTATAATAATATTATAGGCTTAGTGTAGAGGTCCGTAGTATCTCTTAACCTTTCTAATACTATTATAGGCTTTAATTAGCATCTTACTAGTTTTAATTAACATTAATTAAGTATAATGCCTGAATTCAGCGGAAGCAAAGTTATTACTAGCATTATAGATAATCTAATCTAGAGGTCCGAGATAAGTATCAATCTAACATTTGCGAATTACATCCTAGATATCTCAAGCCTTCTACTTCTTTAGATTAAGGAATTAGGCTACCTAGAACAAGGTTACTAAATTAATAATATAAAGCACTAGTTAGCTATCAATTTATATAATATTAATAATAATCTCGTAGTTAAATTCGTGGTTATCTTTAATTATGAACTTAAATTAGCTGGGGGCCTTTCTATGTATCTAGTAATAATAGTAGACTTTAGTTAATTCCTTAATTACCTAGCGTTTAACTTTATAACTAGCTTAGTAAAGGATCTTTACGAGTTATTAAACAAAAGGGTAACTAAGTTAATAATATAACTAACGGATATCTCCTTCTAAAAGGTAGAAGGTAACTATTTCTCTTACTTCTAGTAACTACTAAGGATAGCCCTATTATCGCATAATAGGTATAGTTTTATTACCTTAGATAAGTATATTAGCAAGGTTATTAATCTTAACTTATATCTTATCTATATTAGTAATTAAGAAAAGGAAAGGGGTAGCTATATTAAGGACATAGAATTCAAGTTCTCTAAGTTCTATAAGCACATAAAGAATTCCTCTTATAACTACTTATCCAGCGCTAAATATAATAATTTAGGGTTCGCAGGGGGTTACCTTTAATAAAGGCATTAATCTTAATAGGGCCTTTACTTATGCCTCTCCTATAGTTAACTTTCCTATAGCGCTAGTATTAGGTATAATCCCTCTAAAGACCTCTTTAGAATAGCGTTCTTTAAAGATATAGCAAATTAAGCCTTTATTACACTCTTATAGCTCATAGAGCTCTTACCTAAGGAATATGTGTTAGAAGGCTTAATTATTTAGGGTCACAAGGATATTAATATTAGCGGCGTTATGGTTAGTCTATAATCCGGAGTAGAAGAATTATGTAATACTTAGATATGCTATTAATAGTAGCTCCTTAACATTATTATTATTATCTTTAGCTTCTATATAAGCCATAAGATATGCTTCCTAATTCTCACCTAAGCCTTTATCAGGTTTATCATTATTCTACCCTTTATAGGAGGCAAGAAATACCTAGAACCTTTTCTCTAAAGAGGGTATATAATATGTTTTACTAGCCTACTAGCAGTCCTTTTCCTTTTAGCGTTCTTTAGTAAAGTGATTAGAGGACTAGCAGCCGCTCTTGCCATATATAAAGCAGCGCTTAGTGCTTAGCCTAGGGCTCTATCTATAATAACTTCCTCTACTACAGGGGAATAATTACTATCTATACTAATAATTAGTAAACATAGCCTCTAGAGGGTCTCCTTATTAGTACTAAAGGTATTAGGAGGACTTCTTATTTAATTCCGCAATAGTAATTACCTTACGAAGGTCTCTAGCAAGACTTTCAAAGCCTATAGAGTATATGTATTCTACTATTTTGTCAAGCGGAAAACAACACCCCAAAAGACACGATGCTGGCCCACGATCGCGAGTAGCTCTTGAGCCTACACATAACAGAGGGGTCGATCAACTTGACGGTATCGATTATAATAACAGCAAGGACTATCTCGTCGTGTAGAGATATCCAAGATTAAATAGTCTATTAGATCGGAAGTGACGTCTTAAATAAATAAGGGAAGGTATCTTCTTAATTTATCTTATAGTAAATATAGGTATAATCTTAGGTGAAGTAAACTTAGGGTAATCTTAAGAATCTTGTAAGGTACGTAAATTAGTATTAAAGAGTCTATTTATAAACGGTCCCTTTATAGATTAAATGATCCTATTACCTAGATGACTAATATTATTATCCCTTATAGTAATACTCCTATCCCTAAACCTTAGCACTTATTATTATGATTGCGTTTTTAGGCGCGTATCTTATGGCATATAACACCTCCCTAGGTGTGCACTAGTTACCCCTAACTAGTTATGTACACTAAAACCTAAAAGCACTTTATAAGTGTGGTTAGTAACTAATCTTGTGTGAAAAGGGTAGAGGAACTATTTAATCTATTACACATAGACCTAGGCTGATTAATCTTGTGTAGCTAAATCTTATATAGTAGGAAATAGGAGTATTAAGGTAGGTAAAAGAGAAAACCAAAAGGATAGAAAGGTAAAAAGGGTAAAGATATAAGGAAAAAAGGAAAAAAAGAGAAAATTATATAAAGTAAAGAGGGAAAAAGAGAAGGTAGATAAGACCTCCCTAGCTAGAGACCTAAATTCCTTATTTCTTAAGAGAGCTTTAGCGTCTTTAGTGTTCGTGAGCGTATGGTAGGTAATATTAGTAATAGGGTACGGATAGTAAAGCGCTTTGTATCCTGCTATACTACTCTCTTTTCTTAGGTTTTACGTTAATTAAATAATCCTTAGGCACGCTTCTTCTCCTATTAGTAAGCTTTAATAATCTTAGCCTATGTTCTACAAGGGACTAGGCTAGGTGGTACTACAAATACGTATGTAAATAATGTTAGTAAATACGCAATGATTTTTCTTTATACTACTCTCTATGCCCTAAGGAAAGGAAGGAGATTAATTATTATAGCTTATCCTATGTCTCTAAGTGGTTATTAAATTATCTTTTCTTTTACTTGCTTAGCTAAGGTTCTATAGCTATACACTTGCTCTTATCTAATAACTCCATAGATTCGCAGCAACCTTAGCTAGTCTTCTATATCTAATTATAGTAGCTTACTTGTTATTGCTTGCTGTTTTTAGAGAGCTTATTTAGTAGTGTTAGATGTTTAATCTTATCTTCCTTGTTAGAGTGCTTTAAGCTTTAAAGCTAAGGACGCTAGTATTGCTTCTTATTTAATAACGGATAATAACACTAATAAAGATGCTTATAATAAATAATAACTTCCCCTTCTATTTAATCTTAGCTCTTCTGGTTTAACTAGGGGTAAAACTCCTTTAGTGTCTTGCTATATTTATCTTTCCTAATTATGTAGTATTTCTTATATACTAATATTAAAGACTTCAGGGTTGCTAGTAAAGATATAAGCTATAGGTTACTAGAAATCCTAAACACAAAGCTTGTTATACTTTGCCATGTTAGTATACCATTTAATTAGACAACTCTTATTAGTAACTTAAAGCTTCTAAGGTATAAGTATAGCGCTAATAGGAAGTCCTTTACTAACTATCTAGGTCATAAAGCAAGGTATTAAGCACTTTACTATGTGTTATATTAAGTGTTAGAGGTTAAAGTCCTTCTAGTATAACGATTCCCTTAGTAATTAATCTCCTATTCTAAGTTTATTTATAGCTATATCTTGTAGAACTCTTATAGTTCTTTTAAGTGCTTTTACATAGCTATACTTTAAGTCTAGGATATTATTAGTTACTATCTAGTCTTTAAGGTATAGTTTAAAGCGTTAGTTAATAGTTAAGTCTTCTCTGAAAGTGCGTAGTTATTCAAACTTAATATTATACTTATTTAGTGTATTTTAATCTTCTGATAGCAGATTAATTGCTTAGTAACTAACCTGGCAGCGGATTATCTAGAGAAGGAACCCTAGGCATATATACCTACATTCCTAGTTTCCTTTCTACTCTATTACTAGGACTACGATTACTTTAAAGTTAGAGAGGTAATTCATAAGCTATATAATCTGCCCCTATCTATATATAAAGTTAGCAAACTAAGTTATTTATCCCTTATCTATACTATTAAAATAGTATAGATATCCTTATTTCCTATTAAACATAAAAGTAGTCTAATGGTTTGTAAAGAAAGTGAATCCTGTAATAAGGCATTGATTACTTATGTGTAAGTAAAGGTTAATAGGGTTATAACTATAGCTATACTTAATATTAATAGGCTGATAGGTAGTATAGAGTCTTCTAGCTTTTGAACTAATTAATTATTGTAATGTGTCTATATTAAAATCTTCTATCTTACTAACTTTAAATGTTTAGGGTAGTACTACCACTGTCGCTTTAAGCCCGCGCTCTATGATTCTCCCTATTGCTATTAGCTTAAACTAGTTAAGCTAGTCTTTACTTAGAGTCTTATAAGCCTTTCTTAGGAATTTGTGAATATCTATTAAATAACTACGCTATTGTATATTTGTTTATCCTAGCCTAATTAGTGTTACTAGGTTAAAATCATTGCTATCCTAGTGAACTTTGAATCTTAGTAAAGGCTATAGCTAGTCTCTTTGCGGATGAAATAGAGGTGGCTACTACCTATAGAGATTAACTAAATTAATTTCTATAGTGCCTTCCTTAATTCCTCTAAAGAAAGGGCTTTCTAATCTATATATTAAAACGTGAACATAGTACATAGTAAGGTACCTGCCGTAAGGAAAGTAGGTAATAGTGTTACTATTCACTTTAGTGTAATTACCCTTATTTATAATAGACTCTCTATACTATTTTATTTTGCTAGGTAAGATTAAAGGGTTCTAGGATAGATAGAATGACTATTGTGGTGGGAAAGGATATAGTAACTGCTTGTTAGATCTTTAAATTAGCGTAGTTAAAAAGGATTTTAGGAATAAGGGTAGTATAAGCGAAAACTTCGAAGGTTAAGAGAATATGTGCTTGTATAAGAAGTAGGTTAAATTAAGTGGTTCCTGTGGCCCTAATCCTATTCTTGTAGTCTTTGTTAATTTTAAGAGTAGTTGTTAGCAGCTATTACTAGTTACCTTCTCCTCTCTCTCTATTAGCCGCTAGCATCCGTTATAAGGCATTCGTCTATAGAGATTAAGTGGTTTGTCGGGGCAAAACAACCACCCCAAAACAACGGAAAAGAGGGATCTGATGATAATGATAATACCGATGAAAATGACAAAAATAACGAATTCGACGATATCAGTAATTGAACCTAGATATCGGGATCTAGGTCTGCGATATTTGCGATCCATCGCGAGGATCTAAGCTGCGAAGTCTCTTGCCAATATCAGGTCATCTTATCAATCCAATATCAGCCGAAGCAATCCAATATCAGCCGAAGCTATCAAATATCAGCCGAAGCAAAAAAAAGGTATAATCTCAATTGAACAATCCAAGCCAAAAGGCTGCGGAGGGAGAGTTGATTTTCTATCAAAAGGGAGGGAATCTAGGGTTTTTATCTAGCTAGGGGGTCAGGGGCTAGGCCGGATCCAATGTGGTTGAATTAATCCGACAATCCGATCGATCCGAGGTCTTGAGAGAGGTCTCGAGGGATCTGATAGATCCGAGGTCTTGTGAGAGAGGTCTCTAGGGGTCATATTCCTAGCCACACAACACCTCCCCAACTGTTTTCCCTTCCTAGTCCCTAGGAAAGGGAAAACAGTAACCAAAAAAAAACCAATAAGAGGGGAAATAAGTAATAAAATCATAAGATAAAAAAAAAATCGTGATTTTCAGCCCCCTCCTTTCCTATCTATTAATCAATCAAAGGGGTCATCAATTAATCCGTAATAGAAGGCCCTTCTGATAGTCAGAGACCTTGTCAGACGATAGATCAATTGATCTGATAAAAAGGGACCTTTTCAATTGTCAGAGACCCCTTCAGCAGACCTTCTGATATCAGATTCCCTTCAAAAGTCAGGGAAATCATCAGTCAGAGAGGTCTTCAACGGTCGGAGGCCTCGTCAATTAGTCTGATTGATTGATCTGATGAAAAGGGACCTTTTCGATCGCCAGAGACCCCTTCAGCAGACCTTCTGACAGTCAGATTCCTCGTCAATCGTCAGAGGAATCATCAGTCAGAGAGGTCTTCAACGGTCGGAGGCCTCGTCAATTAGTCTGATTGATTAATCTGATGAAAAGGGACCTTTTCGATCGCCAGAGACCCCTTCAGCAGACCTTCTGACAGTCAGATTCCTCGTCAATCGTCAGAGGAATCATCAGTCAGAGAGGTCTTCAACGGTCGGAGGCCTCATCAGATAGATCAACTGATCTGATGAAAAGGGACCTTTTCAATCGGTCAGAGACCTCTTCAGAGGACCTTCTGACATCAGATTCCCCTTCAAAAGTCAGAGGAATCGTCAGTCAGAGAGGTCTTCAACGGTCGGAGGTCTCATCAGACGGTCTGATTGATTGATCTGATGAAAAGAGACCTTTTCGATCGGCAGAGACCCCTTCAGCAGACCTTCTGACATCAGATTCCCCTTCAAAAGTCAGGGAAATCATCAGTCAGAGAGGTCTTCAACGGTCGGAGGCCTCGTCAGACGATAGATCAACTGATTGATGAAAAGGGACCTTTTCAATCATCAGAGACCCCTTCAGCAGACCTTCTGACATCAGATTCCCCTTCAAAAGTCAGGGAAATCGTCAGTCAGAGAGGTCTTCAACGGTCGGAGGTCTCATCAGACGGTCTGATCGATTGATCTGATGAAAAGAGACCTTTTCGATTAGCAGAGACCCCTTCAGCAGACCTTCTAATATCAGATTCCCCTTCAAAAGTCAGAGAAATCGTCAGTCAGAGAGGTCTTCAACGGTCGGAGGTCTCATCAGACGGTCTGATCGATTGATCTGATGAAAAGAGACCTTTTCGATTAGCAGAGACCCCTTCAGCAGACCTTCTAATATCAGATTCCCCTTCAAAAGTCAGAGAAATCGTCAGTCAGAGAGGTCTTCAACGGTCGGAGGTCTCATCAGACGGTCTGATCGATTGATCTGATGAAAAGAGACCTTTTCGATCGGCAGAGACCCCTTCAGCAGACCTTCTAATATCAGATTCCCCTTCAAAAGTCAGGGAAATCATCAGTCAGAGAGGTCTTCAATGGTCAGAGGCCTCGTCAGACGATAGATCGATTGATCTGATGAAAAGGGACCCTTTCAATCGGCAGAGACCCCTTCAGCAGACCTTCTGACAATCAGATTCCTCGTCAATTGTCAGAGGAATCGTCAGTCAGAGAGGTCTTCAACAGTCGGAGGCCTCGTCAATCAGCAGATCAATCAATCCGTAATAAGAGGTCTTATCAACGGCAGAGACCCTTCAGCAGACCTTCTGACAGTCAGATTCCTCTTCAATCGTCAGAGAAATCATCAGTCAGAAAGGTCTTCAACGGTCGGAGGTCTCATCAGACGGTCTGATCGATTGATCTAATGAAAAGGGACCTTTTCGATCGGCAGAGACCCCTTCAGCAGACCTTCTAACATCAGATTCCCCTTCAAAAGTCAGGGAAATCATCAGTCAGAAAGGTCTTCAACGGTCGGAGGTCTCATCAGACGGTCTGATCGATTGATCTAATGAAAAGGGACCTTTTCGATCGGCAGAGACCCCTTCAGCAGACCTTCTAACATCAGATTCCCCTTCAAAAGTCAGGGAAATCATCAGTCAGAGAGGTCTTCAATGGTCAGAGGCCTCGTCAGATGATAGATCAATTGATCTGATGGAAAGAAAGACCCGATTTATTGAAGATCGAATTCGAAGGTCTAGCTGCTTGCCTCCCCAACGGATAGCTAAGCAAAACTAGGGTATTAAATCGATTCGGGCTAGCTAGCGAGCTAGCTAGGGCAGGTCGGAAGGTTAAAAATCAGAAAAGAAGGTCGAAAATCGGAAGAAAAGGTCGAAGATAGAAAGGAAGGTCTAGGCCACAAGAAAAAAAAAAGAGGTTGTAGCGGTCCCGATCAATTAATCTGACGAATCTGATGATTTTGACGATATCAGACTAGTCAGATGACCTAGATCAATTGATCGGAACGAAGGGATCCGATCTAGCTGACCCGGATCGAAGAGGGAAAAGGTCGTAGAGGTCCCGATCAATCAATCTGACTAATCTGATGATTTTGACGATGTCAGGCTAGTCAGATGACCTAGATCAATTGATCGGAATGAAGGGATCCGATCTAGCTAACCCGGATCAAAAGGAAAAGATGTAAGAAGTAGCTGACGATTATAATAATCGTACAAGGGGATAACTAGAGGGGATAATCGTAGAGGCAATGTCAGGAGGGATTTATCATCGAATCCAACGGCGAGAGGTCTGACAGGACCATTCCCCGTTCCTCCACCATTTTTGTCGGGGCAAAACAACCACCCCAAAACAACGGAAAAGAGGGATCTAATAATAATGATAATACCGATGAAAATGACAAAAATAACGAAATTAACGGTATTAACGAATTCGACGATATCAGTAATTGAACCTAGATATCGGGATCTAGGTCTGCGATATTTGCGATCCATCGCGAGGATCTAAGCTGCGAAGTCTCTTGCCAATATCAGGTCATCTTATCAATCCAATATCAGCCGAAGCTATCAAATATCAGCCGAAGCAAAAAAAAGGTATAATCTCAATTGAACAATCCAAGCCAAAAGGCTGCGGAGGGAGAGTTGATTTTCTATTAAAAGGGAGGGAATCTAGGGTTTTTATCTAGCTAGGGGGTCAGGGGCTAGGCCGGATCCAATGTGGTTGAATTAATCCGACAATCCGATCGATCCGAGGTCTTGAGAGAGGTCTCGAGGGATCTGATAGATCCGAGGTCTTGTGAGAGAGGTCTCTAGGGGTCATATTCCTAGCCACACAGTGGTTACTGTGATTTAGACCTTACTATTGTGAATTACTTGTAAGTAGCCTGCTTGCTTGTTAGGTGCTAACGCCTGTTGTATGTAGTATCCTATGGTTTGAGGCTTTTCTAACCCTTTTTCTTTCCTTTTCTTTATACTCCTTAACTTATTACTCTTTGTATTATTACCCTAATTAATTAATTATGGCTAAATCTCTTAATGAAAACTATTAAAAACTTCCTAATGTTACTACTATTATAAGGGTAAGCGTCCTGGAAGTCAAGCTTTTAGTAATAAAGACTATAGACTAGTCTAACTGCGCTAAGTTCTTTCCTTTGTTTATTAGTAAAGACTACATAGGTATTCTAAAGATTATTTAATCTTATATTTAGGCTAATACTAATAACTTCTATTTTGTAGTATAAGTTCCTTTTTGCCTTCTAGGTTTAGGGCGGGATTAATATTAGTAATAGTAGTGTTCCTCTATATATAGAGATTACCCTCTAACCTTCTAAATATTCCCTAGAAAGGGCTTCTCCCTATCTAATTACCGCTATAAAGAGAACTAAATTACTAAAGGATTTCGTGAGGAGCTGCACTAAAGTAAATAGTATCTTAGCCCTTACTATTAAAAATAAACGTTATTACTTAGTCCTTATTCCTACTAAGATAGCTTATCCTAACAGGTACTTCTTACACGCTCTTTTATAGCATCCTAAGCGTTATTATGCTTTACTAGTGTCTATATTTAGTAGATTAAATAGTATTTTCTATACTAACTGCTTGAACTTATATATATAGCATGTTACCTTCTTTAGTAAGTATATATGCTTCCCTTTCTATAGCTATATCTTGCTTTCTAGGGTTAGTAAAGGTATATGTAGTAATTATATCTGGAATAGGTCTTGTGTGGCTAGCTGCAAATAGCGCTTTACCTCTAGGTATTGCCTTTAGTCTTCCTAAGAGAGAGCTCTTATGCCTTTCTTAGGAAAAGAGTGGTCTGCTAAAGTGGTAAAGACCCTTCTGCTTAATCCGAACACTATTAATTCTAATAACTCTCCTTACTTAGCAGTGGATATACCTCCTCCCTTCCTAAATTATTTATAAATAATAGAGAAAATCAGAGAAAATAAATTTAGTCTATAGTATAGGATTTTAGGGAAATAAAAAAAAAGAGAAAAGGGGTAGGTAGTCCTATAGTTAATAGACTTATGCCTTAATTACTTAATCTCTAGTATTAAAACAAAACTTTGCTTAGTTCCTAAAATAAAAACAAAGGAAAATAATGTTTAATCTTATACACTCCTTAGTGTATTAGAGAATATGCTTTATATTCTTTCTTTTGTTCTTTTATTAAGTAGGGTAGCTATACCTTAATCCTATAATATAGGCTCCTTTAAGGAGGGAGCTTAACCTCTTCCTTAAGATATAAACTTATCCCTCCTTTATTAACTATTTAATTAGATATGTTATATTAAGCTACTAAAGGTATAATTATAGCGACTTCTTAATTGTAGTTATTAGTGGTCTCCTCCCTCGCCTAGTGTTATTAAGGAGCATGTAACTACGCATTTACTATTAAAGTTTACTAACCTTTTATATCTAGGACAAACTTTTTAATATAGTCCCCTAAAATGGTTTTTATAAGGTAAACCCTGTCTAGCGTTTTTAGATAATAGGCTCTAGAAATCTGCGCTTACTTATAGATTCGGAAAGGTTTGTTCTATCTTATCGTAAGTTTCTTCGTGGTGGATATATTAACATTCCTTCTAATATTATATACTAGAATAAGATCCCCTAGTTTTAATTAATTCTTCCTAAGAGAGGTAGCTTAGTTCTTATTAGTTTAGTTTGTAAGTTACTTCCTAAAGTTAAACACCTTCTTCCTTACTTTCCTAATATCCTTTGCCTTCCTTTTAAGCATATAGACTTAAGCTTTAAATAGGTCTTAACTAGTAGTAACTGCTTCCTAGTTAATTAGCCTCTAGGTTAGAAACTTGACTTCTAATGGTAGGATTAGTTCTTATCTATAGATTAAATAGAAAGCGGATTTCCTATGTAATTTGCGAATAGCAGTGCGGTCTGTAAGAAGGGCTTTGTTAAGGTGCTTTACTTATTAGCTATTTAACCCTCCTAATTTTGCTAAAGCGGACGCAAGGGACTAGTGTCTAGCTTTAATAGGGGAATTCGCCTTTAGGTTATACCTAGATGTTTAGATTCCTTTAATACTAATATCTATAAGTGCTTCCTTAAGATTTCCTTGTATCTTAGGACCTTTATTATAGACTACGAACTAAAAAAGTCTAAACCTGCTAATTAAGGATAATAGGAATTTTCTAATTGCTAGTACTATCGTATTCCTAACTAGTGTAGCCTCCACCTACCCTGTTAAGTTATACCTAGCTTCTAAGAGATACTTATATCCGTGATTAATTAGAAGGTGCTAAGTGTTAATATAGATCTTACTTATTAGGTTCCCTGGCGTAACTAGCATAGATAGTTCTTAAGGTCACTAAGGCGCGAACTTTTGACACGTCTTGTAATAGGTTAGTATCTCTTAAGTTATGTTCTAGAGTCCTTTCCACTAGTACTACTGTTTTATTGCTTAGAAGACTACCTTGACGCCTTTATGACTAAGTTCTTCATAGATAGCTTTAACTATTGCGCGTTGCTGCTTAGGAACATTGATAACTAATGCTAGTCCTTTTATGATTCCTATTGGTCTTTTCCATAGGTATTTATTTTCTAGGTAGAACTTCTTTGCTCTATTGCGAAGCTTCCTATAGTCCCTAGCACTAAGATTAATTAGTCTTTAGAGGGTGGATAAGAAATTAATCACCTGTTGCATCTCCTATGAATAGTCCTTCTTACTATCCTCTTTTATCTTAACACTGTTAAGATATAGGTTAATGAAGTCTTTAATATCTCCTTTAACTTCTTAATCTAATTAATCCGATAGTCTAGGGCCTTTTCTAGATAGGGTATTAGCGATTCTGTTCTTCTTGCTAGGGATGTGTTACACTAAAAAATCGAATAGTAGTATGTAGCTTATCCATCGCGTGATAAGAGCTCTAGGCATATTGTTAATAGCTTTGTTAAGCTAGTGCACTAGGACTTGTGAATCTGTTTCTAATGTAAAGGGAACTCCGTAGAGGTGGATTTGTAGTCTTCTTAATGTATAAATAACTACTTAGTATTCTCTTTTAGTTGTGTTATACTTGGCCTTAGTAATGGTCTAGACACCGCTCTTGTATTAAATAGGATAGCGTTTACTATTAATGATTTATAGTAATGCTACTCCTTATCCTAGTAAGCTTATGTTTACTATAAGAATAATTTCCCTAAAGCCTAGTCTAAGATTAAGTAAAATAAGAACTAGGGCTATAGTTATTACTTTCTTTAAAGTGTCTATAGCTTCTTGTTGCTTTAGTCCTTATTCCTACTCTATTGTCTTTCGTAGTAAAATCACTAGTGGTCTTGCCTTCTATATGTAGTGTTTAACCTAAATGTGGTAGACTCCTATTAATCTAATAAAAGACTGCACTTCTAATAGATCTTAGCAAACTTTCTAGTCTAGAATCTTTATAATCTTTGCCTTAGTTAGTTTTTGTTTATTTATCCCGCATATAAATCCCATGATTTTGGCTAACTTCTAGCAGAATTTTGACTTAGCTGCTGAAGCTATGTAACTGGAGAGTTTGATATTAACTAAAACTTTATCGATATTAATCAAATACTTTATTATATATCTGCGTACTCTAGGCATGATTTCTTCTTTATTGTACGTTATAGTTGGCCCCTTGATAGCAATGTTATCTAGAAAGGGTACGCAAATCTTAGGGATTAAATCAAATAGGATTTGGCTGATAATCCTAATGAATTAGGCTACTGAGTTAGTAGCTCCTTATAGTAGACGGTAAAGTCACAAAAGGCTAATTATAGTAGAAATCGTGGTTATGTCTTTACTTCTCTCCGCTAATTCCACTTAATTATATCCTAATAAGAGATTAATAATAGATAAGATCTTATATATTACAAAGCTCTTGCTAAATGCCTCCGCTCCTTAAGGGATTAGCGTGTTATGTATTATAACTTTGTTATACTTAGTAGCTAATAGGATTAGGCAAATCCCTCTATCCTTCTTTATAATAAGAAAGTAGGGGTTCCTATAAGAACTATAGCTTTCTTCTAGATGCCTATACTTTAACTTCTTCTTTAATAGATTAACTAGTTTCCCTTATAACCTAAGAGGTATTAGGATAGAACTAGCTTGCCATGCCTTATGCTTAATAACCTTAATGACTTGCGGTGGTGCTACTAGTAGGTTAACTTTTTTACACTTAGATAAGTCCTACGCTAGTGCTGCTTCTTGGTTGTAAAGGATTTCCTTGAAAATATTAACTTCTTCTTGTATTAAATATTCTTACACCCCCTTAACTATCTAATCTAGCTATTCCTAGGTTATTCTAAAACCTCGTGGGTTCTTGCTAAATCTCCTAGTAATGTACTTATTGTATTTCCTAGATGTATCTAGATGTGATTTTGCTTCTTCCTATTTCTTTGTCTTCTATTTAGGGTCTCCTTCTAGGGTTAACCTGTTAGAAGGCATATTATTGCGTAGATAAATCTTGTTAGCTTTGCGTTTATATATTGTGTTTATTATAAGATTAGGTGGTTTTAGCTGCCTTAGGGGTTAGAAATCCTCTATAATCGCTTTAAGTTATTAGTTATAGTTTACTATTACGTCCTTAATGACTTCTTAGAAGATATTAGTCCCTTCTCTAGTTGTAATAGGGATTAGTACTTTATTATTGCTTATTTCTGCTTCTAACCCTTTATAAACTATTTAATCTTTCTCTTCCTTTACTTTAGGATAGCTAAATATAATAATATTAATAGTAGGTTGCTAGGCTAGTTATATGTTAGTGTATTACTATTAGATACTTCCTGTAACTCTTAAGATAATAATAATATCTCCGAAGTGGTACTAGATAAAGAGTTTACTACTTCTTAAATGGTTAAACTATATTTATAATAGCCTAAAAAATAGTATTCCTAGAATTAGGCTTATGTTAATAGAGTCTAGGCTGATATAGAAGTTAGTAGGTATTTAAACGTTTCCTAGATATAGCTTTGTCTAAACCTCCCTAATTATCTTAATCCTATATAAGGAGAATAAAGTAGTGTTTGTTACGTCTGTAGGATAGATTTTTAGACCTAAGCGTTTAGCTATGCTTTTAGTAATTATATTTCCTTATAAGCCTATGTTAATAAGCCCTAGGAGAAGCTCTCCTTCCAGGTTATCTAGATAAACTTGTAAGTATAGTAAATCCTATAACTAGTTAACTATGGCTTGTGGTTCTATAATCGCGTTAAGTATGAAGTTTGCTTTAGGTGGATTAATTAGATTCTGTTAAGGTCTGTCCTATTATACTTAAGTTCTAAGCCTTTTCTAGATCCTTTTCTATAAGGTAGCGTTGATTTCTAGCGGGGGCGTTAGGGCTGTCTTTAGTGGATTTACCTTAGCCTTTGCTTTATTTCTCTTATTCTTTTTAAGAGTATCCTTTATTATCTGGATAATGGAATTGATTTAGTTCTCTGGATTAATTAGTCTTGGAGTTATTTTAACCCTAAATATTCTTAAAGGTAGTATAGGCCCTAGTGTATCCCCATTATAATAACAAATATCTTTAATGCCTTTTGCTTGTAGGAGACACTTATTACTAACTGCTTCTACTAGCATTAGCATAATATAGTAGATATCTTAAAAGGGCACTTTAAGCTTCTTCTAGAAAACCTTATTATATAGTTAATCCAAAATCCTTTGCCTAACCTTGCCTAGTGGATCTTTCTTTCCCTTATTTAAGATATTATTGCCTTGTCTAGGTTGTTTGTGGCCTTAATGATCTTGTTTATTTTCTTCTGTAATGTCTTTGACTTGTGGGCGCTTTGCTGCTTGTTCCCTGATGGCTATGATCTTTCTGTTATAGTCCTTTACTTCCTTTTCTTCCACGTATGCCTTCTTAAACGTGATGGCTAAGACTATGCCTAAGGGCTCCCTTTGTAAGATTAACGTTACCTAAACCTCCCTTTCTAGACGGTATTTAGTAGGGTTAAACTAGCTTTCTATTTAATTAAATATTTCTTATTTATCTAATAATATATCCTAGCTTTTACCTCTATAAGGACCGCGTTCCTTAATCCTAGGGATTATGTAAGTAACCTTATTATCTAGAAAGTATTTAACCTAAAACATAGCTAGCCTACGCGCGCAGCTGCTAATCTAAAGGAACTTTAAGAGTAAAACAGGTGGTATTATTTAGTGCCTTATATTATCCCTAATTACTAAAATGCGGATAGCTAGGTTGTAAATAGCGAATTTAGATATCTTATTAAACCCTAATGTGTCACACTTTATGGCTAAGTGAGACTTGTTGTTGTAGTAATGGTAATGGTTTGACTAGTGGCCTTGTTTACCTATTGTATTGATTTCGAAAATGCGGTCCTTATCTTGATTAAATGATCTAATGCTGTTTAGCTAGTAATTCCGTTGCTAGTGTTGTAGGTTACTATTATACTTCTTTTTAAGCTACTTTGTAATGTTAATTTCCTTTCCTACTTAGGCTATAACTATGATTTTTAACTTAGCTAGCTGCTTTATTAAATCATTTATTTAATCTTAGTATTTGGCTAACTTAGGACTGTTGTCCTTTATTGCCTTATTATTAAAGGTAATATTCTTCTTGTCATGTCCTAAAGACTTAGCCTGCGCTAGGCGGTTCCCTTAGTTAGTCTAATAATTACTAAGAGTAAGTAGATTAAATAGTTTCTAACTCCTTAGGTTTGACTCTATATTATCTAATAGGTACTCTCCTAAGTTAGAGATTTCAGGGTCCCTATGTCTAAGCTTTAATTGTGTATGAATATGTGTATTAAGCTTTGTCTAGAGTGGTTTATACTTTATAACTAGAATTTCTTTATAGGTAAACCCCTTCTAATCTATAAAGCTTAAGATTAAATACTCTAGGAGGGCCTTATAGATGTAGTTAGACTGTGTTATAGTAGTCCTCTATCCTGTAAGGTCTGTGTTTAACATTAAAGCTTAATGCTTTTATAGCTAGTAATGGGTTTCCTTAATAGACTTTAGTTATATTAGGTTAAGGTCTTTAAGTTATCCTTAAGTGCTTTCTATTTAATCCTAGCTTATGGTATTAAACTAAAGGAGCATTTTATTCTTTAACTCTTCCTAAGTGCGCGACGCTGTTAGCATCTTGACTACCTGTTAGACCTAGGGGTTAATATCGTGTTTAAGCATTTTTTGCTAATCCTTTTTAGGAATGCACATTACCTTTATCTTAGCTTTAAAGTCCTTAATAAAATCTACTATATTTTCCCCCGTGAACTACTAAATATTATACTTGTTTTGTATT
Source organism: Epichloe hybrida (assembly GCA_019022495.1). Lineage (NCBI taxonomy): Eukaryota > Fungi > Ascomycota > Sordariomycetes > Hypocreales > Clavicipitaceae > Epichloe > Epichloe hybrida. The sequence continues at coordinate 995,896 of JAFEKR010000019.1, read as the reverse complement.
ATAATAAGGGAAGTCTAGTGAGCTATTGTTTCTCTAAGGATCTTTACGAAAGATTTAGCATTAAGCCTGTTAAGAGATCTAGAAGATTTTCCTTTACTATTAGGCTCCTTCTCTGATTAATTATTAGAGCGGGAATATGTTAGCATAGAAACCATTTTAAGATTAAATAGTTTCTTGCTAGTAACTAGGGGTTCTAGTATTAATAGCTCTAGAGTATCCTTTGGATGGCTTGGTTACTTAATTAATCCTGCTTTGCTTAGCTAGCAGGAATATGAAGGAAAATAATTAGATATAGAGTCTAGTGATAGTACTTCTAATTAATCTTATAAATAGATAAGTGCTTGAATAAAAACTTTGGTAATTAAAAGAATCTTTAGAAAGAAATCTTCTAGGAGGGCAATATCTATAGTTATAAATAGTCTATGAGCGAAAATTAGGAGTGTAATCACATAGCTCTTTGTGATTAACTATAAGACCCTAATGCATAGCTAAATGATTACGAAATTAGCTATAGGTCCTGAGATTAAATAGTTTGTGATGCTAGATAATGGTTCCTGTTTTGTATTCTTATATTTGAAATTTCTTGGTAAGGGGGTAATAGTTTAGCTAGTGTTTGTAATATACTTTCCCGAGCTAGCTGGCCTCCCTTTTGACGCCTCTATGGAATGCAGTCTCCTGTCCTTAATCTAGCTTAGTTTTTCCGGATTAACTAGTCTAAAGCTAGCGCCTTAGCCCTTATATAGTCTAGGGCTAGGCTTCTAGTCTATGTTATGTTGTAGGGAATAACGAAATAAGGGGGGGGTCTTTACGTAAACGGTTTGGTATTAGCTATGAATTATAGCTGAAAAAGCATGCTTTTAATTAATCTTAGTCCGTAGTAGATTAAATAGAAAGCGGAAGTCCTAGGGGTTTGAGACTATGTTTCTCTACTAGTTTTATTAAGTAGAAAATAACACCCTAAAAGACACGATGCTAGCCTACGATTGCGAGTAGCTCTTGAGCCTACATATAACAGAGGGGTTGATTAACTTGATGGTATCGATTATAACAACAGCAAGGACTATCTTGTTGTGTAAAGATATCTAAGATTAAATGGTCTATTAGATTGGAAGTGATGTCTTAAATAAATAAGGGAAGGTATTTTCTTAATTTATCTTATAGTAAACATAGGTATAATCTTAGGTGAAGTAAACTTAGGGTAATCTTAAGAATCTTGTAGGGTGCGTGAATTGGTATTAAAGAGTCTGTTTATAAACGGTCCCTTTATAGATTAAATGATCCTATTGCCTAGATGACTAATATCGTTATCCCTTGTGGTGATACTCCTATCCCTGAACCTTAGCACTTGTCATCGTGATCGCGTTTTTGGGCGCGCATCTTACGGCACACACTATCTAACATTTAGGCACACTAGCTATAGCATTTAAAGCCTGCTTATAGAGTTTAGTATCTACTATCTTAGTAGGGTATAGGCCTCTGTGGATTTTCTTAAGGGTTAATAATATAATCTTAAGGCAATTAAGCTTACTTTTATTAGGGTTCTTCTTAATTATACTCTTTAGCATTATACTACTCTACTTATAGTAATAGAATTACTAGTTGCTTTCTGTCTTAAAGTGCTAACGGATATAAGTAATTATCTCTTTATAGGAATAGTTATTCCTAAAGAGGTAATTAAGGTAGTATTACTTAGCATTACCTATTAATATAATAAGGAAAGCCTTCTAATAATACATTCAAGGAAGGTTAATTCTATCACACTTATTTTTAAAGAGCATAATCTTTAGCGTTAAGAAGTTATATAGCCTTCCACTATAGTAGTCGCTATCCTTAAACATCTTTATAAGCTCTAAGATTTTCTTTATAATCTAATCTTCAGAGGGGAATTACTATAAAGGCATAATTTATTATGAATAATAGTCCACTAGTTATTCTTAATAATAATTGTCCGGATAAAGCTATTAATATAATAGGGATTATCACAGGGGTTCTTGTAAGGGTTTAAGTAATCTCTAGGGTTAGGGAAGGTTAATTTCTAGGGTAGGTTATTAGGGCTGTTAATATTAAGGCTCTGGGGGTTTAGAAGGTTGTGGTCTCTCTTATGATCTCTCCTATAACTAAAGAGGTATTAAAGTTTAATAAAGTACTTCTTTAAGGGATACTAGGATTAAATATCCTAGGCCTTGCCTAATAAGGATGCCGTAATCTCGTAAAGAATTACGTAATTCTCTAACAATATCCTTAGATGCCCTTTTAAAGGTGTCTTTAGACTAGCCTTTAAAGTCTTCTTAGAATAATTCCTATAGGTTATTATCTCTCTAACCTTAATGCTTACTAAGGTTAATAAATCTTACAATCTAGTTATTAAGCTTAAGCTATATAGTAGTCTCTAGATTTAGCTTAATAGATTCTTTCTAATTACTAGAGAAGTTATAAGTAAGCTATTAAAGGTATAAGGGTAACTTATACTCTTAGGGTCTTTTAGGGGTAATAGTTAGAGCCTTGCTATTACTAGTAGCCTTTGCTCTTATAGAAAGTCTAGATTTCTCTACTATCTTTAATTATAAAAGGAACGTTACTAATTTGTTATTTTTAGCTACTAATCAAGCTCCTGTATTTACCTATCGCTATTACAAGGTTCTTCTTTTGTATTTTAGGAGCGTTATCGCTCTAATAAAATTAGAAGATTACGAAAATAGGAAAAACAGAAGAAAAAGCAGTAGAAGTAGTAAAAGTAGTGATAAGAATAAATTAATAGAGATAATAAAAGTAACATAAGTTCTAAAAGTAACTAGAAAATAATAAGAAAAGTAACAAAGGAATAATAGGAATTACTACTTCCTGTTTTTTGTGAAAAGAAGGGAAGGAGGTAATCTTTCTTTCTTACTAATAGGTATAGGGCGAATAGCACTAATAATAAAGGGGGCAAAAAATAAGCAGTAAATACTTATAGGGAGAGATTAAAGGTCTATTAGATAAAGGGAATATTTATAGAGAAGTTATAGATATGTTAGCTAGCTTGGCTGAGGTTATTTAACATTAGGTTCGAAATAAATGCCTTACAGCAATAGATTCAGTTATTTAGTTAGTTTTCTTATAATAGACAATAAAATCAATAATTAACAACAATATCCTAGATAGATATAACGAAGTTATATCCCTAAGCCTAAGGGTTAATAGATTAATTCCTTAGAAGCCTAATAAGCTTATAACTAGGATTCTAGTCTCTTCCTTTAGCACACTTATGTAGTTATGCCTCTCTACCATAATAACTATTATAGCATAATAAGGGGTAGTGGTAGTAGCGTCTGTAGAAATATCTCTTCTTATAATACCTAGCTTATTTATAGTTATAAAGTCAATCACTAATTAGTGTTAAATGCACTAAGGTCCTGCGTAGGTAATAAATCCCGTATAAATTAAAGTTAATAATAGTTAGATAGCTAGCTAGGAAAGAGAAAGAAGAGAGGGAAAGTCTAGATGCTAGAAAAGTAAGCGAAATCCGTATGTAGGGCACAAAAGGGGGTAGCGAATTAATGCAGCTAATTATATCGCGTGCATTGCGCTGGACCCACAATTGGTCCGGTCTTTGGCCACGATTGAACCGATGAAGATCCGAAGGAATCAACACTAACACTAGAAACTCTCTCTTTTTAACATAACTATTAACATATAATATTAACAAGATAATTAAAAAAGAATTAATAAATAAGTAAGATTAAATAATTACGGATAATATTATAAGAAAAGAGTAGGGGAAAGGGGTGTAATAAAAGATAACATTTAATCTATAAGCTTACATAAGGATAAGTAAGCTTAATCTTAATACCTTTAACCTTATTAGATTAATATAAGAGCTATAATTACATAACCTACCCTTCTATCCTAATAGTTACTTTATTACTTATAATAAACCTCTTAAATGCCTTGTTTAGCAATGCCTTTATGAATATATTAGCGAGGTTATCATTCCTATTAATCCATCTAATCTCGCAGATCTCTTATCACTTGTATAATTAACGAAAAGCTATGATATTAATTATAAGGCACTTCTCTTTTGTAGTACTAAGCTTAATAAGGTATTTATATAAAGAGTATAAATTAGTATAGATAATAATAGGAATTATAGGGAGGTTTAATTAGTGTGTAATTAACCTAAGCGTCGTCAAGATTACATAAGCCATATTAGCACTAGCAACTATACCGTAGATCTTAGAGGTAAGCACACTTCTTGTAACTCTCTTGCTCTTAGTAAAGCTATAGTGTATAATATTACCTTAGATCATAAAGGTGCTTTCTTTTTAAACTTTACTAGCTAGGATAAGCACATAGCCTAGTTAAGAAGTAAGGTCTTAGTTATTAGCAAATAATCTATTCACAAATACAAAAAGTTTTACCTTCTTAAGATTAAATAGTATAAACCTTAATCCTTAGTCTAGATTATTAATTTACTATTAAATTCGTTAATTCAGGTTCTTTATATCCTAGGACAATAGGTCTTAGTATTATGTAGTAACGGAGAGGTTAAAATAGGCTTTAGGCTAGCAGATTAAGGTAATATACATGCCTTAAGCTTGTTATTCTATATACGCCTATTTTAAATTAGTTAGCAGGATTAATTAAAGCTTTTTACTCTAGCCTTTCTACCTTAGTGTGATTATATTATTTTTAAGAGTAATAATACTACTATTAAAGGTTAGTAGGTTCCTTATAGAAAGGATTTGCTTTAGTTTAGTAGTAAAAGAAGTAGCTTTTAATTAATCTTCCTCTTATTAAGAGAACTTGCGGTTAGATAGTCTAATTATATTATTGGTTTATATCCCTATACACACAAAGGTTAGGTTCTCCTTCGTCGTTATAAGCAAGCATGGGTTAAATATAGAGGTTATTATCTAGAGTATTTCTCTATAGTAATAATAATATATTACCTACTAGTGGGTGCTAGCTTCTGTAATACTATATAAAGGCTTAATTACTTGTATTATTATACCTATAGGGTATAGGTAATGGATTTAGATAGGGATTCAGGCTAGGATTATATAACTAAGAAGCGTTTATGCTTATATATAGGCCTGTGTGATGTCACGAAGCTAGAGGATAAGGCCTAGTAATAATAACGCAGGTGTTATCACAAGGATTAATTGCTAGCTAGCTCGTTAGATTGTCAGGGCCTGTGTGAGAATTACTAGCTTCTCTTCATTGCCGTAGCCTTGGATTATAAGCCTTGACTTCTTGTATAAATCCGTTATCTTGCCCTTTACCTTATTAATAATATAGGAATTAAAAATTTAAGTTTTACTATACTCTCTTTTATTATACTTAATAAATTTGAATACGCCTTATTTGATCAGAGTATTAATTTTAGCTTTAGTGGACCGCTTAAAGGGTTCGCTAGGGGTCTTAATGATTCCTTCCTTATGTAATTAAATTATAAGCTTAAGATTAGAGCTTTCCTTAGCTAATAGAAAGACGTTAGTCTTATCTTTTATTTAATTTACGTAATTAACATTAGATATAACAATAGGAGGGTTCTTTTAAGGTCTTCTAGGTCCTTACCTTAGGGGATTAATAGGAGGGGTAGTTATAGGCTATAAAGGGGTATCTTAGTCCTCTACGCTCTTAAGAGGTCTCTCTTTATTAGGATCTTTATAAAAAGGCCTAATAGAGGTTAATCTAAAGGCCTTAGGGCCTTAAGGGAGCTTAAGAGTGTAGGTCTTGCCTTCTATAGCTAATAGCTTGTAAGGGCCCTTCTATCCCTTGCCTTTGCGTTACACACGTATAAGTAATCCTAGCGGGAGGTTAATAGTCGCAGAGGTATTAGGACTATTTCTTATAGCAAGGGCATTACTAACCTTCCATTAGGCATAAATATGCTTAACTTCCTTTATTACTAGTTAGATTGTAAGGGCTTATTACGTGATATCTAGTAATAGAGGCAATTCCTTAACTATATAAGAATACGCGCCAAAGATAAGGACTATTAGCATAAGACTATTTAATCCTATAGTGTTATTCATAGCTTTAACTACCATTTACAGCGCCATAGGCTCTGGCGTTGTTAGGCATTCTTGTCTAATAATATCATAGGCTCTTTAGAGCAGCCTATAATATTATTTAACCTTACTAATACTATGGTAAGCCTTAATAGGGATATCTTTAATCTCAATCGCTATTAACAACGTAAGCTGCTTAAATTCCTTGCCTCTAAAGGTTATTCTAGCATCTATAATAATTAAATCCAGGGGGCCTAGATAGACATTAATCTAGTAAAGATAGAGTGCTTCCTACGTGGTCTTTATAGAGATATCCTTAATAAATCTAGCTATATTAAAGGATATAGCTGTATTAACGACTTACAGGACAGGGCAGTTACCATTAATATACATAATATTCATAACGATTTCATAATTATAGGCATATTTATCCCAAAGGGTAAATTTAAATTAATATAAGCTATTCGCGTGTAATTAGCATTGCTAGCAAACCTTAGTTAGTTTCTTAATAGCTTTAAACTTAACCTCGTGCCCTAATTTATATAGCAAATCATAAAGGCATTAAACTAAAGGGTGTCTAAAGCGTTAATGTAATTAACAAAGCTTAATCTCCGTAAGATAACTTTAAGTAACACTTTCTTCTTTATTAAGAAGTATTTATATATATCCCTATTTACGTATAATAGGAACCTTAATATTCCCTTACTACAGAACATTCTCTAATATATGAAAATCGATCTTTAGGCAGGTTATATTATTAAGGTATAAGAGAAAAGGAGTGTTTATAAGGATTACCTAAAAGAGAATAATTCTAAATAGAGTTAGCACTTTAATTAATCTAAGTACCTTAATTAGCTCTCTAAGGCCAAATTTGATCTTTACCTTCCTAGTATCTAACCTGTTAAGTGTAATAGTTAGTATTACACTTTATAAAGCTAAGAATTAAGGGTAGCCTACTAATAAACATCCCACGGCACCTATGTTAGCTATAATGCCTTTAAAGGTTCTAGATAAATATTGTCCTTTAAGTGTAAACACGCTTAGTGCCTTATCTAGTTCCTAAAGATCAAATAGATCCTTCTTAGCTAGAGCATAAATCATTATATAACTAGCAAGAATCTTAGTAGTTACTTAGCTATTATAAGTAGTCCTGTATGTAAAGAAGCTTATGGGCACTTGGCTATCATTATCTTCTTTGCTAAAACCAAGTTCTGTCAGGTATTAGTCAATATTATTATCTTTAGCTAATTTAGAATTATTATTGCCTTTATACTATATTAGGAATGTATTATATAAAGAAGCTGTTAAGTCTGTGCGGGAATGATTCTTAAAGTATTAGAATACCTTCTTCTAGTCCTTATCTAAGTGCTTGGTTAACTAATAACCTTCTTTACTATATATATAACACTTTTTTAAGTAGTAAGGCTTGCTCTTTAATGTAAATTAACTATATTAGGCTTCCTTACCTTTCCTATTATATCTATAGTTAGTCTAAAAGTGTTCCTTAGTGCTAGCTTCTATAGGGAATTACTATTAATTAATTAAAGCTTTAGATTCACTAATTAACATCCTTATCTGTTTACAAAAGCGTTAGAGGTTAACAGGAGGATTAATAATATAGGCCCTATATTCTAGGATTCCTTTACAAGTATTTAGAATCTAACTATAGAGGTCTAATTCCAACTAGGATCCATAAGGATTTGCCCTTTAGAGATTTAAAAGCTTTATTATAAGGTCTTTAAAGCATTTAATCTTTGACTTATTAGGGTTCTCTTAGATAATTATAAGTAGTTATAACTTTCCTTATAATAGATGGTTTTTCTAATACATATTATTTATCTTAAACTTTTACCTAATCCTACGGATAAGAGTTAGGAGATCTTAGGGGTCTTCTTAGCCTAAAAGGTTCTCTAGAAAGTACTAGAGAGGTCTTCCTTTTAGTATAAACTTAAAACCATAGCTTAACTATTCTTATATAATTCCTAGTATCTTATACTTCCTTTAATAGGTTAAGAGCTTAATATTAAGAATATTATACTCCTTAGCGCTATACTTAATGCTCTTATTATTATAGAACTTATTAAGATTAAGTAGTTACTTTAATAAGGGTTAGCCTATCTCTTAAGGGGGAATAGGGATAATTAAATCTTATAGAAGGGGTGCTATGGTTTTAGACTATAGAGGGGGATTATAATACCTTATTATAGGAGAGGAAGCGAGGGGGGTCTAGGGTTATAGTTAAGGGCTTGTAATAAGGGGATTGCCTTTGCTATTATACCTTTACCTTATACTTAGCATACTTAGGGATTAGTATAGCGGAATTTAGAAATAGAATAGGAGTAATTATAGTAGCTAAGGGGATTAGGGATATTATAGAGTAATTAGTTAATTTATTTAATCTCTAAAAGAAGGGACACTAATAGGGAGAAGGTCTTTATAGAAGTCTTTCTTTACTATTTACCTCTTAAAGGGGGAATACTTCCTAGTAACTTCCTATATTTCTTCTTCTTTCTAATTATAGAATCTATTACGGTTAATAACATCTTTAAGTAAGACTATTATCTTATAGTAACTCTATAGGTCTATGTAAATGCTACTAAAGAAAAGAAAGTCTTAAAGACTCTTCGTAGCTTTAGGATTTACTACTTAGAATATCTCTTAGTTCTATTCTCTAAAGTTATTATTAAAGATAGTAAACAGGGTTTGTAAGTATAGGTTCTTATATTTATAGGTTACTTTCTTAATAAGAATCTAAGCTATAAGTTCTTTAGAGGTAGTATTTACTTTAAGATTAAATAATTCCTTATTCTCTAGTGCTTATTATATAATATACTAGTGTAAATTAGGGGAGATATAGTTAAGAAGGTAAGATATAACTTATAGGTTAACTTCTCTTCTAATATCTTTAGTGGGGGAGGTGTGTTTATAATTAGAAGGAATATCTTAGATTTTAGATCCTTCTAGTTAATCTTAGTGTTTTACTATAATATTAGTGGTAGATTAAGAGGTATAGGAAATAGAGATATTATAGAGGTTTAAAGGATTGTAAGTAAAGCTATTATCTTCGCCCCTTAGTGGGTTTAATTAAATAATTAAGGATAGGTTAGGTTAGTTACTAACTAGGCCTTAATTATTTAATAAACACGCTTCTAAGGGTTTATTCGTATAATAGACACACTAATTAAATAAATAAAGATAGGTTAGGTTAGTTACTAACTAGGCCTCAATTAAGTTAATAAGCTTAGTGTTGGTTACACCAAGGTCCTGCGCAGGTATAAGGGTAATCCCGTATGATTGAAGTCAATAATAGTTAGTTAGCTAGCTAGGAAAGAGAGAGAAGAGAGGGAAAGTCTAGATGCTAGAAAAGTGAGCGAAATCCGTATATGGGGCAAAAGAGGGGGTGGCGAATTAATGCAGCCAATCATATCGCGTGCATCGCGCTAGACCTATAATTAGTCTAGCCTTTAGCTATGATTAAACTAATGAAGATCCAAAGGAATTAACACTAGTAGTCTCTCTTTTTCCTTTATGGCTAAAGAGCTCAAAAACGTAATAAAAATTAGATTAAAGAAAAGTATACACTAGTGGATCCCTTAATAGGAATCCGCTGCTTTAATTAGCTATTATGGCATTAGTTAATTAAATTAATTCGTTAGTCCTTACCTAAGCTCCTATCCCTTAATATTATAGGTCTCTTTACTTATCCTTTAACACAAATTATTAATTTATTTAAATTAATTAAAGAGGAAAGTGATAAATTCGGCGATGCTTTTATTATTATATTCGCCGGATTGTTATTGCTATTAATCCATCTAACTTCATAGATCTTATGCCTTTTGTATAATTAACGAAGGGCTATAATATTAATCATTAGTCTTTTCTCCTTTATAGTTCCTAGCTTCACAAGATATTTATATAACGAAAAAGAATTAGTATAGAGAATCATAGGAATTTAAGGCATCTTTAATTAATCCGTAATCTAATGTAAAGTCATGGAAATCACGTAGGTAATGTCTACGCCTTAAACTATACTATATAACTTAGAGGCAAGCGCGCTATAAGTGACTCTCTTACTTTTTATTAAGCTATATATAATAATGTTACCTTTTATAATAAAGGTATTATTATCTTGTATTATCTTATTACTAATTATAATCACGTATCTAATCTATAAGCTTAGATCCTTGTTATTAGTAAGCAATCTATTTATAAACATAAAGAGCTTTACCTCTTTAAGAACCAAAGGAATGTATTATAGTCCGTGTTATTAATTCTTAATCTGCTACTTAAGGCGTTTATTAAGGTATATAATATTTTCCCTAGAGGGTTCTTAGTATTAAGCTATAATTAATAGGTTATAGGAAGCTTCTAGTTAATATATAGTTATAATATAGCTTCCTTAGGCTTATTATTCTATATAGTCTTACTTTACTATTAGGGATTAAGGATTAACTTCCTTAATCTTCTAACTCTAGCCTTTCTAGGTTAATATTAGTAAGTTATTAGTATTCTAGGTTAAGATATAACTATTAAAGATAAGGGGATTTTTAGCGGTTAATCATTGCTTTTCTTTAGCTATAAAATTAGCCTTCTAGAGCTCTTTCTCTTCTTTTTAGAAGAAGTTATTATTGCTTAGTCCTAATGTATTATTGGTTTATATTCTAATAATGCTAAAGAGATTCTTATTATTTAGGGCTATAATTAACAAGCAGGGATTGTAGGTTAAGGTTATCATATTGAGGTTATCCCTATAGTGACAGAAGTACATTACCTACTAGTAGGTTCTAGCCTCTGCGATCCCGTAAAGAGGTCTAATTAATTTAATTACAGTCCTTTCTAGAAAGAGATATGTAATTTGCTTTGGTAATCTTATAATAATTAGCCTTATTAGCACCATATGCGATTAAGTGTAGGCTTATGTGATATTGCGAATCCAAAGGTAAATACCTCTTTTTCTTAATAATAGAGCGATAGCTATAATAAGTTGTTAGCTTGCTTATTAAATTATTAGTGATTGCGTTAGGATAAATTCCTTTCCTTTGTTATTATGGCCTTGTACAATAAGGCGGGATTTCTTATATAGCAAGTCTATCCCTTTGCCTTTGATCTCTCTAACTATATAAGAATCAAAGATTCTATAACCTTTGTGCTTCACTAGGTTATACTTAATGAATTTAAACATATTGCAAGCTTGTAAAGCGTTAATCTTAGCTTAATTAGATTACTTGAAGGGTTTTCCTAGGGTTATAATCTTCCCTTCTTAGCGGAGTTAAAGAGCAAGGTTCTAATTAGCCTTTTCCTTTACTATGAGGAATGCTATATTTAGTATCCCTCTAGCTATAGCTTCTTAAATAAAGGCCTTCTCCTGATCTTTGTTTATAAGTACATAGAGCTAAATTAGGCTAATGTTTTTCTTAGGGTTATAAGGTCTTCTTTTCCTTGCTTTTGTTCCTTTAGGGTAAGGCAGCGAATCTTTAACTTAATAGCTTCCTTTCAGGGCCTTCTAGGCTTTATAAGCCTCCCCTTTAGACTCTTCTACGCTTATAAATTAGACTATAAGGGCCTTTCTTAGTCTCCCTTATCTTCTCTTAGCTAGTGCCTATAGCTTTTTACTTTCTTTTATTAGGGGATCTCTTTTAGTAGTAGTAGTTAGTTATATAGTTGCTTTTTCCTTTATGTTATTAGGCTCTATCTCTTACTACTCTAGTCTCTCTATAATATATAAGTCTTTGTAGTAGGGCTTTACTACTATAGAGTGAAACTTCGCTAGGCTGTGGGGTATGTTAACTATATAAGTCTCTCTATTAGTGGCAAGTAGCTTGTAAGGGCTATGCTAGCTACCCTTCTCTTTTTATATACGTACATTAGCCTATAGGGGTAGCTAATATATAGGCGCTATATTAGGGCTATTCTAGGCTTTAAGGGTATTATAAACCTACTATAAAGCTAGATAGTAGCGGACTTTATTAGTAGCTTTATGAATTACTTTAGTATATTAAATAATAGAGATACTTAGTAGTAACTTATTTGTTATTTGTAAGTAGCCTCCGAAGACTAGTAGGGTTAGGATAATACTGTTTAGGCCTATAGAGTTATTAATTGCTTTAATAGCTATTTAAAGGCATTGCTCCGGTGTAAGTTCTATCCTAATTAAGTCTGTGATAATATTGTAAGCTTAGCGTAGAGGTCTATGATATCTCTTAACCTTTCTAATACTATTATAGGCTTTAATTAGTATCTTATTAGTCTTAATTAATATTAGTTAGGTATAGTGCTTGAACTTAGCGGAAGTAAAGTTATTACTAGTGTTATATATAATTTATTCTAGAGGTCCGAGGTAAGTGTTAATCTAACATTCGCGGATGGCGTCCTAGATATCTTAAGCCTTTTGCTTCCTTAGATTAAGGAATTAGGCTGCCTAGAATAATATTACTGAATTAATAATGTGAAGTACTAGTTGGCTATTGATTTGCACGATATTAATAATGATCTTATAGTTAAATTCATGGTTATCTTTGATTATGAACTTGAATTAACTAGGGGCCTTTCTATGCATCTAGTAATAGTAGTAGACTTTAGTTAATTCCTTAATTACCTAGTGTTTAACTTTATAACTAGTTTAGTAAAGGATCTTTGTGAGTTATTAAATAAAAGGGTAACTAAGTTAACAATGTAATTAATAGATATCTCCTTCTAAAAGGTAGAAGGCAACTATTTCTCTTGCTTTTAGTAACTACTAAGGATAGCCTTATTATCACATAATAGGTATAGTCTTGTTGCCTTGGATGAGTATGTTAGCAAGGTTATTAATCTTGACTTATATTTTATCTATATTAGTGATTAAGAAGAGGAAGGGGGTAGCTATGTTAAGGATGTAGAATTTAAGCTCTCTAAGTTTTATAGGCATATAAAGGATTTCTCTTATAACTACTAATCTGGCGCTAAATATAATAATTTAGGGTTTGTAGGGGGTTACCTTTAATAAAGGTATTAATCTTAATAGAGCCTTCCCTTATGCCTCTCCTATAGTTAACTTTCTTGCGGTGCTAGTGTTAGGTATAATCCCTCTAAAGACCTTTTTAGAATAGCGTTCTTTAGAGATATAGTAAATTAAGCCTTTATTACACTCTTATGGCTTATAGAGCTCTTACCTAAGGAATATGTGTTAGAAGGCTTGATTATTTAGGGTCGTGAGGATATTAATGTTAGTGGTGTTATAGTTAGTTTGTAATCCGGAGCAGAAGAATTATGTGATGCTTAGGTGTGTTATTAATAGTAGCTCCTCTATATTATTATTATTATCTTTGGCTTTTATGTAGGCTGAAAGATGTGATTCCTAATTCTAACCTAAGCCTTTATTAGGCTTATTATTATCCTGCCCTTTATAGGAGGTAAGGAATGCCTAGAATCTCTTCTCTAAAGGGGGTGTATAATATGTTTTACTAGCCTACTAGTAGTCCTTTTCCTTTTAATATTCTTTAGTGAAGTAATTAGAGGACTAGTAGCTGCTCTTACTATATATAAAGTAGTGCTTAGTGCTTAGCCTAGGGCTCTGTCTATAATAACTTCCTTTGCTGTGGGGGGATAATTACTATCCGTACTAATAATTAGTAAACATGGCCTCTAGAGGGTCTCCTTATTAGGACTAAAGGTATTAGGAGGGCCTCTTATTTAATTCTATAATAGTAATTACCTTGCGGAGGTCTCTAGTAAGACTTTTAAAGCCTAGAGAGTGTATATATTTTACTATCTAACATTTAGGCATACTAGCTATAGTATTTAAGGCCTGCTTATAAAGCTTAGTATTTACTGTTTTAGTAAGGTATAGTCCTTTGTAGATCTTCTTAAGGGTTAATAATATAATCTTAAGGTAATTAAGCTTGCTTTTATTAGGGTTTTTCTTAATTATATTCTTTAATGTTATGTTACTCTATTAGTGGTAATAGAATTGCTAGTTACTTTCTATCTTAAAGCGTTAATAAATATAGGTAATTATCTCTTTATAGGAATAGTTATTCCTAAAGAGATAATTAAGGAAGTATTATTTAGCATTACCTATTAATATAATAGGGAAAGCCTTCTAATAATACGTTCGAGGAAGGTTAATTCTATTATACTTATTTTTAAAGAGCGTGATCTTTAGCGTTAAGAAGTTATATAGCTTCCTACTATAGTGGTTGCTATCCTTATATATCTTTGTAAGCTCTAAGATTTTCTTTATAATCTAATCTTTAGAGGTGAATTACTGTAAAGGTATATTTTGTTGTGGATAATAGTCCCCTAGTTGTTGTTAATAATAATTATTAGGATAAAGCTATTGATTTGATAGCGATTGTTATAGGGGCTCTTGTAAAGGTTTATGTAGTCTTTAGGGTTAGGGAAGGTGGATTTCTAGGGTAGGTTATTAGGGCTGTTAATATTAAGGCTTTAGGGGTTTGGAAGATTATAGTCTCTCTTATGATCTCTCCTGTAACTAAAGAGGTATTAAAGTTTAGTGAAGCACTTCTTTAAGGGATACTAGGATTAAATATCCTAGGCCTTGCTTAATAAGAACGCTGTAATCTCGTAGAGAATTACGTAATTCTCTGATAACTTTCTTTATAGCCTTTTTAAAGGTATCTTTAGACTAGCCTTTAAAGTCTTCTTAGAATAATTCCTATAGGTTATTATCTCTCTAACCTTAATGCTTACTAAGGTTAATAAATCTTATGATCTAGTTATTAAGCTTAAGCTACGTAGTAGTCTCTAGATCTAGCTTAATGGATTCTTTCTAATTACTAGAGAAGTTATAAGTAAGCTATTAAAAGCATAAGGGTAACTTATGCTCTTAGGGTCTTTTAGGGGTAATAGTTAGAGCCTTGCTATTACTAGTAGCCTTTGCTTTTATGGAAGGTCTAGATTCCTCTACTATCTTTAACTATAAAAGGAATGTTGCTAATTTGTGCTACTAATTAAGCTCCTATGTTTGCCTATTGCTATTGCGAGGTTTTTCTTTCGCATTTCAGGAGCGTTATTGCTCTAATGAAATTAGAAGATTGTGAAAATAGGAAAAACAGAAGAAAAAGTAGTAAAAGCAGTAAAAGTAGTGATAAGAATAAATTAATAGAGATAAAGAAAGTAATATAAGTTCTAAAAGTAACTAGAAAGTAATAGAAAAAGTAATAAGGGAATAATAGGAATTACCACTTCCTTTTTTTTTATAAAAAGAAGGGAAGGAGGTAATCTCTCTCTCTTGCTAATAAGCATAGGGCAAATAGCACTAAGAGTAAAGGGGGTAAAAAGTAAGTAGTAAATGCTTATAGGGAGAGATTAAAGGTCTGTTAGAAGGTAATATGTTAAAGGGAATTTATAGGTGAGTTAGCTAGCTTAGCTAAGGTTATTTAACGTTAGGTTTGAAATAAATGCCTTATGGTAATAGATTCGGTTAGTTAGTTAGTTTTCTTGTGATAGATAATAAAATTAACAATTAATAATAATATCCTAGATAGATATAACAAAGTTATATCCCTTAGCCTAAGGGTTAATAGATTAATTCCTTAGAAGCCTAATAAGCCCGTAACTAGGATTCTAGTCTCTTCCTTTAGCACACTTATATAGTCATGCCTCTTTACCGCAATAACTATTACGGTATAATAAGGGGTAGTGGCAGTGGCGTCTGTAGAAATGTCTCTTCTTATAATACCTAGCTTATCTATGGTTATAAAGTTAACTACTAATTAGTGTTAGTTACACTAAGGTCCTGCGTAGGTATAAAGGTAATCCTGTATAATTGAAGTTAATGATAGTTAGTTAGCTAGCTAGGAAAGAGAGAGAAAAGAGGGAAAGTCTAGATGCTAGAAAAGTAAGCGAAATCTGTATGTAGGGCAAAAGAGGGGGTGGCGAATTAATGCAGCCAATCATATCGCGTGCATCGCGCCGGACCTACAATTGGTCCGGCCTTTGGCCACGATTGAACCGATGAAGATCCGAAGGAATCAACACTTAGATTTAGTATAAAGCTAGTTATAGTTACTTAAGGTAAAAGGAAAGCTAGAATATACTTCTTCCTTAGCATATTTAGTATCTTAAAGCAGCACTTCCTCTTTTATAAGGCAAGTCCTTAATACTAATACCTCTTCTATAAACCTTACTAATCTATGGTATTTATAGAGATAACTACTAATTAGTGTTAGTATTTACAGGATACTATTAACCTATACGTAGGGTTTTCAGGGTAGACTAAAGTGCACATAATTATTATATATTCTAGTTTACCTCTATAAGTAAAAGAGAGATTAAATAAAAGCAAAGAGAGTACACTATTTATTATAGGAAAAAGGGCCTTAATTAGGGTTATTAGCGAAGAGGCCACATGTGCTAACGCTAACCGCAGCGCGGTTAGGCCGGACATGTGAGTCCGCGATGCAACGCGCCCAGCCAATCAGAGGCGCGCACCCTTGTTAATATCATGCTTGTTCTAACACATGCTTTTAGCTTTTTATATATATACTTACTAATAAAAAGGGCTAACTAGCTTATAAAAAAACTTAGAGGTACTTCTACACTAAAAGTGAGTGTGTGGAGACCCTTCTTGATTTAGCTAGTCCGGTGGGAAATTTGAAAGCTCCGGTGGGAAATTTACGTCCCCACACACTGGTCACCTCTCTTATCAATAGCTGTCCGAAGACCTTCAGGCGGGTCACGGATAGGGATTAATAACACCAAGTGAAAAGGGACAACTAAACGCGCATCCGTAAAAAATTGAATGTGCATCCGCAGCATTACTCGGTACATGTAGGTAGTGTGTACATACTCCATGACATGCTCCGTAGGTGGGTCTTGATTCTCGTGGCCACATGCCGCCTCCACTCCAAGTCTCCAGCGCAGCATTGTACATACATACGGATTACATGTTGTAGTAATACGTACGGGCCGTGCCTGGTGAGAAGCGCAATGCCCGTCGAGGGCAAGAATCGTTGAATCGGGCGGGAGGATCTTTCCACCAACCAGCACGCATGCCCAGCACGCATGCCCAGCACGCATGTCCAGCACGCATTAGCCATAAGCGCCCTGGTTCCTGCAGTAGTGCTAGACGGCGCGTCGCTGCATGGCGTGTTTGAATATGTAAACATCTCACGTTGGTAGATAATGAGCGTCAGTCAACAACACATGACTACTCCGTACCCTTGGGCAGACTGGACTCGCTGGCAGGAAGCATGATCTCCGAGTCTCCGTAGATCAACCCGCTCAACAGCAACCCACAGGACAGGCAGATTTGAAGAAACAACCAACTCCTTGGTGTGGTCAAATGAAACATGGTACAGCCCCTGCTCCCGTGATTCCTTCTTGACAATACGTGGCGTGGCGTCTGTGGGAGATCGATTTGTTTCAACTTTTTCGGTTGATGACACGGATGGTGCCTAGGCGAGTGACGGGTGCCGCATCTTTCCGTGGGATTTGATGTTATTACGGGGCTGGCTTTCTTTTCGAGATGCTGGGAAAATAACAATGGGAGCCAACGAGGCACAGGGTAGGCACAGGGTAGGCACTGGGCAGTGACGGAGTGAAAAGTGGCTCCACCATCAGCGAACGCCTCCACAGCTCTGCCACCCACGAGTCGGAACGACGGCGGAAGGCGGACCACGTGGGAGTTGGAAGCTACCAGGTTCGAACGCAGACCGAGAACAACTCGCCGGCATCGAAAGAAGCCATCATCAGTCGCACCTCCCGCCCCGACCTGACCCGTAGCTTTCTTTTTCGCAACTAGGAATCATGGCAACCAACGGCGACAATGTGCACCCGAGGGCAGATTCGCCAACCGGCTCACCGCGATCCGCTTCCGTGTCACTGCAGGCAGCCGCCACCATGAATGTTGGCCTCCAACGTGAACCCTCGCGCCGTACGCACCCCGTGTCCCGCCTCGCCGGTGGAAAAGCAAGAAGCTGACTGTTGTATCAGAGTCTTCGAGCAGCTCACTACGGCGAAACACGTCCTCGCCGAATACTCGCAGGCGGCGGTCGACAGTTCTCATGAACCTGCAACTGAATGACCCGTCTGTCCCTGGACCTGGGGAGATGGCACACGAGCAATCGGGATATACTGCATCCAGCCCTCAGCCGCTGTCAGGCTCACCTCTGATGGCTGATCCGCATCACCATCACCGGGCCCCCAGTCTGGGAGAGCTGCATCAGGAGCTCGAAGCTGAACAGGAAGGTCACGTCGTACGTGGTAGTAGCCTATACACACTGGGCTAGATCAGCAGGATGCTAACAGGGCCAACAGAACCGACTTCTCCAAATGATCAGACAGCAACAACTGGAGCTGCAACGACTGCAGGGATCGCGACCCAGCCACAGCAGTGATGCCGTTGCTGACGACAGTCCCATCGTCGAAACAGCGCCTAGACCAATCCACGGCGCAGGCACTTCACAGACTAACGTAGCTGGCAGCCAGCCGGTAGGATCCTACTCCCGATCGCCGGTGTTTCCACGAGGTTCCATGGACATTGCACGCGCAGAGATGCATCGTAGGTCCAGAACCCCGAGCCGCGGGGCGTCTCCCCGACTCCGAGCAACGTCAATGAGCCAGGAAAGCGGTGATTG
Source organism: Epichloe hybrida (assembly GCA_019022495.1). Lineage (NCBI taxonomy): Eukaryota > Fungi > Ascomycota > Sordariomycetes > Hypocreales > Clavicipitaceae > Epichloe > Epichloe hybrida. Next base: position 977,322 of record JAFEKR010000019.1, on the reverse strand, counting down.
GGTTCTCGGGGGTCGTGACGAGAGCGCATTTTACCAGGCAGAGACTCAGATGCTCACGCGAGAAAATCAAATGCTACGATGTCGTATTCGAGAATTGGGTGAGTTGAACCCCCCCCCCCCCTCCATTGTTGACACGTGAAGCATTGGGCTAAACTCAGCCAACATGGTGCCTTGTTTAGAGAAGCAACTTGCAGAAGCGGCACCGGGCTCTGGTACGGGCACTGAGCCGTCGATACCGTCCAACTTGACCCGGTCTTCGATGGCAGCGGAGGAGGAGAGAGGTGGCGAGGCTGAGACCAAAGACTCGTAGTCTGTTCATGGCTTGACAGTACCTTGTGGCAATGCGTGCGATTTGATTTATTTTCTGTCGTCTTTACGGAGTCTTGGCAAGAATGGAACGATGAATTCAGTCTGACGAACGGGAACACATATACGTGGGCGCAGAATGGTAGGTGACGAGCTCTTGCTCTCGTTCATGAACCGCATCCACACAACTACGGGGAACGGGGAATTGGTGCTTCAAAAAGTAGTGATGTGATGAAAACAATTCCCATCGAGGAACCTTGCTCAAAGTACGCATGTGTGTGCGTTATCCTGTCATTAGTTTCAACGTGCGTGTCTATGGCTCGGCCGAAAGCCGGCCGCAAGCGCTCAAGTCATTGGACGACGACGACAAGAGCATGATGCCAACTCCACCACTCCCACTCGCACAACCTCGACGCAGCGCATAGCAACTTGGACGTCGTCGCGTAAGCGTCTGGCATCATGTCACTCAAGAGGACATCAAGACTCCTCCCAGCACTGAAAACCGGTGCCGTTCCCCGCCGGCAACTCAGTCGCACGCCTGCCGCGCAAGCCGACTTCACTCACACGGTAGGTACCTACTAGGTAGGCTGTCATGACAACCCGTCCTTGCTTGGTTCCCAAGGGTTCCCAAGAGTTCCCAAAGACAGCAACTCGATTTCATCAACAGCCAAGCTAATGCCCGCAAGGTCATCGGCGGCGGCATAGTCGGCCTCTCGATAGCCCACCACCTCTCCCTCCAGCCCAACACGTCGACGCTCCTCGTCGAGCGCCACGCATCCGTCGGCACGGAAACATCGTCCCGAAACAGCGAGGTCATCCACGCGGGCATCTACTACGGCGCCGACACGCTCAAGACGAGGCTGTGCCTCCGCGGCAGACACCTCCTCTACGCCTTCTGCGAGGCGCACGGCATCGGCCACCGGCGGACGGGCAAGTGGATCGTCGCGCAGACGGACGCGCAGCACGAGGAGCTGCAGAGGCTGCACGAGCACAGCCGGGCGATTGGCGTGCCGACGAGATGGGTTCCCGCGGCCGAGGTCCTGAGGGACGGCGAGGGTGTCCGCGCGAGGAGCGCCGTCCTCGAGTCGCCCACGACGGGCATAGTCGATGCCCACGGCGTCATGGCCGCGCTCGAGGCATTGCTCGCCGACCACGGCGGGACGCTCCTCGCGCTCAACTCGCGCGTCGTCGCCGTGAGGCCTCTGCGTGCCGCGGCGGCGGGGGCGGGGGGGGGGGGGTGGGAAATTGACGTCGACGTGCGGCAATCTCCTTCATCATCATCATCATCATCATCACCGACGACGACGACGACAACCATCACGTCCGACGCCATCGTCAACGCCGCAGGTCTGGGCGCCATCCATGTCCACAACATGATTGTGCCGCCCCAGCGGCGCAAGACGCTGTACTACGCCAAGGGCAACTACTTCTCTTACTCGCCCTCGCGGCGGCCCAACAACTTCTCGCGCCTCATCTACCCTGCCCCGGACCCCGGCGCCGCCGGCCTGGGCACCCACCTCACGCTCGACATGGGCGGCCGTGTGCGCTTCGGCCCGGACGTCGAGTGGGTCGACGACCCGGAGGACCTGTCCGTGAGCAGGGCCCGGCTGGAGCAGGCCGTCGGCGAGATCAGGTCGTACCTGCCGCATCTGGACGAGACGTGCCTGGAGCCCGATTACGCGGGCATACGGCCCAAGTTGACGTACGGGGGCGCCGGGCAGATGGGCGACAATTTCAACGACTTCGTCGTCAGACTCGAGGACGGGTACGAGGGCTGGGTGAATTGCTTGGGCATAGAGAGCCCCGGGCTGACGAGCAGCTTGGCCATTGGCGAACGGGTGAGCAAACTGCTGTACAACGGGCCGTGAGTGACACTGACAAATGACTTGTTTCTTTCGTGGGCACACGACACGACACTACTATTCAGCATGTGTATTGCATGTAACGTACGTGTACGTACGCTGTGTACTCATGGAGGAGATCAACATGGGTAGCTTCTGGACGCGCGACAAAGCGACAAGAAACATGGCAGCTCAAAGCACGGCTTTTCTTGTTTGCTTTCCTGAATAGCTGAAATCGGGGATATCATACAAATAAAAACCAGCGCTGTAAGGGGGCCAATCAAACTACCAACAGATGCCCGGAAGAATACGTGTCCAGTGAGCGCGCGGAACCAGTGTAATCGACTCTCGTCTCCCAATATCCACCCACCCCTTGTGTGTCGTCCGTCGTCCGCGTGTCACCTCTGGCATGACTCCCGCGTAAAGTGTCCTCACGAGCAGACGACTCGGGGGTGAGCGTGTAAGTGCCAAATTGCGATCCAAAGCCAAGCCGTAACGCCACTCTTCTTTTGCCTCATCAAAAAGTCGCTCCAGAAAATCATGACAAAGAAACGCCGTTTCGAGTCCCCCCCTGGCATACTAAAAAGGCGACCAAATACACCTTGCTTGGAAGTAAAGGTGATAGTCTCCCCCCCACGCAAGAAAATTCCGTCAATATGCCCGCTTCTTCGCTACACATGGCATTATCAACTTAGCGCGTCGTGATGCTAGGGCAGAACTTCCTGCCTTGGACGTTGATATGCAGTTCGTAAATACCGTTTTGTGCCCCAACAAACCTTGATTGTCAACGTCAGCCATCGTTCTTCCATGGCAATGCCATGAGGCGTGTGTATGGTATGAACTTACAGGGTACGGCCGTCCTCCGTCCAGGCCAGACCCGCCGTATTATCAGGAGATGGGGGCACTTCAAACACTCCGTGGTCAGTTGCTAGAGTCCCCCGTATGGCGCTCTCCTCCCAGAGATTCACGGCCTGGTTGACCAGTGGTGCCAAAAGTGACGAGTCTTCGTTTTCAGCTTCATTGGATGGGCGTTCTCTTGCTTGGAGGATCTCGAGCACATTGAGATATGACGAGTCCTGCCGATTGGAGTCCTGCCGATCCCTTTGATCTCGCATTGCCGCCACCGTCTCTCCAATTCTCTCTATCCAACGCTGATCTGGTCGCCTCGGTGATTGCGTCGACTGATCGTTGTCTCCTTCACGACCCACCTGCCGGACGTTGCGAGCCCTCTCCTGCTGTCTTTCTCGTTGTTCCCGATAAGAGCCGAGTATGTCGCCCATGGCTCGACTGGTACTACTACTGCGCGGCCGTGGGCGTGGTTGTGCTTCGCCGTCTCCGGTATGAGAACGTAGGCTGGAAAGATAGGTCCAAGTCAAGTCTGATGGACCTCCACGAGATCGTCCTTCGGCGTCTCTTTGTGCCGCCCGTTCACGTCTGCGCCGGTCGCTTTGAATGGCTTCCAAGACAATGGTTTCGTTTGCCGTGAGAGGTTGGTTCAAGGTCTCCAAGGCCTCGGCTGGTCGGCGGGTACGGGTGCTGCCCGATGGCGGCGATCGATTCGCCCGCCGTTCTGCATTGTTGTCCAACAGCCGAGGGTCGATTGTGTTTCGATCCAAAATGTCAATGTGTCGAAAATCGGCCTCCACGTTAATATCAACAATCTGGCGAATTATGAAATTGCTTCTCATGTCAGCAAAGCCTACATGACCTCTGTCCTCGGCCCATGCGAGAATGTCGAATGGCCCAGGACAAAACGCCATGTCTCGAATGGCTCCAGGGCCACTCTCGGGACGAGATGATTGGAAAGTCGTGATGAGGGGCTCGGCATAGGAGTCAAGGAGCATCGTTGTGTCGAATATAGAAATAGTCCCATGCTGTGTTCCAATAGCCAAGTACGCGCCGGACGGCGAGAAGCATGCTGCGAAGCTGCCGCGACTATCCGAGCGGTCGTCTTTTCGCTGGCTCTTCAACAAGAACCTCTGCTTCAATTCCCACTGGTAAACCGTAGTGAGCGACGAGCCTTCGGATTCTGAGTGTTCTTTCTCAACCCGCGCGTGAACGTATAGATAAGGATCATCAAGAATGCCAATCATGATTCGCCCGTCTGGAGAGATGATGGCCCGGTTCACATAGTCTGGATATTCCACGACTTCGAGAGGGGCGATCTTTTCATTCTGATCGAAATCTCGGAGGCTCACCAGGACGACTGTCTTGTCGTTATTAGCCAGGACGGCCACTGGCTCCGTATACGTGCCGGGATGTGGGTCGGATGACGATGGAAACCATAATGTTACACAGTTGACGCGGTCTTTGGCGAGCTTCATGCTCTTTGCAATCAAAGTCTTGTTGGAACGGCGGGCATGGGCCAGAAGAGCCAAGATAGGATCCTCACGCCCAGCTCCGTCGAGACTCAGTCGATGTCTTGTTCCAGCATCGAGATGTAGCCCCAACAACGGCTGTCTGTTGTTCTCGATGGCTTCCTCCAGTCTAATGGCGACGAATTCCCCCGTTTCGCTTCCACAGCAAAGCCACCCATTATCAGCAACTAAGCATCGCGGAGCGAAGCTAAGGAGCTTGATTGTCTCGCATTCGTTGGTAAGGGTGTTGAGCCGTTGTACATGGTTGCTGCCATTCCCACCGGGGAAGTAAACTATGTTGCGCTTCTCTGCACTGATTAAGGATCGCAGCTGCCAATGTCTTTAACGGGTGTCCGATGATGGGTGGTCAGTTACGGCATATCTCTGCAGAAGATGAAGAAGAAAGAGGGAGTAGAATGCAAGGATTAAAATGTATACGCACTGCGATCGAACAGGAATTCGAAAGTGTTTGCGTCCCCTACTGGACACTATGCTCTCGGTCGGATAACACCTGTGACCATCCAGGCCTTGAGTTAGCTAACCAATACATTGGGACAAGGCGGCAGCCAAAGCACTGGTCAGGACATTGGTTTTCTTGGGGTGAGGGAATGGGTGTGCACGAACAAGCCATCATCATTGCTGGCCATGGTGGATGCCACCGTCTTGAGCCTAACTCGAGCAAATGAGCAGGCAACGGGCACAACGGGCACACGCGGGCACACGTGTCCTGGCACTGGCGGCGGCGAGGTTTTTTTGGATTCCGTGCAAGATGGCAAGGGCGCTTTCGAGGTTAGACTAAGCGGGAACTTAGGCAGTGGCGATAAGATGTCGAAGGCCCGCTGAAGCCCGGCTTGACGTACTTGAAGTATCGTCAACCGAGAGGCGCGAGCGAGCCGGTGTGAGAGCGTCGGTTCGCCGCATACGAGACGGCCGGAGGCAGGGATGTGTAGGACCAGGACAGAGCGATGATGGTGGCAGAGCCGACCGTACAGGCCTCAGAGGAAGACAAAGGACCGAGTCTCGAGCGGCGGCAATGATGGCCTGGCGGCGTGGTAATTACGTGATGCACAAAATTGTATGAATTGTATGAATTGTATGATGTGACGCAAGGATGCCTGGTACTGGTACCAGGCTTGGAGCCGGGCGGTGCGTCAACTGGCAGACTCGCTGTAATTAATTAAAAAAAAAAAAGAAGAAAAAAAAAACTACTGGGCCTGGCGTTTCGTGGCAGGCACCGTCTGGCAGCCAGCAAGTAGATCCTGCAGATTCAACTTCGGTGAGGGGCCAGTCAAGAACGTGAACTTCCGCCGTTAGGCCTGGACTAATAGCAATGCTGAGCGCCAGCTCTGAGTCATGATAGTCATGATAGCCACCTGCCTATTCATGACGTGCCACCTGCCTCATACCATTTACTATTTATTAGCTGTGAGAACAGCACTAAGCCTGTTTGGGATTTACGAGGGAAATTTGCGCATGCTCCTTATGTAATAGCCCCTTGGCCGGACCAAGAGTTAATCCGACCCACCCCCGGTAGTAACCTCCTTTGCTTTGCCTCCTTCCTTTAGCTTCTACGGAGTGGCCCGGCGCTGTCCATTTTTTCGAGGTCAAAAAAAAATCATCCTCTCCTCCTCTTCCCAATCAACTCATACATCAATCCGCTCACAACCACTTGCCTTCTCCTTCCTCCCTCTCCACACAACCACTCACCTGGAGCGCACCATAACTTTCTGTCCTTCTACATTGTAATTATATACCCCCACCATCATCATACCAAAGATGCTGGCTTCGCACTTGTCACGAGCTGTAAGTTCCGCGCTGCCTGCCAAATCCCCCTGGGGTCAGAATCGCCGCTGTCGCATCTTGCATTTTACATCTAGCTAATCTGTTGTCTTTCTGTAGCTTCCTCGAGCTATCCCCATCACTGCCCGCTCAGCTGCTTTTGCCAGATCACCATTGGCTAGCAGATTCGCCCGCTATGAATCCACTGCGGCCGAGGGCGAGAAGGTGCAGGGTTCAGTCATTGGTATCGATTTGGGCACCACGAACTCTGCCGTCGCCATCATGGAAGGCAAGGTTCCCCGTATCATCGAGAATTCAGAAGGTGCCCGCACCACCCCTTCAGTTGTTGCTTTCGCCGAAGATGGCGAGCGACTGGTCGGTGTTGCCGCCAAGCGACAGGCCGTCGTCAACCCAGAGAACACCTTGTTCGCTACCAAGCGACTGATAGGTCGCAAGTTCACCGACGCCGAGGTCCAGCGTGATATCAAGGAAGTACCCTACAAGATTGTCCAGCACACCAATGGCGATGCTTGGGTCTCTGCCCGTGGCCAAAACTATTCACCTTCTCAGATTGGTGGGTTTGTTCTCAACAAAATGAAGGAGACCGCCGAGGCCTACCTGTCCAGACCTGTGAAGAACGCCGTCGTTACTGTACCTGCCTACTTTAATGATGCTCAGCGTCAGAGCACCAAGGATGCTGGTCAGATTGCCGGTCTGAATGTTCTCCGTGTCGTCAACGAGCCCACTGCTGCTGCTCTTGCCTATGGCCTTGACAAGGAGGCCGACCGTGTTGTCGCTGTCTACGATCTCGGCGGTGGTACTTTCGACATCTCCATTTTGGAGATTCAGAACGGCGTCTTCGAGGTCAAGTCCACCAATGGTGACACTCACCTCGGTGGTGAGGATTTCGACATCCATTTGGTCCGACAATTGGTTGCCGACTTCAAGAAGACTTCCGGCATCGACCTGTCTGGTGACCGCATGGCTATCCAGCGTATTCGTGAGGCTGCCGAAAAGGCCAAGATCGAGCTGTCTTCTTCTCTCCAGACTGACATCAACTTGCCCTTCATCACTGCCGATGCCTCTGGTCCCAAGCACATTAACATGAAGCTCTCCCGCGCTCAGCTTGAGAAGATGGTCGATCCCCTCATTACGCGCACCATCGAGCCCGTCCGCAAGGCTCTCAAGGATGCCGGGCTCCAGGCCAAGGAGATCCAGGAGGTTATCCTCGTCGGTGGCATGACCCGTATGCCAAAGGTTGCCGAGTCGGTCAAGGGCATCTTCGGACGTGATCCTGCCAAGTCTGTGAACCCTGACGAGGCTGTTGCTATCGGTGCCGCTATCCAGGGTGCTGTTCTCTCCGGTGAAGTCAAGGATCTCTTGCTCCTTGATGTTACCCCTCTGTCTCTCGGTATTGAGACCCTGGGCGGTGTCTTCACCCGTTTGATCAATCGTAACACCACCATCCCTACCAAGAAGTCTCAAGTCTTCTCCACTGCTGCTGATTTCCAGACCGCTGTGGAGATCAAGGTGTACCAGGGTGAGCGTGAGCTCGTCAAGGACAACAAGCTCCTGGGCAACTTCCAGCTTGTTGGTATCCCTCCTGCTCACCGTGGCGTTCCCCAGGTTGAGGTCACCTTCGACATCGATGCTGATTCCATTGTCCACGTTCACGCCAAGGACAAGTCCACCAACAAGGACCAGTCTATCACCATTGCATCCGGCTCCGGCTTGTCTGACAACGAGATTCAGCAGATGGTTGAGGACTCTGAGAAGTACGCAGAGGCTGACAAGGAGCGCAAGAGCGCCATTGAAGCCGCCAACCGCGCCGACAGCGTTCTTAACGACACTGATCGCGCCCTGAACGAGTACGCCGACAAGCTCGACAAGACTGAGGCTGATGGCATCAAGGAGAAGATCACGACTGTGCGCGAGTTCATTGCCAAGAGCCAGTCTGGCGAGGGCACCGCTACCGCCGCCGAGATCAAGGAGAAGGCCGACGAGCTCCAGATGGCCAGCTTGAACCTCTTCGACAAGATGCACAAGGCTCGCGGCGAGGCTAACTCTGGCGAGCAGTCTACCGGCCAACAGGAGGGCGAGGGCGAAAAGAAGGACGAGACCAAGCCTTGATCTAGGACTGCCCTCGACCCGAGTTTCAGTTCGAAGTCAACATAATCAAGACGAAATTGGATCAGTTCAAATATTCGTGTAGCGTGGCGCGCCGCATAGATGTCCTTTTCTTTTCCTGTATTCTCCCCTGTACTCATATCCCGCCTCAAGGTGTTATACTTCTTACAAACTGTTTTGCCCATGTCATTAATACCATGGTTGGCGGAAATTTAGGCGTTGGAGTATCAAACCTTCTTTGAGAGAAGTTCTCTGGTATAATGAGACGAAGGTAGCATGGCATCATTGGGGGCCAGTGTTTGGATTGGCTTAATGTACGAAATACTGTTTAACTAGATGATGACAACACATCCCCCCTCTGGATTCCTTGCAATTCAAAAACCATTGCTTCGAACACTGATGCTTGAGTGATGTATAATTCCAATCTGGTATAAGCTTGCAGGAACAAGTCCGGAGGCGTAGATATGGCATTTCGAAGTTGTCGGTCGTGCAATGCCGCATAGAGATGGCACGGCACTGGGCGTTTCATCCATTGCCCCCCCCCCCTCCTCATACCATCCACCCCCAAAACGTGTTCAGAGCATTTGTTCCGTGAACAGCCACAAGGTTTCCAAGCTGGTCTTGGTCAGGAGCGTCTCGAGAAAAGGCATGCAACTCGACCAGCGGCTCATCATGGCTATGACATGCCATCAGCAAAGGCTCATTTGTTCGACCAGCGCCACCAGCGCCACCAGCGCCACCACCTCCCAACCTCAAGCTGGGTATGTACAGACTGCTCCCCGGCGATGTAATTGTACTGAAGCCCACGAAGCTCGTTCCCGTCCTGGCCAGCATCTCGCGACGCGAATCCGGCGGGTGAGTGTCGGACCGTGGGGGCCCCATGCCGATGGTGGCGGAATACGGCGAGGCGCAGCTGAGTGTGAAGTAGACGATGCGGAGGAAGAGGATTAGGAAGAGGCACAGGAGGATGCTGTAGAGGATGGAGGAGGGCGTGAGCGGGATGCGTGGGATTGAGAAGATGGGGAGGGATGACATCTGTAAGCTTGGATTGGGGAGAGGATAATGTGGGTGTGAGGATGAGAGGGATGAGTCGTGATGATATGATGCTCTGTCGAGCGGCGAAGAGGAGGATGGTGAATTCATGAAAATGAGTTGTTGTTGATGCTACGATGTCGGTCACGAAGAGTTGCGTTGTTGCATGCAGGATGGAGATCTCCCGGGGATTTATGCAATGTGATCGGGATGGTTGGTGACATTCCAGACGGGCGAGGGTGGAACGAAGATTGATGATTGAGCTTGGCTTTGGGTTGTTGTTTTGGGGGAGGGGTGAGACATGGTGTAGAGCTCGATCTTGGACATGTCGCTGGGAAGGAGACTTTGATTTCGCGGGATCAAGTTACAGGATATGATTCGAGGGCGGCTATGGTTTTTGAAAATTTGCATCGACTTGCTTTGATTGTTTGGAAGGGCTTGGAATGCTAGTGACGATTGCGTTTTGTACTGCCTCTTGCCCTCTGCTACAGGACCTGAAATTAACTGCATGTTCATGTTCCTCTTCCATTCAATGAATAGCGTCGTCTCATCGTCCGAAACCAAACCAACCCTTCTTCTTGGGCTGCTCTTGGTCAGCCTTGGCGGCCGCCGTTGCACCAGCTGGTGGTGGTGAGTGGGATGTTCTGCCGGGGTAGTCGATGTAGTTCCATGCCACGTCTAGGAAGATTGGCTTCACGGGGATGAGAGCCATTTTGGGAGGGAACTGCACAATGTTGCGAAGATTGAGGCGGCGCGGGTATGTGTTCAGCGATTCTAGGAGGGTCGGCTCAGGACCTTCCTTTGCTTCTTTGCGCTCGGCCTCACGAAGGTTGTGAATATGGACAATGGCGCGGTGACGCTGAAGTTCGCCATTGACGAGGTTGCTTAGGAAGGAGACGGCGTCGGGGTGGACGTCGACGCTCAATGGATGATGTTGGTCGTTGATGTCTTCTGGCTGCTGCAGGAGATCGGAGGATGCTTGTTGCACGAGCGAGCGGGCATGGTCGATGAGGGCGAGTGCGTTGACGGCACTTCCGGCAATGGCGTGCGAGCGTGCAATAGAGAGGCATCTTTGGAGGCGATGCGTCAGTATAAAGGATCGACGAGGTATGCAATGTGGCCATGTGAAGAAGAATGGCACGACTTACTTGAGGGCTCCGAAATACTTCTCATAGCCGCTTATCTTGGTTGCGAGGCCTTGATCGGCGGCAACACCGGGCAGCTCTCTGATTGATTCCAAGTTCTGAAGTGTGCCGTCGTAGAGAGCAACCTTTTCCTTTAGCTTGCCAAGCTTCTTGCTGGATGGAAGCTCTCGTGCCTTGCTTGCTTCACCCTTGGCACCTCCATCCTTGGTCGCCTTGGATTTTCTCCTTCTCGACGCTTTGTATTCTTCTGGTCCACCGTCGTGTTGACCTGTGAGGACTCGGTTGCGGCCGATTCTCCAACTAATCATCTCGTAATTCACAGCTGTGCGAGTGATTTGCAGACTCTGCAGACTCTGCATGCGACTAGCCACACCCTCTGCCTTGAGTTCGTCAATGGCCTGCTTCGTGGCGTCGACGGCATCTTGCGTCGCCATAAGAATCTCGTCGTACTGGGCGGCGATCTCGTGCGGCTGTTGGTCCTGTGGCTGCGCCAGATTGTTGGTGAGAGTCGTTTTGGCGGCTTCTACAGACGCCCATGCCTGGGATATCTGCGCGTCTTCAATCTTCACCTCACGACCGCGCCAAGTGATGGTTCTAGGCGCATTCTCTGCATTATCACCCAGTTTGGCGGCCGCGTCATCTTCGGCCAGTGCGCTTGGGTCAAGGCGGTCGATTTCTCGGACGAGGGAGGCATCAGATCGAGGGAAATGCATCTTTGCAATCGTCACGATCGGTACGGTACGAGGGGTTTTCAATTGATAAGCGGCGTAGCGAATAGAGGGATCGATGGTGTCGGATAGCAGGTCCTTGAACAGTTCGCTATGACCGGCACTGGATAGAGCACTGTAGATCACTCGGGAGACGGCATAATTCTGAAGACAGAGTTCCCAATTGTGTTTCTCAAAGAGCATAGCACCGCGCATCAGCGCCGCGTAGGACTTGGCTTCAAGAACATCGTTGGAGGATGCGCCAGAAGATGACGACGAGAGGGCATCGACAAGTGATTGGGCTGTCTGGGCAGCTTTGTTCAGTCGAGAGGCAATGTGGGATCGGGCACGACCAGTGATGTCTTTCTGGGCCGCGGTTTGTGAAGCTTTGATACTCATAGCCTGTGCCCAAGCCCGTTCGCTCGTGAGAAGCAGTAGATGGACGTTTCTTGGCCATATCACATTAGTCGATCTAGTGTTCGTTTTCGACTTCGTCTTCGGTTTCGCAATGCTGCCATCTCGCAAACATGGACTCACTCATTGTTAGCAGAAACATCCTCGGATGTAATCTGGTCTTTTTTGTGGAATTTGCCCCGGTTCTTGGTCACAATGCCCAACTTCTTGCGGGAGCTCAATAATCTTTTTGCCAGTTGACCGTGATAGGTGGAGTAGTCCCCGTAAAGCAGGGCCTGATCCCGGCCCTGAACGACGAAACCGGTGATGTCCATGATTTGTCCGGCGCTCTTCACCCACTTTGGGAGAAAGGGCCTCGTGTTGACTTGTGAGGCTTGAGTTGGTCGTTTGCTGGCGGTGGGGGCTCAGAAACCAGATTCTCGCATTTGGCGGGGCACAAGCATGAAGTCGTCCGCGTGCTTATGTAAACAAAAAAAAAAACTACATGGCACCCTGATGTAATAATACCTGGCTGCTCCAGCTTGCCAATGGTTGCCAAGCTCATTGGCACAAGCTGCATATTATTGCAACACGTGAACGACATGTGGAGAGATAATACGGGCAAACTCGTGAGATTCGTTGCGGGCAAGATTTGTGACGCCTCCCCTTGTCGTAGCACCGTGGTACCGACCATTGCTTGCTCTTGAAGCATGGGCAAGGGTTGAGCTGCAGTGCAGTGCAATGAATGAGGCTCCGGACGAGATGCTCGCCTCATCGGCCCATTCGCCCAATGAGCTTAGCATGCATTGTCATTGTCATCACATTGCGGCTCGGATCAGAGGTGGAAACGTTCAACGTTTGCACACACTGTGACACACTGTGAAGCCGAGTCGAGAGCAGGTGTGACGATGGCCTGACTTCTGACTTGAGAAGGAGCTTTGCTCTTTACCAACAGTACACTCGATCAGCACACTCAATCAAATCACGATGCAGTACACTCGATCACGATGCACCGGGTCCACGGGGGCGGCCCGGTGAGATCTGGCGCTCATGGCGGAACTGACAGAAATTCCTCCAGAGGGGCGAGATGAAAAGACGGAAATGGAAACGGCGCGTACGGCGTGTGGCGTATTACATACATGCGGCGGGCAAGAAAATCCAGAGTGCTCACGTGCAGATGATTTGAGTGCCTGCCGCGTTTTTGCTGTGGCTGCGCAGTGCCAGCTAGGCGGGACCTGGGGCGCATCGGGGTGCCACTGAGGTGCCACTGAGGTGAACTGGAGGGTGCCGGCAGCCCGTCAGCAGCCAATAAGCAGTGCCGCACACAGTTCATGCTAAGACGAGTTGCCGCGCAGGTGACCTGCACACTGTACATGTCCTCTTGTAGGCGAGCCAGGCTAGCCCGCTTCAGGCTAGCCCGCTCGTCCGTCATGGACATGGACGTGCATCTCCAAGCCTGCCGGCACAAACTCACCTCTACTACGGAGCAATTACTAAGTCTCGAACCTCTCTGCTTGCTCTCTCTGCTCGCAATCTGCTCGCAGTTGGGTGTCCGCCTGCTCGGCTCACCACCTCAACGTCGTTCCTTTTCCCATCTTCCCTCCGTGCCCCAACCCAATTTCAAATCACTGCATCGCCACACGCTCGCTCACAGGGTGCACAGGGCGCCGAATTTGCCACAAAGGCCGAGAACCACTAGACTCATCGACAATCTCGCAGCTGTTCACGCTCGTCGCGGGCGGCGGCGTCGACTTGGTGTGGCTGAGTTTCGACTCAAGCTGCAGAGAGCACCATCTCTGACTCGGGCTTGCATGCCGACTGCATAAAACCTTGGAATCGAAAGCGCTCTACCTTCTTCTTTGGCATCCATCCATCCATTCAACGCCTGCACAGATCGTTCTCTCGCGGCTCTGAGATTGCATCCCGAAAATTTCCGTGGCTTTCCGACTTTCGAGACGCAGCTCAAGTGCTCGTGGTGCGCTTGTGACTACTTGGGTAGCTTTCCCGCACAACCATTCACCCACGCAAGCCTTGCAGAATCAAGTCTCTCTACGCCTCGACCATCTCAACCAGGTTTCTCACGGCCGAAAGCTTGTGATGACGGTGGCTACCTTCACCAGATCAGCGTGTTAACGCGTTTCCCGGTTCTTGTCCGGCCCTGTGTGGCTTTAGCAAGAAAAAAAAAAAGGAACAAAAAAAAAAAAGAAGCCCCCATCCGAAAGCATCCTCTTCGCGGCACTAGGTTTTGCCTGTGCTTCAAGATGTATTCCAACGGCACATCTCAACCTTCCCAAATTCCGCCGTGGCCATCGAGTGAAACTGCGGTCCCGTTGAGGGGCTCACGACCATCTGCCGAAACTGCGGGCCGATCCACTCCTCCACCGCAGTCACCAGCTGCTACATCTACTTTCGCGGGTAGCCAAGCTCGGTTGTCACATTCTTCAGGCTCCATGCCCGGCTGGAATCCCGCCGCTTTGCTTAAACCCAGTCGTCGGGGGTTCAGTGCTACGGACTTGCGAAATCTACCTTCTGGCCGCCCTCAAGCCATGCATAGCCAAATATCAAATGGCCATGGCCGAGCGTCGCCTGCCGTCAACGATCAGATGGTCTTTCAGTTTACAAGTGCCAGCGACACTTCTTCAAATGGTCATGTTAGCGGCTCTTCAACACCGACTCCACCAAACGGTGAAGTTTCAGCTTCAAACGGCATGGGTCTTTGGATTGAGCGCATGAATAATGTGCAGCACCGCTCCAATGTTCCTCACCCCAAACGTCGCAAAACAGACGACGCTCAGGATTTCGCTGCTAAACCCAGCAATATGCCTGTTCGAAGCAGCAGCGGCATTCTGGGTGAGTATGTCAGGGATAAACGACAAGGGGCCAACGGTCAAGCCACGCTCATGGCCGCACCCACGGTAGACCTGACTGATGGTACGGTGCACTTCTTAATCACAAAGCTGCCTCTGCTTGCATGAAGATGGTCTTCTCCTTACTGGTCCAATTTTGCTAACTGAAGTTCAGGAACCGATGACGAAGTCATGGTCATAGATGACCCCAAAGACGAGGAAGTATGCTATGGCATGGTCAAGACGAATCTGAACTGTAGCAAGGTGCCAGCTCCCAAACCTGGAATGCGGAGTCTGTGGGGGCCAGGGTACAATCCCGGCATCAAGATAGTGCTCAAGCGACAGACTGGGGAGCGGTCACTGAAAATTCAAGCGTGCGACCATACCCGTGAGATGATAGGACTTGTAGATCCTTCCAGTGCTGCAGCTCTTACTCCTCTTCTCGACACAAATATACGTTTAAGAACAGACTGCCGCATCCCGCCGCATCCAAATAAGCCCGGCGAAGAGCCGGGACAGGCGATTTCTCGGTCCTACGAACTGGACATCGTAATGTATGGACCTCAGCGCTATGCCAGAGCCGTCGGCGGCCTGCTCAGCAAGCACAACCTGAGGCTTATAGCACCTCATATGGTGCAAAAGGGCATCAAAGTGTGCAACCCCCACGTCTCTGAATGGCGACCTGCGCCGCCAAAGGTTTACCAAACCAGTGCCCAAGGGTCTTATTCAAACATTGCGAACCGAACTGTGGAGGAAATCCGCTCTGAAGTAATGGGTGTTTTTGATTCCCTGAAGCGAAACGATGATCTTCCCCTGATGGAGCCTGATGCGCGGATCTTGACACCACTGCTTAAGCATCAGAAACAGGGTCTGTACTTCATGGCCACGCGTGAGAAGCCGCTCCAGCAGCATTCCAGCGAGAAGGGAATGGTTTCGTTTTGGCGGACCAAGATGAACGTGCGGGGCGAAAAGGCCTATGCCAACGTCATCACCGGACAAGAACAAAGAGCAGCACCCCCCGAAACGCGCGGTGGCATCCTCGCTGATATGATGGGTCTTGGCAAGACTCTGAGTATACTGTCCTTGGTGGCAAGCACGTTAGACGACGCTCAGGCTTGGGAGCAGACGCCAATTGTCCAACGGCCCAAAGCTGAACCCAAAACCTCGAGCAACGGCCATTCCGTGCCGCAAACGAATCTTGAGCCCGCCCCAGTCACTAGACACGTGAAAACAACCTTGATTGTCTGTCCGCTAAGTACCGTGACAAACTGGGAGGAGCAGATGAAACAGCACATGGCCCCCGATGGCCTATCGTACCACGTCTATCATGGAACGAGCCGTATCAAAGATGTCGACAAACTGGCCGAATTCGACATAGTCATCACTACATATGGTTCCGTCTCCAACGAGCTGGGATCGCGGCGCAAAGGCAAAGATGGTTTGTTTCCACTGGAGGAAATGGGCTGGTTCAGGATCGTTCTCGACGAGGCCCACATGATCCGTGAACAGTCAACGTTGCAGTTCAAAGCCATGTGCAGATTGCAGGCTGAACGACGCTGGGCCGTCACCGGAACACCTGTCCAAAACCGACTGGATGACTTGGCAGCATTGCTGGGCTTTCTGCGGCTCCATCCGTTCGACGACCGATCCAAGTTCAACCGCTACGTAGTAGAGCCGTTCAAGGCATGCGATCCCGAGATCGTGCCAAAACTTCGGGTTCTTGTTGACACTATCACGTTGCGCCGCTTGAAAGACAAGATCGACTTGCCTGGACGTGAAGATCTCGTCATTCGCCTGGACTTCAGTCCAGAGGAGCGCTCCATCTACGAAATGTTTGCACGAAACGCCCAAGACCGGGTTAAGATCCTGGCTGGTGTTAGCGTTGGAAAGGCATTGGGCGGCAGCACGTACATTCATATTCTAAAGGCCATCCTACGGCTTCGGCTGCTTTGTGCTCACGGCAAAGACCTCCTCAACGAGGAGGACTTGGTTGCCCTTCAAGGCATGTCTGCCGAACTGGCCATCAACATCGACGACGACGACGACGGACCAACTATGTCGCACCAGAAAGCGCATGAAATGTTTTCCCTCATGCAAGATACAAACAATGACGCCTGCATTGAGTGCAGCAAGAAGCTCAACGCTGGCGAGGGCCAGAGCCTCGACTCCGAACAGCAACAAGATGATGCTCTCGGCTACATGACGCCATGCTTTCACGTTGTATGTCGAAACTGCTACCGCAACTACCACGAACGAGCCCGGAAGCTGCTCGAGCCCGGCCAATCCGCCGGGCCATGCCCCATCTGCGGCTCCCACGTTCGCTTCGGGCTTGTCGCCCTCCGCCGGGACGACGTCGATGCCGAGCACGACGGACCTGCCACAACCAAGGCACTCAAAGGAACCACCAAGCGACTGGACAGATACGACGGTCCACACACCAAGACCAAGGCACTGGTCGAGGATCTGCTCCGAAGCAAAGCAGCCAGCCAGGCCAACCCGTCAGAACCACCCTTCAAGTCGGTCGTGTTCTCAGGCTGGACCTCTCACCTCGATCTGATTGAGCTCGCCCTCAACGCCGCCAACATCACTTTTGTCCGCCTAGACGGCAGCATGAGCCGCGCCGCCCGCACCACGGCCATGGAAAAGTTCCGTGAAGACAACAATGTAGAAGTCATACTCGTCTCCATCATGGCCGGCGGCCTGGGCCTGAACCTCACAGCCGGCAACAACGTCTACGTCATGGAACCACAGTATAACCCTGCGGCAGAAGCCCAGGCCATCGACCGCGTTCACCGTCTAGGACAGAAAAGACCCGTCCGCACCGTTCGATACATTATGAGAGACAGCTTTGAAGAAAAGATGCTGCAGCTGCAAGAGAAGAAGATGAAGCTGGCTAGTCTAAGCATGGATGGACAGAGTAGAGGGTTGGACAAGGCCGAGGCCGCGAGGCAGAAGTTAATGGATTTGCGAAGTCTATTCAAGTAGATCTTTTTTTCTTCGAAACTCTGCCCCTCTTCTATGGATATTGATGACGAGACGAATCAAAACGAAACGAAACGAAACGAAACGAAACAAAGGAGGATGGGCATCATCTCCAAATTTATCGCTCCTGCAAAACCAAGTCCTTTTTTCCTTCCACTACTCTTTTTCACTTATCCCAGGGGCGCCAGGCAGCACATACGCGGTGATTTGAATGGATGGCAACGCGAAAACAACGCAAGTGGGATTGTAGGCAGGACTCAAACAGACAGTTAATGCGCTGGCGGTAGGGAAGCAAACTACCTTGAAGTACAGCGTTCTTTGGAGGCATTCTTTTTATTTTTTTATTTTTTTTCCCAACGGTACAACACAAGGGACCTCTCACGAGGGAGGGAGATGACGAATTTACGAGACGTTGCCTCTTGACTTTTATGGAAGCATTGATGAATGAATGGACACAAAAAGGATTCAGCTTGGGTGGATTTGGGTTTCGAGCTCTTTAGTTCTTATAGGACACGACGACACTGCTTACTATGAATATCACGATTCCAGTAGCATTTTGAATGTCTTCTCCTGAAAACTTGTGTGTGCAAACATGTAAATCCCATACCGTTACATCGTAACCGTTCATCTGCATGTCCATAAACGCCGGCCCAAGCCTACCTTACTCTAGACATCCTCTTCTTGGCCCCTTCCCGCGAATTCTGTCCCCTGATTCGCAGTGCTTAACCTCGCGCAGAGACTCAGCAGAACGACAGTCTCCGTGGCAGCATAGTGATTGAGCGCGTCGAGCAAGATTTGCAAATGTCTACTAAAGTTACTTTCCCACTTCCTTATTATTTCCGATAAATTCTTCACGCGGGCCTCGGCATCCCCGGCCGTCGAGGAATCGTGCTGTGCTGCTGCTGTTGAGGACCCCCTTTGAACGCCTGCTGCCTTTGCCGCCTTTGCCGCCTGGAATCGCCTCCATTGGTCGGCAGTCATGGTATTGGGCCGGTTCGTGCCGGACAAGTCAGGGTCGGATTTCTCAAGCTCCCGCGTGAGCCAGTTGGTGTAGTGAGCGAATATGGTGCATGTTTGCATGAGTTTGGAGTGAATCTACGCTTCCAGGTCAGAAAAATGACGCTTGTCTCAGTTGGGCAGCGAAAAGAGGTTGCATGGGCCGAGTCATCTTACCCTGAGGAGCTTGCTGTTGGTGAGCATACACTCCTTCAAGCACGTATCTAGAAAATCGACATGGTCTTGCATCAACTCGTCCACTGTTCGCGTCGACGGCCCAGACGGCACATGCGTATCGCCGTCCTTGGTGCTCAACCGAGACATAAACTTGGTCCAGTTTGGCTCAATCACTTCCGACGTGCAAAAGTAAAGTAGCTGCTGTACAAATACGAGCATTCGAGCTCGCAGGGTCCAAGCCCGGCGCTTCCAGATCTCCAGGGCGCGTGTTGGCCCTTTGTGAGCCCAGGCAATTCCTCGGGTTTGCGTCTGCCACGTAGTTGACAACTGGGATTCTAAAAATCGCAATGACAACAGATAGCGAAACAGGGCTTGGTACCGCCACACAGTCCTTCTGCTGATGACGAGGGAGACGGGAAAAGGAACAGAGTAATCGAGCTGGAGGGACGTGAAACCTGTGGCGTTCTTGTCATTTTCAATAGGCTGGTTGGATAGAGGCTGGAGCGCCTCTCCTTGTTCAATGCCGGTGATGTTGACGACCCGCTGCAACGACTTGATGAGCGTAACGTCATTCATCTCGACCTTGACGTCTTCTTTGAAAGGATCTAAAGAAACAACACTACCGGGCTGGCGCAGCACCAAATCCAATAGCGACTGCAACTTGTTCGTGTTGACACTTTTAATCGGTTTCCGTAGTTCAGAGGAGCCAAGTTCAAGGAAGTAGGAAAAGTAGTCGGACGGGTCGAGGAAGAAGTAGTGTTTGAGAGATCGAAGCCGAGCAGGTAGGGCGTGTGTCGTAAGGAGCAATTGCATCAAAGACGCGTTGGCATGGGCATATGCGTGGTTCACATTCTCGAGAAATCGAGGATCGTCAAACGTAGTCGGAACATCAGAGACGACCTTGCTCACGTCGACCCCTCCACATTCGCGAACCACATTGAGATATTTCCCAGCCAGAAGAACCTTCTCCTTGACGCCTTCGAGTTGTGGCGGAACGTCCTTGTCGCGAATTGTGTATCTGCGATCCCAGTAGTCGTCTGTGTAATCTTGCTTGAGCTGCTCTCGACCGATGCTCCTTCGTTCTTCAATGACGAATTCAGAGTGCGTATCCTTTATGCTTCCGTGATGCAGCCATTCGTTCAGCATCACCATGTATGGACGGCTAGCATCTCGCAACAGGGACGTGAGCAAGGCTCTAGCGGTGGGATCTCCTGACATCTTTTCGAGACGCCTCGTGACTAAGCCCAGAACAACACCGCCTTTGCAGATTTTCTTGCTGGCCATATTCCCAGGGAGCAGGTCACCGCCCTCCCTGAGACGCTCTATGATGTCGTCTGGGTTTTCGATTTCAACATCCTCTTCCTCATCACTTTCATCATCTAGAATGCCATTTCTCTTCAGTAATTCGTGCGCAAGTAGATAGAGCTGATGCATCATTTGGCTCGTTGATATGGTGTGAATATTGAAAACATGGACTGTGAAGGGGTCGCTCGTGAGGAATTGGGTTTCCAGCTGCGCAATCATGATGAGATAATCTTGCAGAAACTTGCGAATGGAAGCACACAGCGCATGGTTGACGGCGCCGAATTCAGCTCGGCTTTGTACGTCGACGAAGGCCTCCAAGGCAGAGTAGTAAGTCGCCATCCTGAGCATAGAACGAGTCAGATCGGCTAGGCTAGGGTCAAGTCCAGGCAGGATCCTGAAGCTTGGTCCCGCAAGGCGGTCTCTCTCCTCTGCGGGGTCGTATCCCTTGGCAAATCGAATGTACTGGCCCTCATAGCCCATGAATACAAACAGCAAATCTTCCACGATTGCTGCTTCTTGTACTTCCAGACTAAGCTCGCCCAAAGGCGTCGGCTGGGGTGCCTGTGGAACAGTTGACGCGATCGGGGGTATTGAGATTCGGGAGGCCAATGGAGCCGAAGTGTGTGGTAATAAGGTAGCTTCGGGATTCCATGGTGCTGAAGAGGTATGAGTAACGTTTCGAACGAGGATTGCTTCTTTGGATAAGATGATTTGAATGCACATGCCTACGGCGTACCTTGAGCAGCTTCTGATATAGAGTCTTTGGGTCGAAACTCGACCGACTTCTGCCGTCCTGCCTCTCCATCCCGCCTCTCGCCCGTGCCGCTCCGTCGATGTTGTTTCTCTGGACTAGGATTCCTTTTCAATATTCTGTCCACGTGCGCCTCGAACGTCCTCTCAGTCACCCGTCGCTCTTCATAACGTCGCTCCTCGGTGGAAGTAGATCGATTCACGGGCCTGGGGTTCCCTGACGCGGTCCTCTTATGGGGCATACCAGGATATTGAGAGTCGGGATTGAATGCAGCATCCGCAGAAGAGCGAACGCGGTCCTCTGCATGGTTGCCGAAGCGGTTCGACGCTCTTGCTGCCCTAGATGCCATGTTTGCGGACTACATTTGAAGCCCTGCGCTCTACCGGGTCACGATACATGCAAGGTGGGCGACAGAAATGTCGATACGGAAGTACCCAATTGTGAGCGGTTGTATGGCGGAATTCGTTATCACAGTAGTAGTAGCCGTTGTTTTTTTTGTGTTGTTGTCGTCGTTGTCGTTGTTGATGCCGTATTGGCTCATTGAAGCTTTATTATGTCAAGCCGCTGCAACACAACCAGACAGCTGCAGCTAACAAGCGAAGACAAATGCGACGTGCGTAGACGTGGGGTTCACAATGTTGAGCCGCGACAGGCACGCGTCGGTAGTCCGTACTATGTAGCAACTTGATCCGTGCTCCTTCCTGTTCTGCATGGGGCGTCTAATCCGGATAAACTCTCGCCCCGCCCCGCCCCGCCAAGTATGTGACGCCAGCAGATGGCTGGCTGGCTGGTTGCTGCGTAGCCTGCCTCCATTGACCGGAAGCTTGGTGAAGCTCCATGCAACCATCGCCAACATCTGTCCCGCCCGCACAACTGCCCGATTGCTCGGCCCCCTCCCCCCAAAACAATCCATCCACAACCACGATCAGATTTCTCGCGCCCGAAGACACTTCCTCACTATCCCTCATTCATAAGAATACCCAACAAAGGCACTTCAGGCCAGTTCGGTCCTCTTCATAAACCGCCGAGATGTTCATGGCAAGATCAGAATACGGTAGCTATACGCCCGTCCTCTTCATCCTGCCCAAGTTTCATCAATTCTGACCGCTCTCTACAGACCGAGGCATCAACACCTTCTCTCCCGAAGGTCGTCTCTTTCAAGTCGAATACTCCCTCGAGGCCATCAAGCTTGGT
Source organism: Epichloe hybrida (assembly GCA_019022495.1). Taxonomy (NCBI): domain Eukaryota; kingdom Fungi; phylum Ascomycota; class Sordariomycetes; order Hypocreales; family Clavicipitaceae; genus Epichloe; species Epichloe hybrida. The sequence goes on along the minus strand of JAFEKR010000019.1, from coordinate 955,384 downwards.
TCCACCGCCATCGGGGTAGCCACCTCGGAAGGTGTCATCCTTGGTGTCGAAAAACGAGTCACCTCTACCCTCCTTGAGACCTCATCCGTCGAGAAGATTGTCGAAATCGACCGCCACATTGGCTGCGCAATGTCTGGATTACAGGCGGATGCTCGTTCCATGGTGGAACACGCCCGCGTGGAGAGCCAGAGCCATGCCTTCAACTACAACGAGCCTCTTGGTGTGGAAAGCTGCACACAAGCTATTTGCGATTTGGCGTTACGATTTGGCGAAGGAGCCGAAGGAGAGGAGACCATTATGAGCAGGCCGTTCGGTGTGGCTTTGTTGATTGCTGGCTTTGACGAGCAAGGTCCTCAACTATTCCATGCGGAACCTAGTGGGACGTTTTATCGTTATGACGCCAAGGCCATTGGCTCTGGCTCCGAGGGTGCCCAAGCAGAGTTGCAGAACGAGTATCACAAGGCAAGTCTCGTCGCTTTTCCTGGACTGACATGTTGGCGGAATGAATTGCATCAACTAACCGCATTTTCCCCCTTTTCTTCTCATATAGTCTCTTACGATTACAGATGCCGAGACTCTGGTCCTAAAAACACTCAAGCAAGTCATGGAGGAGAAGCTGGATGCCAAGAATGTGCAGTTGGCTAGCGTGACAAAAGAAAAGGGCTTTAGAATATATACCGATGAGGAGATGGCTGCTGTAGTGGAGAGGCTGCCCGCTAACTAAGTGAGTTGGGCCTCACCTGTGGACTGGAGTCTTCAATCAAAGTAATAGACTTGATGTATTTCACTTGCACCGTCCAGAGTCTGCATCTTTACTCTTTACATGTTGCTAGCTCATGATGTGTATGTATCATGAATAAAAGGGTTCGCCACGTGATGGCGTCAAATACAATTATTTCCATTATTTCCATTATTTCCATTATTTCATTCGCTTCATGCTTAATGCCGCTTGCCTTTTTTTTTTCCATCCTCCGTTCGCCGACGATGCAAGTTGCAGCAAATAACATCACTCCAAATAAAATGGCCATAACAAAGTTGTCCCGATATACAACGCCAACTGATGATGCAAAGTGCCCTTTGACAATGAGTAATCGAGCGCGAGGACTTTAGACTTTCTTTTTCGAGAACGCCTCACCATTTCCGCCAAGAACCCTGGCCCCTCAGTCACAAACACAACGCCAGTGAGCAACTGGTTCAACAATCTTCTTGAAGATCCAGCACCTCCAGATCTGTCTCAACGCCAAGTAAGCCTAGAGCTAGATTGGTCTGCTCTGATTGTAGTAGGACTAGTCTGGAGTCCTCTGTCTTTTCAAGGTCTCGAATCCTTTGGTCTAGTTTACGCGGATTCATCCACACAGACATGGGGACATCCTCCAAGTGTGTAGGTCTCCTGTACTCTGGCCCATGGCCCAGCTGCGCGACCTTGATCCATGCTGATTCGCATCCTATGGCAATTTTCCTTGCCGTCTGCCAACCCGTTAGTCGAGCAACATCGAAAACGCGCTGTATGACCCAGCAGCGCTGGTTGTTATCTTGAAGCTGCACCGATATGTCAGTAAGCAAAAAAAAAAAAAAAAAGATTTCAATCGTGAGCCAAAGAGCTCTTACCTGAACGGCTGCTACAAATAAACAGAAAGAGCTTTCAATAAGAGCCGCCGCAAGAGTAGTGCTGACATCCTTCTTGTCGGACAAGTCATCCGTGAGTCCGGCCGCAATCCGCCCAATCTGAATAGCGTACCCGGCAGTCGATGGTGCTGCCATTCCAGCAGCCTGCATAGCTGCTGGTGGCATGTTCGGCCGGCTTCGGTAAAGATGAATAAGGCCCATGTAGTAGTTCATCCAAATGCCGGCTACCGAATACGTACGGTACTGCAGGGCGGTGCCGAACGGAGTATCTTTTCGATCCGCATATTCACTGTTTAAATGCTTGAATCGCGAATCCAAGTGACTCTCGAATATTTCAAAGGCTTGGCGGATGCTTTCCCACTCTTGTTCCGCCATTTCGTTGCTCTCGGGGCTAGCTGAGTCTCCGGGCGAGTCTGATTCGTTAGAGTACGTCGTGGAAGTAGCGAAGCCCATCGGAGCGTGAAACCTGCCCAAAGTAGGTACTATTCCTGGAAACTGAGACGGAGATGACCCCCCCTTAAAGGATCCACCACCCTTTGCACGGAACGCCTTTCTCTTTCTGGACAGGTCTCTTGACGCGAAGCTTGCAAGCCGCCCGAGGAGCAGTATTAAATGATCATATGTTCCATAACTGCAATAAGCTCGGTCAGTGACGTGGACACCCGAGAAGAACAAAGCAAACAGGAGGATATCATCATCGCGTGGGGGGAAGGTCGTACATGGCACTGATGCTAGATAGCGGCGCTCTGGGGGGACACTGTGTCCATTCCTCGTACTCCATGCTGAAAACTGTTAGCTTCATGCATCATCGCATACGTCCGGATACCTGACGAGTGTTCTTACAATAGCTTAGTTCCACCAAGTATGCTCTGATAAACATCCATTTTAGCATACCACCAAAAAAGGTCCCGAAGAATATCATAATTCTCAATGTCCTTATCAGTAGTCCATAGACATTCTTCATCTAAAAGCTGTCCATCTTGTAACCCATAGTCCTCGGCGGTCACCCGATTACCTGTTATTGAGCTCAGAAGGCCATAGTCCAGATCCGCAGGGTCTCTTTTGGGGCCAATCATCATTGGGGCAGACAATGGGCTGGGAAAGTGTCTCATGCGTTTCACTGGAAGGCATATTCGTGACATTTGCCTAAGAGGAATTTGTTTGAACAAGAGTCTTCCACCCAAGAGATGGTTGCACCACTTGGTGTGGTCAGATGACCACACCTCAAAATAGGCCAACATCAGAGTTGTTGCAACAGTTGTTAACTTGGTATTGCGCACCGGTGTGCTCACGTTTCTCGCGTTCCGACGAATAGAGCAGTGGTAATGCCGAAGGGCCGCAGTTGCAGGCGTGTTTTGCAGCGTGGCGATTTGAAGACTTGCAATTGCCATTATGGCATGAAACAGGCCAGGATGGTGGAAGGACAGCAATGGAAAAGTGTCTATTTTTTTTTTTCGTTTTTGTGCAGTTAGAATCACATAAGCTTCACTTTTCTGGAAGTCGTGGCCTGAGGAAGGATGAACTTACGACTCCACAAGTTGTTATCTAGAGTAGCGTCCCCATCGAACCTGGCTCCTGACGCAAGTGACGCGGGATCTCTTTCATACAATGACATGGTTGGCCCAGTGACACTAACAAAATGCATGAAAATGGTCTGCATGTCATGTCGTCGCAGTTCAGAGTTATGCGCGTAGTCCATGTACTCCGAAAGGGCATAGTTCTGCGCAAATGCCGAAAAGGTTCTGACTTCTGTGCTCCCTCGGGGATATGGAGTAAGGACATCTCCGTAGCCTCGCACACTGAGAGACTTCGGATCAGGTTGCTCGTCATCGGACTCGTCCATAGGTATTTCATCTTCTAGGGCTGTCTCATCAAACTGTGTTGAACTGTCTCGCCGGAAGGAATCGTTCTGCAGCAGACCGTAGTCGAAAGAATCGTCAAGCTGATCGCCGGCTGGAAGTTGGTCTTTGTGAGCAGGGCCAAAGAGCCCCGTTCCACGTGAAGATCTCACATGGTCGTGTTGTTTAAAAGAGGTATCTGATCCTAGAAGAGGGTTTGGTATGGGAATTGAGCCATGGTTCGAGATGAAATGCGACTGCTGCGGGTGAAAGGACTGCGCATGTTGAATAGCAAATGAAATGGGCTGCCTATACGATGTGTTGAAAGGCGCTGGTCGGGGAGCTATGGGCTGCAACGATGCTTGAGCCGAATTTTGATTCGAGGGATGGGCCACGACACTGCCATGATGTCGCGACCCAAGCGGATACACTGCTGGCCCGAACTGGTCGTGGTGCGTTGCCAGGTTTGCCGGGTCCTTGAAGACAACTCGCTGAGTGTATCCTTCACACGGGCGTTTGGATTTGATGCAATTCTTGCATCTCGGCTTAGTTTCGTCACATTTAATACGCCGCTTCCGGCATGCTGTGGACATTAATTTGGACAGTTAGCTGGAGAAGGGTGAGAATTGCTGAGCACTTTCGGGGATGATTTCTTACTCAGGCAGCCCGTCTTTGTTCTCTTCTTGACCGCAGGCTTCTTTCCCTTTCCGTCACCCTCTATATTGACGTTGAGCTGTTGACCAGCTGCAGAACCCGGCTGAGATTGTTTGCCGTCGGGCTGCATTATGCCACCGCTCTCTACGATAGACGGCGTGCGGTGTGAAATGAAAAAATCGACGGGAGGTTGGTTCGAATGCAGAATGTGCCACCGTGTATGCTCTTACATGGTGCGAGTTTCCACGAAGGCAGTAGTTTCTTTTCCAAGGTCTTCCTTCCGTCAATTTCCCGGCTCGACGTTGCCCATGTACAAGATCCACAAATCCTCACAAGGCTGATAGAGCTTCCGGTCGAGTAACTGAACAGCTCTGGCAAAAAAGAATAGGTTTAAACGGGGAAAGCAGCAAGGGATGGCGCATGTACTAAGCCAGCAAGGAAAAGAAAAGGGAAGGAAAGGTTAGAAGATCAGGGAAGGAACAAGAAACTAGGAGTTGAGCTTCGAGGAACAGAGCCGCTGGGAAGCGTGAAACGCAGTTTGTGTAACACCAAAGCAAATGGACAGATGGGCGGTAGGTCCCGAGATGGGAGGGTAGCGTTATGTCAGAAATGAGGAGCTTCGGAGGCGATGGATCTGTGTCGAGAATATCAAAAGTGGTCAACGTGAAGAAAAAGACATGACCGGACCCTTGGCCTGCCGGGGTGATAGGTCCCTCTTTCTTCCCTCGCGATTTGCTGTCAATGGGAAGGTGGGACGCGGTTCAAATATATGGCAAGCGGAAAAGCGTCCAATCTGAAAGAATACCCGGCCTCCAATGGCATGGTGAAATTCCGACTTGAAGAACACCTATCGTGTAGGTGAAGGAAAAAAGTGCAAGCAGCCTCTGGCGAGAGTAGATGGAGTGGTGGTGTTAGCTGTCGTTGGGGCCAAGAAGTAGCTTTGGGTCCGACAAATTCGATCCGGCGGAGCGTTGTGTTGGAACAAGAATCATGGACAAACGACAAGAAGTTATTCGGATGGGGCTGTGAAGTCAAGCTGCTGCAGATAAGGGAAGCGGATCGAGACGAAACAAGGTAGAGGCGACGTAGCTATGGAGGAGGGGGTTGAGGATGAAGATGAGGACGATGCTGGGACGAGGCGGGCGATAATGTGGCTGCTCATGGACGCAAGTACCTTCCTGGGCTGTAGCATCCGTGTTGAAGCCTGCCCGTGCAGTTGTTGAGGGCAAGCCGAGTACTGGAAGAGCATCGGCACAGCACGGCACAGCACGCACAGCACGGCACGGCACAGCACAAGCCAAATGCCAGGACCCCGACACAGCATCTTGACAGGGGCTGGGCCCAGGGCGCGGCTCTGCTGCTCCGACTCCGTACGGGCCATGGAGGTACTGACTGTATGTATGTAATCCGTACGTCCGTGCATGTACCCCGAGCCCCCCTGGCTTGCGCTTGCCAGGGGGCCCATCGCCGTCTCTTTCGTGATACACCACAAGCACCAACACCAACTTGTCTTGTATTAAGCGCCTCTCCATGCTACATGTACATATGCATTCTACACAGCCGTCGAGGTCGCTGCCCGGCCAGGTCGAATTAGTGGACGAGGTTGCGGCGCTCAGAGAGAGTCTCGCGCACGCGGTTCCCGAGCACTCTTCACCGGGTTGCGCGAGTGCCTGCAACGGCAGGTGTATTTATCATTTGCCTCTTTTTTCTAGTGAGTAGTCCGTAATCCGTAGTCCTTGTTCAAATCCATTGCCCTTCTTGTTTCAGGGCCCAAACCTGTCAAGTACTCGGTAAGTCGTTGACTGGTTGAGGAGGCCGCCCGGAGAAATGTAACGTGGATCTACGGAGAGGCCAATTGGAGGAATTTACGGAGTACTTCGGAGTGACATAGAACAAGGTGAGCGAGAGCCTTGAAGAAATCGTGGTGGATGTCTGAGTGAGACCTCTCTACTCGGGAGCTGCCGCGGGGCGCCGACTTGTACAATCTCTCCCACCACGGATTATGTACGATTATCTATTATTTCTTTCCAAAACGGTTCCAACGGTCGATAAATAGCACAGAGTACATGTATGTGTTGTCTGGCCTCGTCTGTGACTCGCCCCGCCGGTCCCGCCACAATCGCCGAGAGCGGGAAAAAGACGTCAGGTCGTGTCGTGGCTCGACATCAAGTTCAACAAGGGTGTGATCCAAGTCGTCACGAATCGTCACATTTTTAGACCCACCAGCGCATTTGACGCATTTGACGCATTTGATGCATTTGAAGCTGGCGCCTTCCCATTGATACCAGCGGTTTCTACCAAATAATGGGCTGACGACTATTATGTATTAACATCGTCAGGTTCACTTGCGGCATTGAACAATCCCGTGGACAATATGCCGGCTTGGGACATGCAATTGGCTCCCAACTGCGTCATTTGCCCAATCAGCCAATCCAGACTGTGTCCAGGCAGGCATGTGGCTCTCATCGAGCCCCGCCGGCCCCAAAAAAAAAAATGAAGCAAACTTTCTACTCCGTACTTTCTCCTCCTCGCACGGGACTTCTTCAACCCAACGTCAGCAAACAATGACCGAATAGCCTCCATTTACGGAGTTAAGTCGCCCAGGATTCGATTTCGATTTCACTTCCCCAGAAAAGGCATCGACTTTCCAACGCCAAATGCACAACTTCTTCCGTCCCACCCAGAAAGGATTGCTTGGATACCTCTCCTCACACAGCATTTCGTCTCTGCTCAGCCGCGAACACATGCTACAAGCATTTTGAATGGACAAACAGGATGTGCAATAGACGGCAACTCCACTTCGAGACGCACCTGTACGACGTAACACCGACAATGGGGGCCTTTGCGTTGGGTTGCAAGCCTCTCGCATCCCAGCAGCGTTGTGCTGCACCAGGCCCTCATGATAGTGCTCTACTTGTCTTTGGGCCAAGAAATCTGGGCCTCATTATGAAGAGGCTCTGAAAGGGGTTTGCAGGTATATGGGCGAATCATATTGAGGGCATCATTATCTGAGTACATACTCTACTTGATCGACTTCTCTCAATCTGGCGTGAGGACCCCGGAACACTCACAGGCAAGCCGTAATAGAACGATACCTGGATTGGCTGAGTCTAATCCGTATCCATGAGCCAGTTTGACATCGAGCGGCGTCCTGTCACCCGTCTTAATAGGCTTATGAGAATAAAGCATCTAGACATTACTTTATCGGAAACCACAAAACCGAGCAAGCTGGCATATTCCCTCTGCTCTTTTGCTTACCACATGCCGCTCCAACCTGCGCCGATGGAAATTGGCCCACGTATGCAAAATGATGCTCGAATGACAGATGTTGCGCAAACATTTTTCTTGAACCTCACAGATGGTGCGGTCTTACTGGCTTAAAATCAACATGTTCATTCATATCACGCATTACTGACTTGCTAATGTTAGTTCCCATGGTCTGTAAGCTCCGATATGTAAGACTGCGGCTTACATGGGTCCCTTTCAAGTCAAACTCAATCCGTTATTTACAATCCATAAATTTGTACAAGTACCCTTCTCAGATCAGACTAACGTGCCACACTACAGACAGAGCACATCTCAGCAAACTACTTCATGTTCAGTTCCACATTTCAGGACCATTTGTTGTTGTTACAAATGGTCACACAACATGGGTGCCCACAACATTGTCCAAGCAACAGATCCTGACTCCGTACTCTGCTGATTTCCTTGGCTAGTAACGTCGGTAGACCAGTAATTACCAGAGTGTCCGAGCCGAAAGACTAGATACCGATCGTCGGTAACTGCCCTTTTTCTTAGAGACTCAAGCAGGAGAGAAGATGGAGTAGTACATGGAAGGTGCAGGTACCATGAGAACCTGGCATCGACGGTACTACCACCCGATAATCCGGTCAGTGTCACCGCCATGGTCAACACACTAGCTATCCCAGTTCCTACGCGATCTTCTCTGGCGAGTGGCCTTGCATCAGGGTGTGTTTATTAGCGTCAATAGGACGGGTATGCTTGTGGTGCGAAATGCTGGGTGCGACCCGCGCTGATGCAAACCCCCCCCCCCTCCCTCCTCCCTCCCAATTCTTATCACAAGTGCAATTCCTGATCATAGTGTAGCCCCTGTTCGTGCCATGTCAGCTTTGACAAGGCTCTCATGGGACATTCATGGGACATTGGATGCGAGTATCCGAGCCCCCCTTCTAGTTGTCGCAGAGCCAGGCGCTTGCCAGGCGTCTCAGTTAGCGAGACAGAATAAGGATAATAAATGACAGATGGCCACCCGGAGATGGACATGCAGATATGAATTCAGAGCTGTCGAAGGGAAAGCCGCCCTCTGACCCGAAACCTGCCAGCTCAGCCCGGATCTCTCGTTCAAACAATCTGCTGGTGGAACCTCACAATTCCAGAGGTCTGGCTCGCCGCATGCCGCGTGCCGAGGGACATTTGGCGGAGAGCATCGGAGGCACTTCTCCGCCGATCTGAACATGGGGGATCTGGCACAATGGGTTCTGGGTACTGTGTAACCTGTGCACTGAGATGCGGTACTGGCTCCTGTGACGTGCACTTCGTAAGTCGATCTATGACCTGTGGCGGACAATATGTACCCTGCTGCTTGGTGAGACGGTCTTTCTTGACACGTCGCCGACACACTTGCACGACTTTCAAAACGTTGATGACTTGTAGTATAAACACGAACAGTTTTTTTAGTTTTTTTTTTTTAAAGCTGACTAACAAGACATGTAGAAGAGTTTCAAGCTTCCTCCTAGCCAGCCCCACTATTGAAACGGGTTAACATTGAAGTTCGATTTAAATATAAATAATCATAAGACGTAGCTGATTTAATGATGTGAGCATCTATATTTCTTTTCAGATTCATGTATACTTATTAACTATAGGTATAATTAAACTAGGGCAAAAGGGGCTCATGTACACTTTTCCGTTTACTTTTTCCAGGTCACTCAGAACCAGGCGATAAGCCCAAGCACGGACCATTCGATAAGATCGCGACCCATTTTAAAATTTCCTGAAAGAAAAGAAGCATCAGACAGCAATTTAGGCATTTGGGGGAGGGGTCAAATCTCCAGTTGCAAATTGCAATTGCAGCGTCCTCTTGCATACAGTTCATTCGATTTTGAGTCTTTGCCCCCGTGCTCGCTCCTTAGAAGACCTTCACCGGAGCGGCCATCGCCCAAAGCACAAACCAACATGTTCGCCGTCCCAGGCTGGTCCGTATCCGCAGACGCCTTGAAACCCGAGACATCTTCAGCCAAAGCCGGCAGTGGACCGTCCGCCTCAAAATCCAGGAAGCGCAAGAGGGGCAATGGCCCTGGCGCGGAGTCGCAGAATGTCACGGCTGCCAACGTCGCCGATTTGTATGAGAGTGTGGTGGAGGGCCGGGGCGAGGTCGAGGGCAAGGCAAAAGGGAAAGCCGAGGGGAACAAGGCGAGTGGCGATGATACTGCTGCGCCGGCAAAGCGCATGAGGAAGAAGGAGTCCTCTGCGGCTTCGGGGTCGGCTTCGGCACTGACCCCGTGTCCGCGTTTGACTGCTGAGAGCAAGAAGGGCAAGGGCAAGACCAAGACCAAGACCAAGAACAATGAGGCTTCGTCGAGCAAACAGGGCAACAAGGACAAGGATGATGAGGACGGGAACAAGGGAAAACGTGCCAAGGGCCAGAACGAGTCGCTCAATGAGGACACACCAGTCGTTTCCACTCAAGACGAGGGGAATTCCAAGCCCAGCGACGCCTCGTCATCGGCCAGAGCATCCAAGCTGGACGGCGCCGCCGCACAATCCTCACTGCCGCCAGCCCCGTCAAAGCTCACGCCGCTGCAGGCGTCTATGCGCGAGAAGCTCATCTCCGCGCGCTTCAGACACCTCAATGAGACGCTCTACACCAAGCCATCGGCCGAAGCATTCGGGCTGTTCCAGGACTCTCCCGAGATGTTCGACGAGTACCACGAGGGGTTCCGCCGGCAAGTCAAAGTGTGGCCCGAGAACCCCGTCGACAGCTTCCTCTCCGACATTCGCAGCCGAGCAAAGGCCCGCCCGCCGCCGACCAAGGGCCGGCCTGGCCCTCCTCCTCCTCCTCCGCCCTCCCAACAACGGTCCAACAAGATGGCTCTGCCTCGTACCATGGGAACCTGCACCATTGCCGACCTGGGCTGCGGCGACGCCCGGCTCGCAGCCTCGCTGCAGAAGGAGTCGGCCAAGCTCCGCCTTGACATCAAGAGCTTCGACCTGCAGAGCCTCAGCCCGCTCGTCACCAAAGCTGACATCGCCAACCTCCCCCTGGAAGATGGGTCCGTCAACATCGCCATCTTCTGCCTCGCCCTCATGGGCACAAACTGGATCGACTTCGTCGAGGAGGCCTACCGCGTTCTCCACTGGAAAGGCGAGCTGTGGGTTGCCGAGATCAAGTCCCGCTTCGGACCGGCTCGAAACAAGGCCGTCGTCGAGCACAGCGTTGGCAACCGCAAGAAGAACAACGTGGCGCTCAGCAAAAAGGCAAAACTCGCGCAGGCCGCGCAGGCAGGCGCTCTTCACGGGGAGGACCTAGCCGTCGAGGTGGACGGGTCGGAAGATCGTCGTCGCGAGACAGATGTCACCCCCTTTATTGAGGCTCTTCAGAAACGAGGCTTCATCTTGCAAGGCGAGAGGGCAGAGGCTGTGGACCTGTCGAATAGGATGTTTGTCAAGATGCACTTCATCAAGGGTGCTTCGCCTACAAAAGGCAAAGGTGTGCAGCAGCTCCAGGGGGACAAAGTGCAAGGTCAATTGAAGAAGAAGAGGGGCTTTGCGCCAAAGTGGGATGAGGGTGAGGCCAAGGATGAAGATGAAAACGAGGCGTCTATTTTAAAGCCGTGCGTGTACAAGATTCGATAGAAGGTGGTGAATTTGGAAGAAGTGGAAACGACTGTGTGTGAGGGAGAGCAAGACGCGCGGAAAAAGATTGTTTACATTTTTATTTGCTTCCTGACGCCCATCTCTCATGATTCATGCACTCTGATCTGAATACATCGTCCAAGACCAATCTCTATATGATCAATATGTTGTTCTTTGGAAAATCGAAAAAGGCTGCAACCAAAGCGAGCTCCCCATCCTTTCGTTCCTCGTCTTTTCCAACCTGCAAGTGCACGCTATGCATTCACGAGTGCCTGTGGAGTTCACTAAAATGATCAAAAGAAGATCAAACCTGCTGCTACTTCAACGTTGTCCTCGGCTGCCTGCAGAGCCTGTACAGCCTGTTCTCTCGTGGCTCCCATGGCAATAAGATTATCCACATGGGCAGGAGTGACGTTGGTAGCGGTTGCGGTTGCGGAATCAGGAGCCGCGGGAGTAGAAGAGATTGCGTGGGTGGAAGTTGCTGGGTTGGTTCTTGAGGGTTGTTCTGCGGGTGGTGGTGGCGACGACGACGATGCGGCCGTCTGAGCAGCGGATGGTCGTTTCGGAGGCAGAACAGCACCGGTTTCCTGCCCAATGGTGGTGCCAGCAGGACCAGGAATCGTAGCTTCCTGTTCCACCGGCTCTTCATCCTTGGGGATGTCGGCTTCTCCCAAGAACGGAACTTCTTCGCCCTGGATGATGAGTCGGTCACGGGATAAGTCGATGGTGGCTTGGTATCGCTTCAACATGTCCAAACCGAGAAGCAAGTGAGTTGTCTTTCCCTCCATCACGGTAAAGCTGCAAGGCAAAAAAAGGTTCCCGACTTTGATTTGTGCCGAGTGAACACGACCGAGAATCTTGGCTGTGCCGACACCGCGAGCTACTCCAGCGAACCTGGTGTCGATGAGCCGCATGATGCCACATGCTTCGGCATATGCAGGGGACATGATAGTGGCTTGGGCTCCAGAGTCTACCAAAGCTTTCACTTTGTGCCCATTTACTTCCACGTTGATATATAATAAATGCACACGTCCAAATACTAATACACCCATGTTACTGCTTTGGTCACAAGAGGCCAGAAAGAATAGTCGGGGTGTGCCGCTTTGCTTACCTTCAGGATTATAGTACGGAAAGTCCCGCCATCAAAGATTTCAAGGCGCGTCTAGATGAGCACCTCGAGACTCTAAGCAAAACACACGAGTTCGAGTCAGGGTCGTTTATGCGGGAGGAAAACCTGGCGCACGCCGAAGCCATTGATGGCTTTAATGCAATGTTTATTGTGAGAACACTGATAGAGCACTTTGCCGGCAAAAAGACTGAAGAGAGCAAGAAGAGCAAGACCAACGCCGAGCTCGCAGACGCGCTCAAGATACACAGCTATCTCAACCTCACCCAGATGGGTCAGCAGACTTTGGGTGACGTTGGGAAGATGGTCGATCTCGTCAAGGATATGCTTGAGACGGGGCAAGTGGCCAAATCGTCGCTGACAACTCTCGTCGAACGTCTTGGTAATGTCTCAGAAGGCTTCGGCGTGCTCCTTGGCGGTGCCAACGTTGTCCTCGACGCCTACGAGCTTGCCCACACGGACAACGATGCACAGAAAGCCGTCTTTGGCACACAGTTGGCTTTTGATTCGGCTACGTTCCTAGCAAGTGCTGGTACTATTGGTGCCGGACTCATAGGAGCCACTACCGCCGTCGCCGTCATGGGAGGTGTCAGTGTCATTCTCGGAGGACTTGCCATTGGCGTTGGCGCTCTGGCATCCGGCTTTGCACAAATTGCCGAAAAAGCAAAGTATGTGGGCCGCTATTTCGGTGACGCCGACGAAGCCTACAGAGCTGGAGGATTCAAGTACGATGAAGAGCATGAGATTCTTGTTCCTCTGTTTGGTGCTGTCATCAGCGAAATCGACGCGGCCGGCAACGTCAAATTCGACAGCCAACGCATCTATCGCACCTGGCACGGATCCACGGGGTCAGGCAGAATCAACTACTTCTTCTGGGTCGGCGATAAGCCCAGAATGATCCAGGATAAGTCCCAGGCTATTAATGTGCGAGAAGGCATCGGAGCCCCGGCCAGCGGAAAACTTGCGAATACTGGAGACTACACCACAATCGTCCTGCCCGCCACGCCCAAATCATTCATCAGCTACGAATGGCAAATCCTTCCGTTCTGTACAGGCCGACATGACTACGGCTTCGACGTGATCCGGAGACTCGAAGAAGACGAGCGATTCGACTATGACTTTTACATTTTTCCTAGTGAATACATCATTCATCAAATCACACACGAGTTTGTGAAAACACCCATCGCGGTCAGTCTCGGCAATCGGTCGGTGCGAGTTCAAGTCGCAGAGCTGGATGAGAGCCTACACAATGTCATCGAATACACCATACACGGCACAGGAGCCAATTACACCATCGGGCTCAATCCCGGCGTGGCCATGACATTATCTTCGGGCGAGAGCAGCACATTCTGGGTTTTGGACTGCGGAAAGTTGGACGGGGAGAACATCGTGGTTGAGGCCCGGGCCGTCTCAATCTCAGGTGTCCGGGTGAACTTGGCAGACACCTCATTCAGTTCCATGCTCATCTACAAACCCAACGGCGAGATCCTAGAAGTGGACTTTCCCAATGAAACCACTTTCCCCATAAAGGAAGATGGTGACAAGTACCAGGGAGGAAGTCAGAAACTCACAGAGCATCTCAACGATTTGAGCGACAAGCACCTGCTTGGCACCGCGCTCATCGTCGTGGACAAGTATACAACGCCCGCTGGCCAGTCTGTTGGTCGCGCCTTCTACGAACCGACGAGCAAACGTCTTCTCTACACCATCGATGCCCCTGAAGAATTGACCAACAGTGCGCAGGTTGGTGCCCTGACTGCTGGTGGAAAAGTCTTCTTCGACAATACAGAGCATAGTGCCATCTGGCGTGTGGACGTTTCGACCGGAGTCTGTGAAGCAAAGTACCATGCCCTATGCCCGTTTTCTAAAAGAACTCTTCAACGCGTCTGGGCAGATGGTAGGTGAAATTATTTCATACAAGTAGCGTACCTGTACCTTTATCACTAATTTTTTATCCAGCGGACAATCAGATTCACGCTCTTTTCCGCCACCAGTTGAGCCAGAATCACTTCGGAACTCTCAATTATATTCTCACCGCCGATAGCATGAACCTCGTTGGCATGGTTGGAGGCCCTGCCTTGCTTGCCAAACTCCATCAAGAAGACAAGTGGGCAGGCGAGGTTACACTTCTACTGGAAGACTACTACACTGGGCCGAGCGAGCTTCTGCCCAAGCTCAAGCTATTCGAATCCCTAGCTGGAGCCGATATCGATGCGGCGATAGATCCCCATTTGATTTTTGTGCTGGGACCGAAAGGCAAAGATCATTACTTTTACCATCAATTCTGGATACGAATGTCCGACCGAACTGTTATCAAACCCCATCCTGACATTCACCTTAATTACCTGCTTGTCGGAACCATCGCTTCGACAGGTGACAGTGGTGAACTGTTTTGCTTCTTCTCATACAATCAACACAAGCTCGTCGTCCAACGAGGAAACGGCAAACAGGCAGAGGAACCAAGGCCTGTCACAATTTCCCCCGAGCTCGGAACCATCTCAAACTTCTTCAGCGCCAATAATAACTTGTTTTCCATTACGGATGCGGGTTTCATTCTCCGCTTGACAACGCACCGTACCCTTGCTCTGGAAGCCGTCAACCATCATTGGCTCGAGCACCGCGGAAAGGATGTAGACGGCGGCCCCTGGTGGACTGCACTATCAAAGCTCGCCAAAGACCACGGCGCAGGAATTGTCTCCATAGTTGGCCTTAGCGATGCCGAGGGCTCCTCCGTTCAAGCTTGGCTCTGCAGTGACCGATTTGTCGTTGCAGGACCCTCTCTACGTGGAAAACCGCGGCACATGGCAGGACTGACAGAGGGGGGATCCAAGGCTTGGCTGTGGCACATGGAGTCGGAAGACAGCGGTCACGTTTACGCTCAGCCTACTGTACGGGGCAAGGAACTCGAGACAGTATTTCGTCTCAAGGCTCCATTTGTCAACGCTGAAGCCGTGCCATATGGTCGTGGCGTGCTCGTAGAGCACCCATTCAAGACAGTAGCTTTGACAGAGGGCGGATTACGGTACACCACCAAAGAAGGAGTTGTCCTGATTCTTGCAAGCGAGAGAAGTGCGAGGCTTTACGGCGTCGACAAAGTCTGGCAGCAGAACCGGAGCGATCTCAGTGCAGAACTCGCGACTTTGGTGAAGACATGGAGCCACGGAGAAACCGTCGTCATGTTGGGTTCCGAACCGCCGCAATGGTATTCGACGTCTTCTGGAAAGATTCTCTCAGCAGCAAAGGCGACTTTTACTTGGCTCGATGCCCCCACGTGGCTTGGTGCCGATCCCAGCGGTGCAAGAGGATGCGCCTATGTCGCCGGCCAGGGAAGAATCTACGAATTAGGAGAGGGTTCTGCAGAGGAGGAAAAGTCGGCTGCGTCCCAGGAAGTCGCCTTTGCCTCACGCTTCCAGGATGTTTTGGCTGTCAAGCCCAGCCCGGGAGCAAGCTTCCGTCAGTTTGCCCTGGAGAATGTCCATTATACCATACTATCTCAATTTGAGGGCGATACTAGCTTCATGGACTATAGTGTTCCGAGCTCCAGCTGGGAGTCCTTGAGTGGACTTGTCATTGAGTGGAAGGATCAGGGTCGAGTTAAGATGGAGGGTTCCACGAGGCATCCGGGACCACTTGGCTGGCTTCTCACAAAGAGATTGGGCGACGATCTCATAATAATGGAAGGTTCGACCGGCCGCTTCATGAAAATTTCCAGAGCAATGGTTATGGATCCTACGTGTATGATTCATTTGACTGGTAAGCTACTGACCGTGGGCAATGGGAGCGCTGGAAATCAGTAGGATGTACAGGGGAAGTGATGATATCGTTTAGCCCATGTTCAAGTTCTTGGGACGCATCTTTAAATTACCAGGTTTTCCAAGTTCCGCAAAGATATGAATGGCACAGTTGTTAGTGACTATGACACGGTCTCAGGGGCTGCCTGCGGCGAGCTGCGCCTGCGGCAGCCTTCCTCCTCGCTGCCCCCCGGGCCCATCTTCGTCGCGGGACTATCTACACAAGTTTTTATAACTCCAGCAGTGAGAGAGAATATAGTTTCGATAGATGGATATGGTATTTCACCTTGAAAGCGGAGAGGAGCAAGGGGGGCTTTTGGGAATGCCGCGGTCTTGGGCTTGAAGAGCAGATAAAAGCATCGGGGATGCTCTAGATACCGCGGGACTTGACATCTTGCGCTGGCCAGCTGATGAACCTTCACCCACTCTAAGCACAGCTCACATCTCAGCCACCGTAAGACAGCCGACAGATCCTGTGATTGGACTGACCTAACCAGCTCACTTTTTTTAGGACATATCTCGACTTATCGCCCCCTCTGCGGAAACGCTTGCTCTGCGTCTCGAGAGCCTCAGGCACCTCACTGAAATCGTAAACGAAGGGTGGAATAACTCGATGCCATTAACAGGGACCCGCCCCTAACCAGCTTTCTCTCTTGGCTTTAGGCGTGAGGCCTTTAACGACCTCCAGCTGGCCAAACTATCACCATTTATTGGCAACTTTATCAATGGAGACCAGTCCCTTTTTATGGCAACTTACTATATGTACTTTCCCTTCCTAGTGTATGAGGTAAAATGCGGCGCTGCTACGCTAGACGTGGCTAATCGCCAGAATGCTCATAGCATGACTTTAGCAGTGCGGGCTATTACTGCGCTCTTTCGTGCAGTTAACCGCGAAGATAAGGTCCACCGACATATACAAGCCTTTTCTATCTCTCATGGCCACGGATCTGTGAGGATATACGGCCACTATCCCGTACTAACAGGAAAGAACACAAAGTACTACCGCTATCTAATCCGCAATTTCGCCTTCACCGAACTAGACGGCAAAGAAAAGTGGACGTCGTATTGTTTTATAGAAAATCTGTACGAGTTATGGGTTCCGTCCCATTTCCAGAGGTTATGCTCGGCTATTGACCAATTATCTTTGGAATTGAACCTTGATGACCTGTCCTTACCTTCAACAGGATTACCGCAGGGAAAGCAGAGTCTCGATTTGACCGAGTCGGATCTGAACTTGCTACAGAACAATCAGTCCAGCCATGCTAAGCAAGAAACAACTACACCAAGCACATCGTTTACGAATTCAGGCACGGCAAAGAAGCGTAATGATAAGAAGTCGGAATTGATCTGCAAAAAGGGGTCATCGAGCAGTCGTGGCCATCGATTTCACGCGGCAAACACTCTCAATTTTGCCGGCGATCTCGGGGGGGTAGGGGCAGCGCGGCGTCTCTTAGGCTAGTAGTCATTAGGAAGCAGGGAGCTGAAACAGTACTAAGAAGTTTGGGTGGTTAATGATGATTGTAAAATAATCCAGGGGGTGTATTGTATTCTTCAGTGCACCAGATAGCTTTTCATCATATGAAGTGGATGGATGCACATCGGTCAACACCATGCACTCTTTCTTGGCATATTTCCAGGCTAGAGATGGTTGCTTTTTGGTAGCATAGTGGATGGTTTAATTGAACAGGTAACGCGTAGAGGACCGCCGGTCGCTAATGCTACTTGTTTGTGGCTCACGTATTAGGTACAGGCCTACTATCCTCAAGGGATGCAAACTTTTTTTCATACGAGCGTGGCGACTTTGCAAGCTTTGGGGCAGTGGTCGTAGAAGCCTTGTCTTAGTTTAGTGCTCAGAACCTCGCTTGATACCACCGAAACGCGTTGCTGAAATATCAAAATAACAGATACGGATCTCTGGCCGGGGCATTGAATCCGGCTGTCTGGGCTCCGATGGACCGGACGATCTGGTGTTGCCCCGCACAATTGTCGGACCTATCGGAGGCGCTGCCCGGTTCCGGAGGAATATATTGTGGGGCCGTTGCGTGACCTTCCTGAGGATCCGAGGCCTTGTTAAGTGTGGTTACATTGGAGCGTATGTGAGATGGAGTCATACTCGCTTGCATTTCACTGCAATTTTGCTGTTTCCGAAGTTAATCCAAGCAAGTTATGGTCCTGGATGAGCGTTGTAGTGGTTGGGCCATCCCCGGATGCCTCCCTCCCCTCTGGTGGGCCAAGATCCGAAAGGTTTTTTTGATGGCTTCCTCTCTCCGTCACGGACGGGAGAGGGCAGATGGGACACCCACCGGGTGTTGGCGTTGGGCCCTTTTGCCCAGCTTATTGCGCGGACATGTCCACTATCCCTGCCAATAAAAAGCCCAAGCCAAACATCAGCGATGCTTCTCGATTGTGCTTTGTACTAGGGAGCATGAACTCATCATACAACCATATTGGTCGTCCAGGAGGTAACATTTTTTTCTCCTGGTTGCCTCCGACAGTCAGCATTGTGTACAATACACCCCCTGATTTACGTATTTTGCAAATCTACATAGCAGGGGTAATGGAGCCAATCAGAAATTAGCTAGGAAATAAAGGAGACAGGGGCTAGTACATGCTATTACTGGTAATTTACATGGAAAAAAGTGTATTCTTTTGTGGCGGTATATACATGCGTAAGTCCCTCTCTCTCTAAGATAATAAAGGAGTTATATTGCACTTACAGCTAATCACAGCTGTTAGAGAGGAACGAATAACTGGGGCATGTAAATTTGTAAAATAATTCAGGGGGTAGAGTGTAGTGCATTTTCTGCAGGGGATTTCTTCAGCAAGTTCAGCCCCCCCCCCTTCATTGAATTGGTCCAATCGCAAACCTCACCTACATGAGGAACCATGACGAGGAGTGATCATTCGAAGAATTGATGGCTTCTGAGAATTGGATCCGATTCGTAGAAATGGATTTAGCGCGGAGATTGTGTGCTGAGGACTTCTACATGTAATAAAAGTAGTTACCTTTACGTGGCTGTGGAATAGTCGCCAAGAAGCTAATAAATCATGGGGAACTGGGAAACGGGAAACGTGCGTTTTGCGGGGTAATTACAAGGCAACATCACAATTCCTGGTGTCATGCATGGTTGGTCGGTCTGTGGGGTGTAGGGGAGGCGGGTAAGCCATTAAAATAGTTCTTTAAGAGCTTCACGAGCTTCACGAGATGGAAAGTCCCATCGGGCCCGAGGCAAGACACGATCGTTCGTAAGCGTCAAAGACCACAATCCAATATCGATCCTTGTTGAGATCATAGCACCTTGGCCTCGGCATCTGATTGGCCTGCCTACAAGTCAATGCGAAACAGATAGCGGACGCCACCACCTGGAGTTGACCACTGCCTGGACCATGGATTTATGGTACCGTGGGGTCAAGGACCGTGCTTTAGCGTCGCCAAGTCGTCAGCCTCAGATCAGACGCAAAATTTAACACATGAAAAAAGAGGCATGTGAATTACCCAAGACCAGACCCGTTGGGCAACGGGGGTTTTCCTTTATAAAATGACAGTCACGGTCCGTCAGCAACTTGAGAGAAAGATGAACGCTTGGATAATCATCGCCTCTTGTCTTTCCCTTCCTCCTCTCTCATCTCCAGCAAGAAGACACCAGAAGCCTATTCAATCCTCTCCTCCCATTTAGTAAAAATCACAAGATGAAATTCCTCATTCTAACGACATTGGCCTCTACCGCCTTTGGTGCCGCTCTCTATGAGCGTGATCTCGCCACCATCAAGGCTGCCATGTCAGCTGCTGGCACCGACATCGTTGGCCTGGACAACTCGGTCAAGGGGTTCTCTGGCGACCCGAGCAGTCTTCTCTCCTCATCAAACAAGTTGATCCAGACGTTGAAGGATGGAAAGGCCAAGGTTGACCCCAGCAGCTCTTTGTCGTTGGCCGAGGCACTTGGCCTTCAGGAGCCTGCCAAAGATCTCCAGTCAAAGGGCGATTCACTCGTGGCCAGTCTCAAGAGCAAGAAAGATGCCATTGCTGCCAACGGGCTCTGCGAGGCCACCTTCACCCAGGCCAGCGGCGTCAACACCGCCTCCAAGGCCCTGATCGACTCTGTCGTCTCCAAGGTCCCCGAGGCTGCCCAGGGTATCGCCCAGGGCATTGTTGCTGGTCTCCTCAAGGATCTCCAGGAGGCCGAGGATACCTTCAGCCCTGCCAACTGCAAGAATACCGGGACGGCCCCCTCTTCGGCGGCCCCTACTTCTGCTGCTCCCACCGAGGCTCCTCCAACTACCGCTCCTCCTGCCCCAACAATCACCACTCCTCCTGCCCAAACACTCACCACTCCTCCTGGCACCAACACTGACACTTGCCCTGCTGCGCCAACTGTCACCGTCACCGAGATCGACAGCAGCCACTGCTGCACCAAGAAGGCCCCTGTCACTGTTACCACCACGAAGAGAGCTTGCCCAACCCAAAATGCTCTTCTGAGATCCTAGTTGTATCACAGCAGCGCCATTCTGGCCAGTCAAACCGATATCTTGACGGATTAAGCTCATCAATTGTCAAATCGCTTACTTTTCCGGATATTCTTTGTTTTTTTTGGTAATTCTTCTTCTGTATATATTTGGAATCAACGGTCATGGCACGTTACCGGTACTTCGCATTGGTATCGCAGATTTTTTAAACATATAGGAAATAAAATAGCGCTTGTACTGCGATGAATCTAATAACGTGACGACAATGAAGTCATCGCCAATAAGCATTTTATTTTTTGTGCCATTGCTGTTGCTTTGAATACTGCCAAGTCTGTTTCAAAGCCGGTGGTGCCATTTGCTGCCTAAGAGTGAGCTAGCGGAATAAAAGGCTGTTGGCGATCCCGTTTAGAAGAGCTTGTATTTCATTGTAGGACTGACGTTGTCATGTTCTAAAGACTCAAGACAAACTACTAGGCTAAAAACATGTTGCCTAGCAGCGGGTAATATAACTAATCGTACGCGCTTGTCACGACTGTGGTAGGAGAGATATAAACGGAGTAAGGGCTAAGGTTCTTAGTTATAGCTAGGGAGCAGCTACTTAGGGGTAAGTATATAAAGGTCTTAAACTCTAACCTCCTATATCTCTTATAGGTAGTACTTATTTAAATACCTTACTATATATATATAGCTATCTAGTAGCTACTTAGTTATTTATATAAGCTAAGGCTTATCTAAGGGCTTTATTATATAACTATCCTATTTATAGCTCCCTAGCCTCTATGCTCCTAATATACTACCCCCCTAATATATAATTATTCTTAATTAAAAAGAGCTACTTAGTGTTAGGAGCACGGAGGCTAGGGAGCTACGGATAGGATAGTTACATAACGGAGCCCTTAGATAAGCCTTAGGTTATACAAATAACTAAGTAGCTGCTAGATAGCTATGTGTATATAGTAAGGTGTTTAGATAAGGACTACCTATAAGGGATATAGGAGGTTAGAGTTTAAAACCTTTATATACTTACCCTTAAGTAATAGCTTTTTAGCTATAACTAAGAACCTTAGCCTTTACTTTATTTATATCTCTTTTACTATAGTTATAATAAGTTAAACTTTTAAATCCTTTAGGGAAAATAAACTATTAGCTAGATTTAAATATAAAGAAGCTATAAAATATTTACCTAAAATACACTTATATTACCTAGTAAGGAAGCCTTAACTTTATAGCGCCTAGGTAGTAACTAAAATACCTTAACTATAAAATATAAGAGAGTATAGTAAACATTACCTAACTAATATAGTAATACTAAATCTAATAATAATAATAACCTAGATAAGCTATAAAGGTAATATAAGGTTATATAAGCTAAGCTATAAAATCCTTATATAAGAAAGGAGATCTTAGATATAGAAGTATAGCTTAAGGAAATAGAAGTAAACTTATAATTAGCTAGATTAGGTAAAAAACCTATAATTACCCCTTAGATAAATATATAGAGAATTCCCTTATTCCTAGATTTCTTACCTAATACTAAATCTATAGTAAATATATAATTATAAAGCTTTATTAAGATATAGTATAAGGTACTTATATATAAAGGTAATACCTATAAGAATCTATAGGTATACCTAGTAAATTTAAATGTACTATTCTAGCTAGACCTAAGAACCTTTTAGGATAACTAAACTAAGGTAATATATACTAGTAGCTACTTAGCTAATTATTGAAATGTAGGGAGCTAGTTGCCAGCTGGCAACAGCTGTACGGGTGCAAGCTCTACGGTCAGGGACCAATAGGGCTGCAACGTTGAATTAATTAACGCAACGCAACAGAAGGTTATAGCAGTTATTAACTAATAGAATTTAATTTAAATTACTTTTATAATATCTTATAGAGTAATAGAATTGATTTTAGATACGTTATACAGGCAATGCGGCTATTGTTAGTTAAGAGGACTAGCTATCTAGCTAGTTGAAAAGATCTTCTTTCTCTCATAGACTTACTAACCTTATTAGTGAATCTAGGTTACTAACGGGGTCTTATAGGCTACTTTTGATTTTCCGCAAAATTCATTTGTATGCAAAACCCAAAAAATCAACTCACTACCATACTAGCTAGTAACCTGTATGCACTAAATTTTAGTCTAAAAAATAACCTTACATAAAAAGAAAGCCTTATCTTTAAGCTTTAATTTGCTATATGTAAAACTTTTGTACGACCTTTAGATAAAGAGAAAATTGTTGTTAAAGATAGCTATAGGGTAAGTTATATATAAGGTAACCTGCTTACGTCACCCTAGCTTACGTCACCTTAGCTTACCTAATTACTAGTGGCGTGGTTGTGGTTACACTTGTAGCCATAATGCAATTAACTAATTAGTTATCCACACGGTTAGTCGCAGCTGTTAACAGCTACGACGCAGCCATTGATAGCTGCCCTCGCGACCGTTGACAGCTGCAGTGCAGCTGTTAGGCTTGCAATGTAAGCTAGTAATAAAAAGGGTCTTTAACTAGAAAAGGGCTAAAAATAGGTTTTATTTTTAACACTAATAATATAAAGTAATAGTGAATATATTATATAATAGTAAATAGGTTAGTTAACTACTTAGCTTATACCTAGGATAGATTTATATCCTAGCTAAACACTAGAGTAATAGATAAAGATATAAGGTACTTAAAAGCTACTAGGATACTACTAAATCTAAGGTAAAAGAGTAATTAGTCTTTTTAATGTTTTCTAAGACTTTAAACTAAGGTAAAAGTAAAATTACCTAACTAAATCCCTATATACTTAAGGATAGTAACTTTTCTAAATAGCTTAAATAATACTATAAGGAAGTATATAGTTAGCTAAGAGTTTCTAATATCTTAGAGCTATTTATAAGGTTAAGATTAAAAGGCTAAAGTTATAATAATATTTATATTAAATAATTATAATAAAAACTAAGATAAGGAGAGTAAGAATAATAAGAGATAATACTCTAGCTCCCTTATAGATAACTTATAGTAAAGCTTATAGTAACCTAGTATAAGGTAAAAACTATTTAAGTACTTTAAATATAGTAGCCTTAGATATAGTGTAAATAAGTATAATATAGTAAACTACTTAATTTATAAAAGTAATAAGTATATTACTAAGAAGTATAGGAATAGTAGTAATAAAACCTTAGATTTAAACAAGACTCTAATTAATTTAGCTTAGGCCTAGGATAATAGTCTTACTATAGGAAAACCTATAGATAAGAGAATAAGAATATAGGTATCCTTATAGTAAGATAACTACTAGTTAGTAGTGCTAGCGCTATTTAATATAGGCGCGGAGTATTTAATAATCTACCCTAAATTATTATTAAAATAGGATTAGAAAAATATAGAGAAAGTAAAGGTAATACTAGAAAGTATAAGTAAGGATAAGATCCTATACTAAGGAATCTTATGTAAACTAGTTAAGGTAAGAGATAGTATAGGCTATATAAAGGTTTACTAAGTTAGCTACTATGTTACTAATATAGGAGAGGGAATACTCTTAGAAATAAACTAAACCCTAGAGTATAAACCTATAGTAATAGACTAGAAGTAAGGCTTCTAGAGGTTTTTAATAACCTAGAATTATATTACTTTTACTATAGGTAAGTAATAACTATATAAGGTAGTAAAGTAATTTTCTATTATACTATTACTAGTATTACTAAAGATTAAGGTAGTTAACCTAGAGATATAAGAAAGGGATACTAATAAAAATTCATTAATAAATAACATAGTAAGTAATAACCTAAGTTATAGTGTAGTTATAGTAATAGTAGTAAAATATACTTATGTATTAAGGAAGAAAAAACTAAGAAGTATAATAGCGCTCTAGGCAGTGTATTACAAAGAGTTAGTAGTGCTTATATAAGAGATAGATAGTAATATACCCTAGTAGTAAATCCTAGAAAAGTATATAAAATTTATAGATATATTTTTAAAGGATCTAGCTAGTAAGCTCCTAGAATTAGGTAGCTACACTTATACAATTAAATTAGAAGAGGGAAAATAGCTACCCTAGGGACCTATATATAACCTAGCTAAAAAAGAGCTAGAGGTGCTTAGGGAGTACTAGTAAGTACGTAGGAAAAAGGGTAGATTAGAAGATTAATAAGCCTAGCTAGAGCCCTATTTTTATTTATTCTAAAAATATCAGGGAAATTAAGGCTTTATATAAATTATAAGGGCCTTAATAGGATTACTATTAAAAATAAGGCCCCCTTACTATTAATCTCTAAAATCCTTAATTAACTCGTAAGTGTAAAAGTTTTTATATTACTAGATTTTTAAGAAGCATACTACTAGCTATATATTTATAAGGGTCATAAGTAAAAGATAGTATTCTATTACTACTATAGGCACTTTAAGTACCTTATAATACTATTTAGGTTAGTGAACGCGCTAGCTACTTTTTAGGAATATATTAATAATGCTCTTAAGGGGCTTGTAAATAAATTCTATATTATTTACCTTAATAATATTCTAATATATAGTAGTGACCCTATAAGACACACAGAGTATATTAAAAGGGTACTAGAATGACTTTAGGACGCGGACCTCTATATTAACCTTAAAAAGTGCTAATTTTCTATTATATAGGCGAAATTCCTAGGTTTTATTATATCTAAAAAGGGCATTAAGATAAAACTATTATAGGTTAAAGCTATTATAACCTAGCTAATACCTTATAGTGTGTTTTATATTTAATTATTTCTTAGGTTTATAAGGTTTTACTAATACTTTATAAAATAGTATAGTAAGGTAGTAGTCTTACTAATAAACTATCTAAAAGGTATTTAACTAGTAAAGTTTAAGCTAAAGCCTAGTAAACTTATAGTGTTTAAAGAACTCTAGAAGAAGTTCTAGGAGGTACTAATTTTAGTGCACTTTAACCTACTTTATTTGCTAAGAGTAAAGATAAATACATCTAGTTATATAATTAGAGCTATACTTATAATATTAGTGCTAGGTAGCTAGTACCTAGTAGTATATTTTTTAAGGAAGTTAACTAATATTAAACTTTACTACTTAACCCTAGATGCTAAGTTATTAGTAATCTAAGAGGCGTTTTAAGCCTAGAGATATTACCTTATATATTTAACTTATTAGATTATAGTTATTATAGACTATTTAAATTATAAGTACCTAGCTATAAAGCTAAAGCTAACTAGTAGGTAAGTAATAGTGTTAGATAAACCTTATTTATTTAATTTTAGGATTAAATATTATATAAGTAAGTTAAATCCTACTAATACCCTATTAAGAAAAGTAAATTATATTAGTAAGAAGCGTAAGGCAGAGGCTATATCCTTATAGTTACTTAGCTTCTTATCTAAGTTTATAGATACTAAGTAGTAAGGATACTATATAAGTAATAGTATAGTTATAGGTCCTAAGATTATATTACTTAGTGTAGCTAATAGTTTATTATAAGAATACTATAAGGGCTACACTAGCCTCTAGGGTTTAAAGAAAATATAACTTAATTATATTATTAAGGAACCTTATAGTCCTATAAAGCCTATAAGTAGTATACTAACTAGGTTTATTAATTATAAGTAGTAAGGTCACGCCTTATCTATATTTTCTAATATTTCTATAAGTCTAGTAAGCCTATAGGTTAGGAGTCTAGCTAGGTTAGTAGTTAGTAAGTAATATAGGTATTCCCTTAAAACGCTACTTAGCTATAATTTATCTATAAGTCTAAAAGTATATTATAAGCTAGCTACTTATAGTAGTATTATAGTAAGAGTATAGGTAGTCTAGCGAACCTCTTCTAAGTTTATATATAATGTATATCCTATGTATATAAAATTAGAGATTTTAATTTAAGTTATATTATTTTAAGTATAGTAAGGTAATAACTTTACTATAGGTTAGAGAAAGCTACTTAAGAGTAGTAACCTAGAAGCATTATAGATATAGTCTATTAGGCCCTCTAAGCTATTAATATTTAAGAATAGAGTTTTTATTCTAGTTAGTATTAGAAAGGAAGTTATACTACTTACTTATAATAACCTAGTAGTAGGCTACTAGGGAGTTAGTAGGACCCTCTATTAGATTATAAGTTAGTATTACTAGCTAATAATAAAGAAAGACACTAAGTTATATATATAAACTTATGTAAGCTATTAGACTTTAAAGCTAAGGTACTATAAACCTTATAGTAAGCTAGTTACGCTGCTAGTGCCTAATTAACCTTTTTAAGAATTATTAATAGATTTTATTATAGGGCTACTACCTATGAAAGATGTAAATTAGACCTATAATATAATCTTAGTTATTATAGACTATTTTATAAAATATGGTATTTATATCCCTGTTTTAACGCGGATAACTAGTAATAAGTTAGCTACTATATTCCTAGAGTATGTTTTTAGGGATTATAGTACTCTAGAAGGCATTATTATAGACTATAGTTTAACTTTCACTAGTAGGTTTTAGATAACCTTTTACTATCTTATTATAACTAAGTAGTAACTAAGTACTATATTTTACTTATAGATAAATAGTTTGATAGAATATTTAAACTAAGTTTTAGAGTATTATTTAAGAGCCTTTACTTACTTTAATTAAACTAATTAGGCTAATAACCTTTTAATAGTATAGTTTATATATAATATAAGCATCTATTTAACTTATAGCTATACCCTAGCTAAGGCGCTATAAGGCTATAACCCTAGGGGACTATAGTAAGTGGTTATAAATATTCCTATAGTAAATAACTAGGCAGAGACTTATACTACTATACTAAGAGATAAATATATAGTAATTTAGTAGCTTCTAAGTAACTTATAGGCCTAGTATATAAAATACTATAATAAGAAGCAGACCCTAATAAAGTTTAGAGTAAGTAACTATATTTTATTATTTATAAAGAATATTAACTTATAGTAACCTAGTAGGAAGCTAAGTGTAAAGTATTTAGGCCCTTATAAAATTAAAAAGGTAATTAGTACTTATAGATTAGTATATTAATTAAAGCTACTACCTAGAACGCATTTATATTATATTTTTAAAATCACTAACCTTAAGCTATTTATAAGGGACTTATCTAGCATAAAGAATATATCCTTACTATAAGAGAATATTATAAATAATAAGTAGGAGTTTAAAGTTAAAAGAATTATATTATATTATTATAATAGGAGATATTAGAAATACCTAGTTTAATAGAAGGGCTATAATACTTTAGAGGATTCTTAGGTAAAGAAAAGAGATTTTATTATAATAGATATTATTAAGGATTATAAGCGGTAACTAAGTAGCTAGTTCGCGGATATAGAGGTATATTTAGTAGAGTTTAGATAGTAGTAGTAATATATAAAAAAAAAATCTAGATAATTTCTTAAATAACCTAACTTATAGTTACTTTACACTAATTACTTTATTAATACGTTACCTGCCTAGCCCTTAGTAGTTTTAGCTATAACTATAGGGGTAGAAGATTTATTCTTGTTATTAGAGGAATCCCCCTCCTTATATATATATATATAAAGCTTACTAGGGAGGTCTAGTAGCCTAGTATAAATAGGAAGCGTAAATATATTAGTAGTAAGCTACTAGTAAGTTAGTAAAGCTATAAGCTAGAGCGTGGAAGTATATATAAATAAAAGGTTCTATGTAATAAAACACAAGCTATTAGTAATATTAATCTAGACTTCTAGATTAATATTATTATTAAGTAGTAATATAGTAACTTATTTATTAGCATTAGCCTTATATATAACTTCTACTATAAGCTACGCTTACCTTACCTAACTATGCTTATTAGTATTTTTAGTAGTTAGAAGTGTATTATAAAGTTTATGCTTTATATATATTAAATGCTAGTAGTATATTAGTAGTAACTAAGTTATAGAAATAAGAGATATATATATTATTAAGAAAGTATAGATTATTATTAGGATTACTATAAGTATTAATACGCTTAAAGAGTATATAGTATAACTAGGTAAACTAAGTAAGATATTAGTAGTGTATTAGTATATGTATTAGTAGTAAGAAAAAGGAGAATATATATTAGTATAGTCTTTATTATTACATAAATAATATACGTATTTTGTTAAGTTACTTACGTAAGTTAGTAATAGTATATAGTAAGATAGTAGTGAAGTTATACTTAGAGAATTAGTATATTATATTAGGATAGATTTACCCTCTATAAGATATTATAGCTCTACGCTATTGCTATCCTTAGGTGTAATTACTTATATTATAACCTACTATGTATAGTGTATATAGGGAATTTTTATACTACTAGTATTACTAGCTATAAGTTAGTAAGGTAGGTGCTAGGTAAGTAAAGATATTATACTTATATTAAAATTTTTAAAGCTATATACTTCTTACTAGGAGACTTTATAAGGGATATTAAGGAATTCTTCTTACTAGAGGGAGGTAGTAGTAGTAGAGTAGTCTTTTATTGTGAGAACAAAGGGATAGCTAGGCAAGAGGTATGGGGGCGTTCGTATATTGACTGAAGCTTGCTAGGTCTAAGTGTGTTATGCGTGCGAGTTGCTAGCTTATAGCTAGTGGCTTGCTAGTGTCACGTAGTCCTAGCCCTTAGCGTAGTGCGCTAGCGGGGTGTACCTATGTTATAAGTAAGGCCTTATAATTATCCCCTTACTTATAGCTAGGCTCCTAAACAGCTTTTATTAGCCTTAATATAGCTATTTACTAACTAGCTAATAATCAAAACAATAACAAATAAATCAGTCAGCTTTATAATATAAATTCTATTATAACTTATTATTATATTACTCCCTTTTCCCTCCCTTAATATTAGCTTACTCTAATTAATTTTAATTAGACTTTGTTTACCCTAACTTATTATGTAATTTTCCTTATTATTTTGTTATAGAGGCTAATAGTATTTACTTCTACGCTTACTCTTGTATATATTACTTACGCACTAGTTACACTAACTTTAAGAGACACCTGCCTATTAAGGCCGCTTTACTAAGGATTATATATAGTTTTCCTTATTCTTTAGTTAGGGGTGCTACTAAGGATAAGTAGTTAAAATATTATATTTAGTGTAATAAATATAGTAATACCTATAAGATAGTGAGTTGCTTAGTGTTCTATTACTATATACCCCTAACTTACTAATATTTCTATACTAGGCTATAGTAATAATAGCTAGTAACTTTTCTAACCTAATAGTTATATATAAGTAGGTAAAAGCCCTTATAGGTGCTATTATTTCTACCCTAGATAAGGAGGCTATTTATATTTTTTTAGAGAAGACTTACTATAGCTTTACTACCTATATCCTTAATTTAGTTATAGGATTTAACTATATAAACACTATACACTACGTTGCCTTTAGGCTAACTAGTGCTATAAAGGCATATTAAGTCTGTTAAATCTTAACCTAATTAGTTATTCTTTACTAACCTTTCTATATAAGCTACCTTCCTTTCTTACTAGAACTATCTAGTCTCTTAGTAGTAGTTATAGGTTACTATAGTAGCCGCGGCCTTATTTCCCTCTCTTCTAGTTTAGTCCTAGCTTTCTATTATTTATTTACTAAGGCTTTGCTAATATTTTAATAGGAGGACCTAGAGGATACCATAGCTATATAGGAAGCGCGTATAGTTCTTTAGCTCTATCTATTAGATCTAGGCTATATTACCTAGGCTATAGTAGTGCACTGCTTTTTCTATGCTATAAAGGAGGTGGTTTAGGCTAATAAGAATAAGGCGAAATATAGGTTTATAAATAATAAGGTTATCTCCTATATAGGGGCTATAATAGAGTATTTTCTAGTTGCTTTACTTATACTTTAGGTGCTATTTCCTTTATTTTTCTATAACATAACGCAGGCCTCTAGGTAGAGTTTTTAAGTAACTAATAATATTAAACCTTTACTATAGTAATATTATTCTATAATACTTGTAATTTGCTTATATCTTGCTATGCTTCCTTCTTGTTTTGCTTTAATAGAAGGTCTGAATTATATATTAAGTGCCTTCTATATTTTCTACTACTACCTATTAGTTATATTTGCTTAGCTAACCCTTCTATTTTACTAGGTATTTATTACCTTTGTGAGTCTTCCTATAATTCTTAACTTCTTTAACCTTAAATTTATTATCTTTATCTTTAAGGTCTAGTATTAGTATTTCCTTATTTATTACGTCTTCCTAGCGATTCTATAGCTCTAATAGACTAATGTAAAACACGTTATATAGTTAACTATACTTATTAGGTAGTGCTAGTTAGTATGCTTATTTACTTATAGCATAGAGTATCTAAAATAGCCTAATAAATCTTAGGTTTAGCTTTTATTTTATGTTCTTAAGTCTAATATTCTTTGCTAATAGTAGTACTAAGTCCTCTCTTTTTAAGGTTATAGCTAGTGTTACTAGTTATAGTACTTTACCTATGCTTTAGTAGCTCTTGCCTAGTTATATGCTAGTTTCTCCCTAACCTTATATAGCTTCTAGATACGCGCGTAGGCTTCTAGGACCTTCCCTTCCTTACTCTTATTCTTAAGAGCTAGATAAAACTTAGGCAAATAGCCTATAAGAGCGTAGTTTAGGGAATAACCTGTTGTCTTATTAATAGTATTATTACACGTAAATTAGGCTATTAGGAGTAGTTTTAGCTATAGCTATTAGTTTTCTTTAATAAAGTATTATAGGTAATATTCTTAGTACTTAGTTTATTCTCTCTATCTATCTATTAGTTTAGGGGTGAAATGCTATTAAAAGCCTTTACTTTACACATAATAGGTAACATATATCTGACTAGAATTAGCTTATAAACACTAATCCTCTGTTAGATATAATACCCTCTAGCGCCCTAAATTAAAGCTTAATTTCCCTATGGAATAACTTTACTAATTTAGCTACGTTAATTATAGTTTATACTATAAGGAAGATAGAGTACTTAGTAAATCTATTTATAATCACTAGGATTGCGTTAGTCTCTTAGTTGCCTAGCTATACTAGTAGTAATCCTATAATAAAATCTATTAAGATCTCCGCCTATGGTTGCCTTAGTATTAGTAGTAATTCAAGGCTTCTATATAGGCAGTGCCTTCTAGCTACTATACACTAGTATACTCTATAGCTAGATATATAGTCTAAAATAGCTTTACTTATTACTAGCTACTAATAGTAATATTTTAGTAGCTTAAGAGTGTGTTTAGTCCTAAAGTAACTTACTAGTGGATTATTATAGTGTAGCTATAGAAGCTTCTATTATAAGATAGGCTCCCGCGGAATAACTACCTAGTCTTTATATATTAGGAGGCCCCTTACGCTATATAACTATAGACTAGCCTTTCCCCTCCCTTTTACTTAGGAATTAACCTTACCTCTATGCTTTTATAAATCTAGATCTTAGTCCTATGCCTTCTATAGTAGTTATGCTAATGGTTTATTTACTATAAATTAGTAGGGATTTAGTAATATAATAGCCCCCTAGATTGCTTATGCTATACTAATATCTTAGATATATACTACCTTCTCCTTAAAATCACTATTGTTTAGCTAACCTATTACTAGATTTACAGTAGCTAACTAGCCTTCTATATAGGCTACTCTTACCTTAGTGGGTTCTAAGACTAGTGTTATACTATAACTTCTTTAATATATTAGTACTTCTTCTTTTACTATATAGATATTTACTATCTTCCTTTAAAGCTTTAGTAGGAGTGCCTTATTTAATATAGGTTTGCCCTTATAATTAGACTTTCTTAATAGTATATCCATAGGGTTACTCTTCCCTAGTCTATGCTTAATTATAAAATAGAAAGGGCAGAGGAATATACACTATTATACCTATCTTCTATTTAGCTTTTACTACCTTATAAAAGTCTATAGGTTATAATAGTCTAATAGGACCTCTATAGGTATCTCCATGCCTTTAATATAATGTTACTAGTGTTTAAATAACTCTATTATAGTAAGTAGCTCTTAATTAGCTATACTATAGTTATATTTAGTGTCTATAAACTTCCTTAACTAAAAGGCTACTAGATACTAATAGCCCTTATTATCCTGCTAAGATAGAATTCCTACTATTACAAAAATCAAGGTATTTATCTTAATACACACCGCTTAACTTAGGTTATAGTGTTAAAGTAAAGGCGCTTACTAAAAGGCATCTTTTAGCTAGTTAAATGCTAACTACTCCTTTTCTCTAAATATAAACCTCCTAGTCTAAATACTATTTTAACTACCCTTTATTAGCGTATATAGTAGCGCTATAATCCTAGAGTATTTATAGATAAACTATTAATAGAAGTTATAGAACCTAAGGAATAACTATATATCCTTAAAACTTATTAGCTTATTTTATTCTCTAATTATATTAACCTAGTAAGTATTTATTAATATCCTATTAATAAAGAGAATAAATCCTAGGAATTCTACTAATTCTTTATAAAAAAAGCACTTAGAGGGTTTTATATATAGCTTTACTAACCTTATATATTTAAGGACTTACTTAATATATTTAGTATACTCCTCCTTTATCTTAGAGAAGATTAAGATATTATCTAGATATACTATATAAATAGTATTAACTAGCCTATATAGTACCTTATAGATATAACTCTAGAAAGTAGCTAGGGCATTAGTTAACCTAAAAGGTATTATAAGGTACTTATAGTGCCTATAATATATGCGAAAAGCTATCTTTTACTTATTGCTCTCTTTAATATAAATTTAGTAGTATATATCCTTAATATTAATCTTAGAAAAGAAACAAGCCCCTTAGCATTAATTAAGGATCTCTAAAATCAGAGGGAGAGCGTAGTAATTCTTCTATGTTACCTTATTAAGCCCTTAATAGTTAACGCATAGCTAGAGTATTTTATCTTTCTTTAGCATAAATAGAATAGGCGCGCCTACTAGGCTCTTTAAGGGTCTTATTTAGCCTTTCTTTAGGTTATTATTAATATATTCCTAGAGCTCTTTAAGTTTGCTTTAGGAGAGAGAATAGATTAGTCTATATAGGGGTATAGCTCCTAGTATAAGATTAATTACGTGGTTAGTTAACTTCTTTAATAGGAGACTCCTTGCCTTATTTAATATAAATATATCTTTAAACTTATATAGTTCCTCTGGGATATCTTTAATAGTTTTATATGCTTTTGCCTTCTTAAAGATAAAGAGAAGTTCTCTTTATCTTTAAGAGGGACAAACTCATCTTCTATTACGCCTATAATAGCATACATAATTATCTTATTGCGTATTACCTTTATAAACTTACAGGGAGTTAGTAGTAAAAAGGTTACCTTTCTCTTTTTAAACTACTATTCTTATAAGTATAAGTAGAGATATACGCATTCTTTCGCAAGCGTGTGCATTCTAATTAATACAGGGTTTCCCTCTGCTCTTAGGTCCTTATTAATAGCTATATATAGTAACTTAAGGTCTTTCTCTTTACCCTATAAATCTTTAATTAAAATAGGCACCTTATAAATACTATATTAGGGGACTATTAGAGCCCTTACTACCTTTAAGATAGGTGTTATAGCCTTAGCCTAATTAAGCTTATAAGTCTGTGTAAATTAGGCGCTTATAATATTAATCTTAGCGTAACTATTAAGATTTGCTACTATTTTAATATCTTTATGCCTATAGATAGTAACTAGTGTGTGAAATTAGTGTCCTACTAGTACCCTAGTGTTTAAGGTAAAGGTAAGGGCTTTTACTTTTACCTCTAGGAGTTTTCCTAACTCTCTTACTAGTCTTTCCTTAGCTTATTATAATTATAGATAAGGTGCTCTATGCTACTATAATTAAAGCACTATTTTCTTCCTTATAGCTTGTTATTATTTAGGTAAGTAGGTAAGGACTTTTCTTTATCCTTATCCTTATCCTTTTAGTCCTTGTTTAACTAATAGCCTTAAGGAGAGTTATATCTTTAATATTAAGGGGCTTTATGCGGGCCTTTCTATTCTAAATTGCTTAGCTTTTGCTTATTCTTTAATATTACCTCCTAGAACTATTAGGTAAGTTGTATAACCTTTTCTTATGTTAACCTAGTAATATTTACATGTAAATTAATATAGTCTTATAAGTTAGGGAGTAACTTTATAAAGAACATAAGAGCACGGGTCTTTTCCAGAGCTTATTCTAAGTATTTCTCTAGTGAATCTAAGTAAATGCTAAACTTAATAGGACTCTAACCCTCCTTTTGCTTTATGTTTTCTAGCTATGTGGCTATTTATATATTATAGCTTATAGAGTCCTTAAGCAGCGTAAGGGTCTAGTCTTAGAACTTATCCTAGTTATCCTTAGGATAATCCTAACTATTAGCTAGTTATTCTTTAATATATTAGTCCTATCTAGCCTAATAGTTTATATATATATAGTTAAGTGTAAAGAGAATCTTTTAGTTATCCTAGTAATACTTCTTCTTTACCCCCTTAAAGGCATAGTTAAGGTTATTAAGCTATATCTTATGCTTCTATAGGTTTATAAGGTATTAGAGTTCTATAATATTTTAAACCTTAACTTCTTAGCTACTAAGGCTTAAGGATAAACTATCCT
This sequence comes from Epichloe hybrida, assembly GCA_019022495.1. Classification (NCBI taxonomy): domain Eukaryota; kingdom Fungi; phylum Ascomycota; class Sordariomycetes; order Hypocreales; family Clavicipitaceae; genus Epichloe; species Epichloe hybrida. The sequence goes on along the minus strand of JAFEKR010000019.1, from coordinate 920,467 downwards.
TTTAGCCCCTTTTTACTAGTTCTCTATAAGATTATATTAAGTTAGTAAGCTCCTTTTCTTAATCCTATAGTTCCTTAAGTTACTTAAGCTAGGTAATTTACTCTCTAACTACTATCTCTTTTACCCTTATAGTAAAGGGTGTAGCTTTAGATAGGGTTATAAAACATAGTATATCCCTAGCTATAGTATTACTATTATCTAGCTAATCCTAAGTAATATATAGCATAGCTCTAGTAAATTAGGTTATTCTCCCCCTTATATTACTCTTAGGTAACTAGTAAGAGAAGCTTTAGAATTATAAGAATAAAGGGATAGCTAGGTAAGAGGTATAGGGGCGTATATATATTAACTAAAGCTTGCTAAGTCTAAGTATGTTATACGTGCAAGTCGCTAGCTTATAGCTAGTGGCTCGCTAGTGTCACGTGGTCCTAGCCCTTAGCGTAGTGCGCTGGCGGGGTGCACCCGTGTTGTGAGCGGGGCCTCATATTTATATTAAAGATATTATTAACTACTAGTAAGTTAGTAGTAATATACTATAGGAAACTTATAGGTAAAAGATAAGTAACTAATATTTTAGTGTTTAAGAGGATTTAGATATTTTAGATAAGGGTAAATATAAGTAATAAAGTAATACTATAAGATATTAGTAATTACTATAAGAGAAGCTATAAAGCTACTAGCTTATAAGTAAGGGTAACTTATAATACTAAGGGAGGATATAAAGGGAAGATAAGTATATGAAAGTAAGGGAAAGTAAGCCTTTTTTATATTAGCCCTAGACCCCTAAGTGATTTATATGCTATATATAGTTAATCTAGGAATTATAATATTTATAGTTATAGCTACTACTAGCAAATACGTACGCTAGCTACAAACTCCTAGTAAGATTAATATAATATCCCTAATATTAGATAAGAATTAGTTTATTTTAAATAGCATAGGTTACCTTATCTATTTAACCTAATTATAAAACTTAATATAGGTAGTTTACTTACTTAATGCTAATAACTTATTAGATAAAGGCATATATATTAAAGGTAATAAAGTAGTAAGTATATAGCTATTTATAATCTAGAGGTTATAAGAGGGATTATCTAGGACCCTATAATATCTATCTTATTATTTAAAGCGGATATAATACTACGCACTAATAGTATAGCTAGTAATATAGTTATTACTATAGGTTATACATAGTATATACACACTAGCTAAGTAGCTTTTTTTAATTAAGGATAATTATATATTAGGGGGGTAGTATATTAGAAGTATAGAGGCTAGGGAGCTATAGATAGAATAGTTATATAATAGAGCCCTTAGATAAGCCTTAGGTTATATAGATAACTAAGTAGCTACTAGATAGCTATGTGTATATAGTAAGGTATTTAGATAAGGACTACCTATAAGGGATGTAAGAGATTAGAGTTTAAGACCTTTATATACTTACCTCTAAGTAGTAGCTCTCTAGCTATAACTAAGAACCTTAGCCTTTACTTTATTTATATCTCTCCTACCATAGTCGTGACACTTAGCTAGTGTATATATACTATATATAACCTATTGTAATATTTATATTACTAGCTATACTATTAGTGTGTAGTATTATATTTAGTTTAAATAATAAGATAGATATTATAAGGTCCTAGGTAATCCTTCTTATAACCTCTAGATTATAAATAGCTATATACTTACTACTTTATTACCTCTAATATATATACCTCTATCTAATAAGTTACTAGCACTAAGTAAGTAAACTACCTATATTAAGTTTTATAATTAGGTTAAATAAATAAGGTAATATATGCTATTCTAAATAAATAACTTCTTATCTAATATTAGGGATATTATATTAATCTTACTAGGAGTTCATAGCTAGTGTGTGTATTTACTAGTAGTAGCTATAACTATGAATATTATTGTTGAAATCAAAAGAGTGGACTGATCCGACTGAACCTAGGATTACAAAGCCTTATATATTTTTTAACACTCCCCCTAGAATTGTACATCCAGGTGCCTTATTAGAGGTTAGGTGTTACGACTATGGTAGGAGAGATATAAACGGAGTAAAGGCTAAGGTTCTTAGTTATAGCTAGAGAGCTACTACTTAGGGGTAAGTACATAAAGGTCTTAAACTCTAACCTTTTATATCTCTTATAGGTAGTCCTTATTTAAATACCTTACTATATACACATAGCTATCTAGTAGCTACTTAGTTATTTATATAGGCTAAGGCTTACCTAAGGGCTCTATTATATAACTATCCTATCCGTAACTCCCTAGCCTTTATACTCCTAATATACTACCTCGTTAATATATAATCATCCTTAATTATAAAGAGCTACTTAGCTAGTGTGTGTTTACTATGCATAACCTATAGTAATATTTATATTACTAGCTATACTATTAGTATACAGTATTATATTCGCTTTAAATAATAAGGTAAATATTATTAGGACCTAGGTAATTCTTCTTATAATGTCCGGATTATAGATAGCTATACACTTATTACTTTATTACCTCTAATATATATATCTCTATCTAATAAGTTATTAGCACTAAGTAAGCAAACTACCTATATTAGGGTTTATAATTAGGTTAAATAGATAAGGTAACGCGCGCTATTTAAAATAAATAACTTCTTATCTAATATTAGGGATATTATATTAATCTTACTAGGAGTTTATAGCTAGCGTGTGTATCTACTAGTAGTAGCTATAACTATAAATATTATAATTCCTAGATTAGCTATATATAGCGCGTAGATTACTTAGGGGTCTAGGGCTAATATAAAAGAGGCTTACTTTCCCTTACTTCTATATACTTTTCTTCCCTTTATATTCTCCCTTAGTATTATAAGTTACCCTTACCTATAAGCTAGTAGCTTTATAGCTTCTTTTATAGTAATTACTAATATCCTATAGCATTACTTTATTATCTATATCTATTCTTATTTAAAATATTTAAATTCTCTTAAATACTAAAATATTAGTTACTTACCTTCTACCTATAAGTTTCTAATAGTATATTACTACTAACTTACTAGTAGTTAATAATATCTTTAATATAAGTAACTACTTTACTACTACTACCTCCTTCTATTATAAAGACTTCTATAATATTCCCTTTAAAGTCTCCTAGTAAGAAATATTTAGCTATTAAAATTTCTATATAAGTATAATATCTAAGTTCCCCTAGCGCTTACCTTACTAACTTATAGCTAGTAGTACTAATAAAATAAAAATTCCCTATATTTACTATATATAGTAAGTTATAATATAGGCTATTATACTTAAAGATAGTAATAGTATAAAGCTATAATATATTATTAAGGGTAAATCTATCCTAACTTAATATACTAATTCTCTAAGTATAACTTTACTACTATCTTACTATATATTACTCCTAACTTATATAAATAACTTAATAAAATACGCCTATTATATATATAATAATAAGGACTATACTAGGGTTTATTCTCCCTTTCCTATTACTAATATATATACTAATACACTACTAGTATACTACTTAGTTTACTTTGTTATACTATATACTCTTTAAGTATATTAATGCTTATAGTAATCCTAATAATAATCTATACTTTCTTAATAATATATATATCTCTTATTTCTATAACTTAGTTACTACTAATATACGACTAGTATTTAATATATATAAAATATAAACTTTATAATATACTCCTAACTACTAAAAATACTAATAAGCATAGGTAAGTAAGGTAAGCGTAGCTTATAGTAAAAGTTATATATAAGGCTAATACTAATAAATAAGTTACTATATTACTACTTAATAATACTATTAATCTAGAAGTCTAGATTAATATTTCTAATAGTTTATATTTTATTACATAGAATCTTCTATCTATATATACTTCCTATGCTCTAGCTTATAGCTTTACTAACTTACTAGTAGCTTACTACTAATATATTTACGCTTCTTACTTATATTAGGCTACTAGACCTCCCTAGTAAGCTTTATATATATATATATATAGAGGGGGATTCTTTTAATAATAAGAATAAATCCTCTGCCCTTATTATTACTAGTAAGACTACTAAGGGCCTAGTAGGTAATATGTTAATAGAGTGATTAGTGTGAAGTAGCTATAAGTTCAGTTATCTAAGAAATTATCTAGATTTTTTTTTTATATGTTACTACTACTATCTAGAATTTATTAAATACACCTCTATATCCATAAACTAGCTACTTAGTTACTACTTATAATCCTTAATAATATTTATTATAATAAAATCTCTTTTTTCTAATGTCTTCTATTGTAATAATGTAATATAATTCTTTTAACTTTAAACTCCTGCTTATTATCTATAATATTATCTTATAGTAAGGACATATCTTTTACACTAGATAGGTCCCCTACAAATGGTTTAAGGTTAGTAATATTAAAAATATTATATAGATATATTCTAGGTAGTAGCTTTAATTAGTATATAAGCCTATAGGTACTAATTACCTTTTTAATTTTATAAGGGCTTAGGTACTTTATACTTAGCTTCCTACTAGGTTACTATAAGTTAATGTTTTTTATAAATAATAAAACATAGTTACTTACACTAAACTTTATTAGGGTCCGCTTCTTATTATAGTGTTTTATATACTAGGCCTATAAGTTACTTAGGAGCTGCTTAATTACTATATATCTATCTTTTAGTGTAATAGTATAAGTTTCTACCTAGTTATTTACTATAGGAATATTTCGCGGGAAACGCACAAGCGGCACTAGACCAATCCATCCGCCTGCACCGGAAGCCCATCAAAAACTGTTCATTTCCTACCGCCGACGAATCGTTCCCCACAGGCCAAGACGAAACAATCCGTTGCGTGAAGCAAGCGTTCGATGCCATGTGCGACTGGTCGTATATACTAGAGTGGAGAGCGACCTTACCCAGACAGCAGAGGGCCACGATTGTCTCGCAAATTCTGGCTTCAAGAGAAAATCCGGAATCTCCATCGTCACAGCAGACCAACGATCCAGCCGACGAGTTCCAGCCGACACTTGGAGAATTGGCCGATGTGCTGCCGCCCGTGGAAGAGCAGCAGAAGAGGGTTCTGGGCCAAGTGCCGAGTGATCAGACGATGGAATGGATATCGTGGGCAATCGTGGTAAGTCTGGAACTCATCAACCGAGGAGAAGGAAGGGGAGGAAAAAGAAGAAAGATGCAGTTTGCAATCCAGTCTTCAAAAAATGCCTGTTGACGCTGCTTTGATTCCGAGCAGGACGCCGCTATTCAATCGCAGCAGGGCAACACTCAGCTTCCATACTGGTGCGGATCAGACGGCGGCTAGGAGCCGTACGATACATTCCGCGACCGAATGGATGCGATATGCTCTGTTCTACGGGTCAGTATTGAGCTTCTGCACACATCCTCCTAGGTCAATCTAGCCACTTGCGTTCTCTGAGCACCATTTACTGACTGGAGGTGCTTGCTCCCTTCCGTATAGCGCTCCAAACAACTCGTCAAGTCGCTGCTCTGTGCCGGCAACGGATGGCAGATTCGCATTGCGAACAGTCCGTACAAGGAATTTCGGGTAAGCGGCACATGCGCAGGTATACCTTTGCAAAGCTTGTTCTAATGTGCGGCAGACGAAACTTGGTAATCTCAGGGCAAACTCGGTCAAGCGTCTTCGTCTACGCCGTCTTGCGCGGGAGGCTGAGTGAGGAGCACGCATGCATAGTACGACTTGAACCTGCGAAATGACTTGGCCGGATCTGGCAGGTCAATTCTGTGTTGTCTCGCTTTTAGAGAGCCAAGACTAGTCTTGTTGACTCATTTTACCAAACCACAAATGTTCACATCACCACATCTGTGTCTATCTTGGCAAATTGGGTCTTCCTTTTATTTTTATTCTTTGAACCAAAGTGCCACATCCGAGACTGACTTGTGTGGGAACCCACTGACGCGCGCATGACTCGATATCGTCGTGAACGTAAGCTACACTTCCCCCCTGATGTCCTCGTTTTTTTTTTGTCCCTGTCTAACAGCTACGATCAGCTGTAAGTGTGGTATAACCCATGTATTATTTGAGAGAGCTATAATAAAAAAAGGAAAATGCGCAGGGTATATAGCGCTACTATAAGATGCATGATTTTCTGTATAAAGTACAAGGGAATCTAGGCACCTGCTAATTATAGCCTCCATCTCCCCTTATTTTCCCTACTAGCACCTAATTCGCTCAGTCTCCCCCGTCATGTAGATCCGTAAAATGATCCAGGGGGTGTACTGTACGTATAGTTCGGCACGGACAAGTCTCGTGGTTGCTTGTCGTCACTTGGACCACTCGCCCTTGATCCAGCGGTTGAGAAAGTCAAGCGAAGCTTCTGGCTGGTCATAGGGCACCAAGTGTCCCGCCTGGAAGACGCGAATGAAAGCCAGTCCGTTGGCGTGTTTGATAGTACCGTAAGGCTTGCCCGAAGCAGTCTTCAGCTCCGTGACACTGGCACTGTTGAAGGCATCGTGACCTGGCCACTCTAGAGCGTTGGTCCAAGCCTGGATTCCAAGCCAGTTGCAAACGTAATCACTGTCGCCGGCAAAGACGAGAATAGGAATCTCGGCCAAAAGATCCGGGACGTACTTTTGGACAGGCATGAACCAGTCACCGGTGTCCATGAAGGCATCTGCTATCCGGTAATTGAGAAGTTCAAAGCTCTCGACCTCGACACCAAGAACCTGCATGATTTCCGTTCTGTTCAGCAATCCTTCAATCAATTCCAGTTCTTCGTAGCAATAAGCGCCGACGCACGGCTTGCGCACGTCGAACATATTCAGACCCGCTTCATGATGCGAGGAAACCATTAGTTCCTCGCAGTCTTCGCCCGCTTTGGAGCAACCGTCCGGATTGCCGTCTTGGCAATCCTTTATACTGCTTTGGCATTGAGGGAGCCCTTTCTTCATCGACTGGCAGGTTGTCCCGTTGAATATGGCAGGCAGGCCGCCCTGTCCACAGCCCATTGGCTCGTAGGCGGCGTATTGGGTATACGGGTCGACAAAACCGCTGCCAATCAGAGCACTCTTGAGATTAATATTGCGGTCTTCGTGGGAGAGGATCTCAGCAGCAAAGATCGGGATGTAATGGCCCGCATATGATTCACCGGAAATGTGAAAATCCTGCTTAGAATACTCCGGGAACTGCTCGAAGAAGAGAGTCATCAGGGCGTAGACATCCTTTGCGGCAGAAACGCTTGTAGATACGTCGCTATGGCTGTAAGAGAAGCCAGTGTTGACGGGCTGGTCGAGGAAAATGACGGACGCATTACTATTCCAGGAGAATTCGTTGCGCTTAAACTGTCCCTCCGCGCCGACGAGAGACGGACCCAGCTCCATGAACAGACCGGCCATGGAGGAGCATCCCGGACCGCCCGAGAGCCATAGTATGACGGGGTCGTTCTCGGGGTCGTTGCGAGACTCGAAAAACCCTTGCCAAGAGTGTGTCAGCACAAAGAACTGCATGAGTTCGTCATGTCGTTGACATGTGGCCCAGGTAGCTCACAGTAGAACAGGTGCTTGTCGTTTGCGTCGTCGTCGAGGTAACCGCTGTATTGTTTGACCTTGTCCACTCCAAGGCTGGAAGGGTCAACCTTTCTGGCACGAAGAGCGTAACTGGCAAGGTCTCCGCCAAAACGCTTGGCTAGTTTTACTTCAGAGCCTTGTATAACATGATTCCAGTCGCTTTGGGGCTTGCGGAAAGATCGCCTGAGCGGAGGGACAGCGTCGTTGGCGTTGTTGGCTGGGCTGGGCAGAGCCGATGGCACCGAGGCCAATGCCAGCAAGAAGGCAGACCAGAATCGCATCGTGTATTGTTTGAGCTGCAGCCAAGTAGCGATGTCCTAATGAAAGAACGAGATGTCTGTGGGGTGTTGTCTGGAAATGCGTGATGCAAAGACTCCAAAATCGAGAAGAGTCGGGCTCTTCTTTCTTTTTCTTTTAAACAGAGGCATGAGCATGGATAGGCATACACACATGTTGGAATTCACGATCCAGCCTTTGGCTTGCCATGGACGGGCACGTAGTAAATCTTGGCTCTACCATATTTGTTCTTTCTATCTAGGGTGGAGTCTTTCGAGTAGTAAAATAGCATAGTATGCTTGGCATATTTTAGATTATACCACTATATCATAGGTATGGCCCCTATTATAGCTCCTTGACTTGCTTGGCTGACTGACTGACTGACTCTTTGCAGACTATTTGACTACAAGTATGATATCGCACCAAGACACTGTGGTCTTTAGCATATGCTTATTAGTATATGCGGCCTAGTTAGGATTTCGAGGCTTCACCCCTAGATATGAGGCGAACTTTGAGGACCTCTACATATGTAAAATGCGCATACGGCGTTGGTCCTAACCCGGATTGACAATCTGCCCACCTAATTCTAGTGTGGCTCACGTCTGTTGATTTTCACTGTTAAGTGGGAGACACCTATATGTGGGATAATCAAAGGTGTTGATATTGTCATCATGTCAAAGCTGTTATGACTGCCCTGGCGGCGGCTGCGTCGTGTTGCGTTGCGTTGGATGCTCCCCTTCCTGGTTCCCTGGTAATATATGTACAGTACGACGCAGTCGACTGGGCCGTCTCAATAAGCAAACTTGATGCCCGTGAACGGCCCGAGGATCGGAATCATTGGCGCAAAACTTTTGCGCGACGTCGACCCAACAACAAGCGTGGGGGCCCGCGACGTTGAAGCAGGGTTCGAAGTTGACCCGTGGGAGGGCGTCCATGGTATTTATTTCCCTGTGCATTGGGATCGATCCAGACCTGTGTTTATCTGCAGCCTGATCGGCGGCTAGCCTATGACGGGTACGGTGCCAATGCATCACGGGCGTGCTACTACATGTACATGTATGCCTGACTCATGAAGTGGTTGGTGAAGAGTAATGTACAAACCCCAGGAGAGTCTCTGACCCTGGATGATTTTACAGTCAGCACAAGCCCCACGCGGGGGGGGGCGACTGCTATTAGCTCTTAGTAGCTATAGTAAGTGAAATAAGGGCTATATAGGGGGGTATTATACTATTAGGAGGTGCCAAGTGGTCTTGGTAACCCTACTCAGTGCTATATGTGGAAAGATCTATTATCGGCCTGACCGTACCCCCACTATTTCCATGCAATCCGCAGAACATGATTCATATCGCCTTTAACTTGTATCATTGCCTCGATCGGTTACGGGCTTTGCGATGACGACCGTTCAAGGTGAACGCTTACGAACAGCTCGGCTAAACATTCAACAGCTACATTTAACAGCTACGCCAAGCAGCCAAGAACGGAGCGTGCACCGCCAAAGCATATACATATACGCTTAACAACGCTGGAGGTGTTGAGAATCACAGCCTCACATCGCAGCCTCAGGCATCACATCGTCAGATTCTTCGTTTAATGATGCATCTTCCCACATCGTGTTTGTGATCGCGTTTGCTATCGTAATTCATTACAGGCTTTACTTAAAGACCTTAATTTATTACTTATAGATTTAAAGCTATAATAGCTTCCTTTTACCTTGTTAAATTCCTAGATAGTAATTCTATATTATCTTCTCTTTTTATTACTCTTTACTACTAAATCATTTCATAGGTTATAAGCCTAGCGCTTATGATCGCGCCCTTTTCTTTATTTTTCTCTTTTATCTAACTATTGTAGTCTTATATATAATTACATATCTTTTCCTAATATCTTATTAAAGCAAATTACTAAACTTATAAGGTAGTATAAAGACCCTTTCCCTTACCTATAACTAATAATAACAATATAGGTTAATAATTAAATTAATTAGAATTTAGCTTATATACTAAAAAGTAAAACCCTTTTATATAACTAGGATTTAAATACATAACCTTTATTATATTATTACTCTCTTATAATTATAATAACTCTCTTATAATATTATAAACTACTAACTATTATAAATTTCTTAATATATATAAAAGTTTAACCCTTCTAGGTAAATCTTAGCGGATAGTAAGCTAGGATATAATATTCCTTATAGAACTACCTTAGGCACCTAAAACTAATAATCTAGATTTATTACTATTTAAGTAAAATTAGTATTATAGGTATAGTAATATAAGGTAAAGCAAGTAAAGTAAGTATAATAAATACCTTCTAATTAGGCCAAGGTAAAACTTTAAAAAAGTATTTAAAAATACCCCTTACTTTTAACTTTATATCTCTATATATTAGTAGCTATATAGTATTTTAATTATTAGAGAGCTATTACTATAACTCCTATTAGACTAAATTAATAATAATTAGTATTAAGTATATATAGTAATAGGAGTATATAAATTCTAATATATAACCCTACCCTTTAATATAAGTAGTATAGTAATTCTAGCTACTTTACTAGATTTAATAGAACTTAATAATATTACAAAAGCTTAGTATATAAGGACTATAGTTATTATACTACTAAAAGGGGTAGAGAACTTTAAAGAATAGGAAATCTTAATTTAAATATAAGTTTATATTATATAACTTATAGTATATCTAACTAGTAAGATTCCTTAGTCTAAATAGACTAATAAGTATTATACTATTCTGTTAGTATCTACAGGATACTATTGACCTACGCGTAGGGTTTTCGGGGTGAACTAAAGTGCACGTAATTATTATATATTCTAGTCTATTAAAGCAAGCAAAAGAGGGATTAAATAGAAGCAAAGAGAGTGCGCTATTTATTATAGGAAAAGGGGCCTTAATTAGGGTTATTAGCAAAGAGGCCACATATGCTAACTCCAATCACGGCGCGGTTAGGCTAGATATATAGGTCCGCGATATAACACACCTACCTAATTAGAGGCGCGTACCCTTATTAATATTATGCTTATTTTAACACTAGAAACTCTCTCTTTTTAATATAATTATTAACACATAATATTAACAAGAGAAGTGAATAGAAATTAAGGAATAAATAAGATTAAATAATCGCAAATAATATTATAAGAAAAGGGCAAGGGGAAGGGGTATAATAAACAATAAAATCCAATCTATAAGCCTATATAAGAATAAGTAAGCCTAATTCTTAATACCTTTAATCTTATTAGATTAATACAAACGTTATAATCGCGTAACTCACCTTTCTATCCTAATAGTTACCTTATTGCTTGTAATAAACCTCTTAAATGCCTTATTTAGCAATGCCTTCGTAAATACATTAGCAAGGTTATCATTCCTATTAATCTATTTAATCTCGTAAATCTCTCGTTGCTTATATAACTAATAAAGGGCTATGATATTAATTATAAGACGCTTCTCCTTCGTGGTACTAAGCTTAACAAGGTATTTATACAAAGAGTACAAATTAGTATAGATAATACTAGGAATCATAGGGAGGTTTAATTAATAGGTGATTAACCTAAGCGTTATTAAGACTACGTAAGCTATATTAGCACTAGTAACCATGCTATAGATCTTAGAGGCAAGCACACTTCTTATAACTCTCTTACTCTTAGTAAAGCTATAGTGTATAATATTACCTTAGATTATAAAGGTGCTTTTCTCTTAGACTTTACTAGCTAGGATAAGCATATAGCCTAGCTAGGAAGTAAGGTCCTAGTTATTAGCAAATAATCTATTTATAAATATAAAAAGCTTTGCCTTCTTAAGATTAAATAGTATAAACCTTAATCCTTAGCTTAGATTATTAATTTGCTATTAAATCCGTTAGTTTAGGCTCTTTATATCTTAAGGTAATAGCTCTTAGTATTATATAGTAACAGAGAGGTTAAAATAGGCTTTAGGCTAGTAAATTAAGGTAATATACGCGCCTTAAGCTTATTATTCTATATATGCCTGTTTTGAATTAGTTAGTAGGATTAACTAAAGCTTTTTACTCTAGCCCTTTTACCTTAGTATAATTATATTATTTTTAAGAGTAATAATACTACTATTAAAAGTTAGTAGGTTTCTTATAAAAAGGATTTACTTTGGTTTAGTAGCAAAAGAAGCGGCTTTTAATTAATTTTCCTCTTATTAAGAGAACTTACAGTTAGATAGTCTAATTATATTATTAGTTTGCATCCCTATATATATAAAGGTTAGGTTCTCCTTCGTTATTACAAGCAGGCATAGGTTAAATGTAAAGGTTATTATCTAGAGTATTTCTCTATAGTGATAATAATATATTACCTACTAGTGGGTGCTAGCTTCTATAATACTATATAAAGGCTTAATCACTTATATTATTATGCCTATAGGGTATAGGTAATGGATTTAGATAGGGATTTAGGCTAGAATTATATAACTAAGAAGCGTTCGTGCTTACATATAGGCCTATGTGATATTACGAAGCTAGAGGATAAGGCCTAGTAATAATAACGCAAGTGCTATTACAAGGATTAATTACTAGCTAGCTTACTAGATTGTTAGGGCCTGTGTGAGAATCGCTAGCTTCTCCTTATTACTATAACCTTAGATTACAAGCCTTGATTTCTCGTATAAATCCATTATCTTACCCTTTACCTTATTAATAATATAAGAATTAAAAATACAAACTTTACTATGCTCTCTTTTATCATACTTAATAAACTTAAACACGCCTTATTTAATTAGAGAATTAATCTTAGCTTTAGTAAATAGCTTAAAGGGTTTACTAGGGGTCTTAATAATTCCTTCCTTACGCAATTAGATCGCAAGCTTAAGGTTAGAGCTTTCCTTAGCTAATAGAAAGACGTTAGTCTTGTCTTTTATTTAATCTATATAATTAACATTAGACATAATAGGGGGGTTCTTCTAAGGTCTTCCAGGTCCTTGCCTTAGGGGATTAGTAGGAGGGGTGGCCATAGGCTGTGGGGAGGTATCTTAGTTATCTACGCTCTTAGGAGGTCTCTTTTTATTAGGATCTTTGTAAAAAGGCCTAATAGACATTAATCTAAAGGCCTTAGGGCCTTAAGGGAGCTTAAGAGTGTAGGTCTTACTCTCTATAGCTAATAGCTTATAGGGGCTTACCTATCCTTTACCTTTGCGCTACACGCGTATAAGTAATCCTAGTAGGAGGTTAATAGTTATAGAGGTGTTAGGACTATTTCTTATAGTAAGGGTATCGCTAACTTTCCGCTAGGCATAAATACGCTTAACTTCCTTTATTACTAGTTAGATCGTAAGGGCTTACTGCGTAATATCTAGTAATAGAGGTAATTCTTTAACTATACGAGAATACACGCTAAAAATAAGGACTATTAGCACAAGACTATTTAATCCTACGGTGTTATTCACAGCTTTAACTGCTATTTACAATACCACGGGCTCTGGTGTTATTAGGTATTCCTATCGGATAATATTATAGGCTCTTTAGAGCGGCCTATGATATCGCTTAACCTTACTAATACTATAGTAAGCCTTAATAGGGATATTTTTAATCTTAATTACTATTAATAACGTAAGCTACTTGAATTCCTTGCCTCTAAAGGTTATTCTAGTATTTGTAATAATTAAATCTAGGGGGCCTAGATAGATATTAATCTAGCAAAGACAGAGTGCTTCCTACGTAGTCTTTATAGAGATATCTTTAATAAATCTAGCTATATTAAAGGATATAGCCATATTAATAACTTATAAAACAGGGCGGTTACCATTAAGATATATAATATCTATAATGATTTCGTAATTATAAGCATATTTATCCCAAAGAGTGAATTTGAACTAATATAGGCTATCCGCGTGTAATTAGCACTACTAGCAAACCTTAGTTAGTTTCTTAATAGCTTTAAACTTAACCTTATACCCTAATTTACGTAGTAAATCATAAAGATATTAAACTAAAGGGTATTTAAAGTGTTAATATAATTAGTAAAGCTTAATCTCTATAAGATAACTCTAAGTAACACTTTCTTCTTTATTAAGAAGCATTTACACATGCCCCTATTTACGCATAATAGAAACCTTAATATTCCCTTACTATAAAACATTCTCTAATATATAGAAATCAATCTTTAGGTAGGTCATATTATTAAGGCATAAGAGAAAGGGAGTATTCATAGGGATTACCTAAAAGAGAATAATTCTAAACGGAGTTAGCACTTTAATTAATCTAAGTGCCTTAATTAGTTCTCTAGGGCCGAATTTAATCTTTACCTTTCTAGCATCTAACCTATTAAGTATAACAGTTAGCATTACACTTTATAAAGCTAAGAATTAAGGGTGGCCTACTAATAAACATCCTATAGCACTTATATTAGCTATAATACCTTTAAAGGTTCTAGATAAATATTATCCTTTAAGTGTAAATACGCTTAGTATCTCATCTAGTTCCTAAAGATTAAATAAATCCTTCTTAACTAGAGCATAAGTCATTGCTTTACTAGCAAGAATCTTAGTAGTCACACAGCTATTATAGGTAGTCCTATGTGTAAAGAAGCTTGTAGGCACTTAGCTATTATTATTTTCTTTACTAAAACTAAGTTCTATTAGGTATTAGTTAATATTATTATTCTTAGCTAATTCAGGATTATTATTACCTTTATACTATATTAGGAACGTATTATATAAAGAAGCTATTAAGTCTATATAAGAGTGATTCTTAAATTATTAGAATGCCTTCTTCTAGTCCTTATCCGAGTGTTTAGTTAACTAATAACTTTCTTTGCTACACATATAACACTTTTTTAAGCGTTAAGGCTTGCTCTTTAATAAAGATTAACTATACTAGGCTTCCTTGCCTTTTCTATTATACTTATAGTTAGTCTAAAAGTATTCCTTAGTGCTAGCTTCTATAGGGAACTACTACTAATTAATTAAAGCTTTAGATTTACTAATTAACATCCTTATTTATTCGCAAAAGCGTTAGAGGTTAACAGGAGGATTAATAATATAAGCCCTATATTCTAGGATTCCTTTATAGGCATTTAGAATCTAACTACGGAGGTCTAATTCTAACTAGGATCTATAAGGATTTGCCCTTTAGAAATTTAAAAGCTTTATTATAAGGTCTTTAAAGTATTTAATCTTTAATTTACTAGGGTTCTCTTAGATAATTATAAGTAGTTATAATCTTCCCTATAATAAATAGTTCTTTTAATATATATTATCTATCTTAAACTTCTACCTAATCCTATAGATAAGAGTTAGGAGATCTTAGGGGTCTTCTTACCTTAAAAGGTTCTCTAAGAAGTACTATAAAGGTCTTCCTTTTAGTATAAACTTAAAACCATAGCCTAACTATTCTTATATAATTCCTAGTATCTTATATTTCCTTTAATAAGTTAAGAGCTTAATATTAAGAATATTATACTCCCTAGCGCTATACTTAATACTCTTATTACTATAGAATTTATTAAGATTAAGTAGTTACTTTAATAAGGGTTAGCCTATCTTCTAAGGGGGAATAGGGATAATTAAATATTATAGAAGAGGTGCTATAGTTCTAGACTATAGAGGGGGATTATAATATCTTACTATAGGAGAGGAAGTAAGGGGGGTCTAGGGTTATAGTTAAGGGCTTATAATAAGGGAATTACCTTTACTATTATGCCTTTACCTTACACTTAGTATACTTAGGGATTAGTGTAATAGAATCTAGGAATAGAATAGGAGTAATTATAGTAGTTAAGGGGATTAGGAATAATATAAAGTAATTAGTTACTTTAGTTAATCTCTAAAAGAAGGGATACTAATAGGAAAGAGGTTTTTATAGAAGTCCTTCTCTACTATTTACCTCTTAAAGGGGGAATACTTCCTAGTAACTTCCTATATTTCTTCTTCTTTCTAGTTATAGAATCTATTATAGTTAATAATATCTTTAAGCAAGACTACTATCTTATAGTAACTCTAGAAGTCTATATAGACACTACTAAAGAAAAGAAAGTCTTAAAGACTTTTTATAGCTTTAGGATTTACTACTTAGAATATTTCTTATTTCTATTCTCTAAAGTTATTACTAAAGATAGTAGATAGGGTTTATAGGTATAAGTTCTTATATTTATAAGTTACTTTCTTAATAAGAATCTAAGCTATAAGTTCTTTAGGGGTAGTGTTTACTTTAAGATTAAATAATTCCTTATTCTCTAGTGCTTATTATATAATATATTAGTGTAAATCAGGGGATATATAGTTAAGGAGATAAGATATAACTTATAGATTAGCTTCTCTTCTAGTATCCTTAGGGGGGAAGGTGTGTTTATAATTAGAGGGAATATCTTAGGCTTTAAATCCCTCTAGTTAATCTTAATGTTTTACTATAATATTAGTAGTAAATAGGGGGGTAAGGGAAATAGAGAATTAATAGAAGTCTAAAGGATTATAAGTAAAGCTATTATCTTTATCCCTTAGTAGGTTTAATTAAATAATTAAGGATAGGTTAGGTTAGTTACTAACTAGGCCTTAATTATTTAATAAACATACTTCTAAGGGTTTGTTTGCGTAATAAACACGCTAATTAAATAAATAAAGATAGGTTAGGTTAGTTACTAACTAGGCCTTAATTAAGTTAATAAGCTTAGATTTAGTATAGAGCTAGTTATAGTTACTTAAGGTAAAAGGAAAGCTAGATTATACTTCTTCCTTAGCATATTTAGTATCTTAGAGTAGCACTTCCTTTTTTATAAGGTAAGTCCTTAATACTAATACCTCTTTTATAAACCTTACTAATCTATAGTATCTATAGAGATAACTACTAATTAGTGTTAGTATCTACAGGATACTATTAACCTACGTATAGGGTTTTCGGGGTAGACTAAAGTGCATATAATTATTATATATTCTAGTCTATTAAAGCAAGCAAAAGAGGGATTAAATAGAAGCAAAGAGAGTACGCTATTTATTATAGGAAAAGGGGCTTTAATTAGGGTTATCAGCGAAGAGGCTATATATGCTAACTCCGATTGCGGCGCGGTTAGGCTGGACATGTGGGTCCGCGATGCAACGCGCCCACCCAATCAGAGGCGCGCACCCTTGTTAATATTATGCTTGTTCTAACATATTCTCTCTTCTATTATTTAGTAAAGCCTTTCTGTTGGATGCACCAAGGTCCTGCGCAGGTAATAAATCCCGTATAATTTGAAGTCAATAATAGATAGTTTTCTAGCTAGGAAAGAGGGAGAAGAGAGGGAAAGTCTAGATACTAGAAAAGTAAGCGAAATCCGTATGTAGGGCATAAAAGGGGGTGGCGAATTAATGCAGCTAATTATATCGCATACATCACGCTAGACCCACAATTAGTCTAGTCTTTAGCCACAATTAAACCAATAAAGATCCAAAGGAATTAACACTAGCAGTCTCTCTTTTTCCTTCGTAGCTAAAGAGCTTAAAAACGCAATAAAAATCAGATCAAAGGAAAGTATACACTAGTAAATCCCTTAATAGGAATTCGCTACTCTAATTAGCCGTCGTAGCATTAGTTAATTAAATTAATCCGTCAGTCCTTGCCTAATCTCCTATCTTCTAATATCATAGGTCTCTTTACCTATCCTTTAACATGAATTATTAATTCGTTTGAATTAATTAAAGAGGAAAGTAATAAATTTAGTAATGCTTTTATTATCACATCCGCCGGATTATTGTTACCGTTAATCTATCTGACTTCGTAGATCTCATGCCTTTCGTATAATTAACAAAGGGCTATAATATTAATTATTAGTCTCTTCTCCTTTGTAGTTCCTAGCTTCATAAGATATTTATATAGTAAAAAAGAATTAGTATAGAGAATCATAGGAATTCAAGGCATCTTTAATTAATTTGTAATCTAATATAGAGTTATGGAAATCGCGTAGGTAATATCTACACCTTAAACCATGCTATATAACTCGGAGGCAAGCGCGCTATAAGTAACTCTCTTACTCTTTATTAAGCTATACATAATGATATTGCCTTTTATAATAAAGGTATTATTATCTTACATTATCTCATTACCAATCACAATCACGTATCTAATCTATAAGCTTAAATCCTTATTATTAGTAAGCGATCTATTTACAAACACAAAGAGCTTTACCTCTTTAAGAACTAAAGGAATGTATTATAGTCCGTGTTATTAATTATTAATTTACTATTTAAGGCGTTTATTAAGGTATGTAATATCTTCCCTAGAGGGTTCTTAGTGTTAAGCTATAATTAATAAGTTATATAAAGCCTCTAGTTAACATATAGTTATAATATAGCTTCCTTGCACTTATTACTCTATATAATCTTGCTTTACTATTAAGGATTAAGAATTAACTTCCTTAATCTTCTAACTCTAACCTTTCTAGGTTAAGATTAGCGAATTATTAGTGTTCTAGGTTAAGATATAGCTATTAAAGATAAGGGGGTTCTTAGCGGTTAATTATTGCTTTCTTTAGCTATAAAATTAGCTTTCTAGAGCTCTTTCTCTTCTTTTTAGAAGAAGTTATTATTACTTAGGCCTAATATATTATTAGTTTACATTCTAACGATGCTAAAGAGATTCTTATTATTTAGGGCTATAATTAATAAGCAGGGATTGTAGGTTAAGGTTATTATATTAAGGTTATCCCTATAGTGATAGAAGTATATTACCTACTAGTAGGTTCTAGCCTCTGTAATCCTATAAAGAGGTCTAATTAATTTGATTACAGTCCCTTCTAGAAAGAGATATATAATTTACTTTAGTAATCTCATAATAATTAGCCTCGTTAGCACTATATACAATTAAGTGTAAGCTTATGTAATATCACGAATCTAAAGGTAAATACCTCTTCTTCTTAATAATAGAGCGATAGCTATGATTAGTCGTTAGCTTGCTTGTTAAATTATTAGCGATTATGTTAGGATGAATTCCTTTCCTTTGTTATTATGGCCTTGTATAATAAGATAAGATTTCTTATATAGCGAGTCCGTTCCTTTGCCTTTAATCTCTCTAACTATACAAGAATCAAAGATTCTATAACCTCCATGCTTCACTAGGTTAAACTTAATGAATTTAAATATATTACAAGCTTATAAAGCGTTAATCTTAGCTTAATCAGACTACTTAAAGGGTTTTCCTAGGGTTATAATCCTTCCTTCTTAGCAAAGCTAAAGGGCAAGGTTTTAATTAGCCTTTTCCTTTACTATAAGGAATACTATGCTTAGTATCCCTCTAGTTATAATCTCTTAAATAAAGGCCTTCTCTTAATCTTTATTTATAAGTATATAAAGCTAAACTAGGCTAATATCCTTCTTAGGGCTATAAGGTCTTCTTTTCCTTACTTTTATTCCTTTAGGGCATAGTAATAAGTCTTTAACTTAACAGCTTCCCCTTAGGGCCTTTTAGGCTTTATAGGCCTCTTTATTAGACTCTCCCGCACTTATGAATTACACTATAAGGGCCTTTCTTAGTCTCTCTTGCTTTCTCTTAGCTAGTGTTTATAGCTCTTTACTATCTTCTATTAGAGAATCTCTTTTATTAGTAGTAGTTAGTTATATAGTTACTTCTTCCTTTATATTACTAGGCTTTATCTCCTGCTACTCTAGCGTGTTATAAGGCTTTATCTCCTACTACTCTAGTCCCTTTATAATATATAGGTCTTTATAATAAGGCTTCACTACTATAGAGCAAAACTTCGCTAGGCCACAGGGTATGTTAATAGTATAGGTCTCTCTGTTAGTAGCAAGCAGCTTATATAGGCTATGCTAGCTACCTTTCTCTCTTTACACATATACATTAGCCTATAGGGGTAGCTAATATATAGGCGCTATATTAGGGCTATTCTAGGCTCTAAGGGCATTGCGAACCTACTATAAAGCTAGAAGATATTAGACTTTGTCTATTACCTTGCGAATTACCTTAGCATATTAAATAATAAAGACGCTTAGTAGTAACTTATCTATTATCTATAAGTAGCCTTTAAAGACTAGCATAGTTAGAATAATACTATTTAGGCTTGTAGAGTTATTAATAGCCTTAATAGCTATTTAGAGGTATTACTCTAGCGCAAGCTCTATTCTAATTAAGTCTATAATAATATTATAGGCTTAGCGTAGAGGTCCGTGGTATCTCTTAACTTTTCTAATACTATTATAGGCTTTAATTAGCATCTTACTGGTTTTAATTAACATTAATTAAGTATAATACCTAAATTCAGTAAAAGCAAAGTTATTACTAGCATTATAGATAATCTAATCTAGGGGTCTAAGGTAAGTATTAATCTAATATTCGCGGATTGCGTCCTAGATGTCTTAAGCCTTCTACTTCTTTAGATTAAGGAACTAGGCTACCTAGAATAAGGTTACTAAATTAATGATATAAAGCACTAGTTAGCTATTAATCTGCATAATATTAACAATAATCTCGTAGTTAAATTCGTGGTTATCTTTGATTATGAATTTGAATTAACTAGGGGCCTTTCTATATATCTAGTAATAGTAGCAAACTTTAGTTAATTCCTTAATTACCTAGCGTTTAACTTTGTAACTAGCTTAGTAAAGGATCTTTACGAGTTATTAAATAGAAGGGTAACCAAGTTAATAATATAACTAATGGATATCTCCTTCTAAAAGGTAGAAGGTAACTATTTCTCTTGCTTCTAGTAACTACTAAGGATAGCCCTATTATTGCATAATAGGTATAGTTTTATTACCTTAGATAAGTACGTTAGCGAGGTTATTAATCTTGACTTGTATTTTATCTATGTTAGTAATTAAGAAGAGAAAAGAGGTAGCTATATTAAGGATATAAAATTAAAGCTCTCTAAGTGCCGTGGGCATATAAAGGATTCCTCTTATAACTACTAATCTAGCACTAAATGTGATAATTTAGGGTTTATAGGGGGTTACCTTTAATAAAGGCATTAATCTTAATAGAGCTTTTACTTATGCCTCTCCTATAGTTAACTTTCTTATAGCGCTAGTGTTAGGTATAATCCCTCTAAAAACCTCTTTGGAATAGTGTTCTTTAGAGATATAATAAATTAAGCCTTTATTATACTCTTATAGCTTATAGAGCTCCTACCTAAGGAATATGTGTTAGAAGGCTTAATTATTTAAGGTTATAAGGATATTAATATTAGCGGCGTTATAGTTAGTCTATAATCCAGAGTAGAAGAATTATATAATACTTAGGTGTACTATTAATAGTAGCTCCTCTATATTATTATTATTATCTTTAGCTTCTATATAAGCTAAAAGATATGCTTCCTAATTCTAACCTAAGCCTTTATTAGGCTTATTATTATTCTGCCCTTTATAGGAGGCAAGGAATACCTAGAATCTCTTCTCTAAAGGGGGTGTATAATATATTTTACTAGCTTACTAGTAGTCCTTTTCCTTTTAATATTCTTTAGTAGAGTGATTAGAGGACTAGCAGCTACTCTTACTATATATAAAGCAGCGCTTAGTGCTTAGCCTAGGGCTCTATCTATAATAACTTCCTCCGCTATAGGGGGATAATTACTATCTATACTAATAATTAGTAAATATAGCCTCTAGAGGGTCTCCTTATTAGTACTAAAGGTATTAGGAGGACTTCTTATTTAATTCCATAATAGTAATTACCTTATGGAGGTCTCTGGTAAGACTTTTAAAGCCTATGGAGTGTATGTATTCCACTATCTAATATTTAGGCACACTAGCTATAGCGTTTAAGGCTTGCTTATAGAGTTTAGTATTTACTATCTTAGTAAGGTATAGGCCTTTATGGATCTTCTTAAGGGTTAATAATATAATCTTAAGGCACTTAAGCTTGCTTTTATTAGGGTTTTTCTTAATTATGCTCTTTAGCGTTATACTACTCTATTTATAGTAATAGAATTACTAGTTGCTTTCTATCTTAAAGCGTTAACAAATATAAGTAATTATCTCTTTATAGGAATAGTTATTCCTAAAGAGGTAATTAAGGTAGTATTACTTAGTATTACCTATTAATATAATAGGGAAAGCCTTCTAATAATGCATTTAAGGAAAGTTAATTCTATTATACTTATTTTTAAAGAGCGTGATCTTTAGCGTTAAGAAGTTATATAGCTTTTTACTATATTAGTTACTATCCTTATATATCTTTATAAGCTCTAAGATTTTCTTTGTAATCTAATCTTTAGAGGGGAATTACTATAAAGGCATAATTTGTTATAAATAATAGTCCACTAGTTGTTCTTAATAATAATTATCTAGATAGAGCTATTAATATAATAGGGATTGTTATAGGGGTTCTTATGAGGGTTTAAGCAATCTCTAGGGTTAGGGAAGGTTGATTTCTAGGGTAGGTTGTTAGGGCTATTAATATTAAGGTTCTAGGGGCTTGGAAGATTATAGTCTTTCTTGTAATCTTTCCTGTAACTAAAGGGGCATTAAGGTTTAATAAAGCACTTCCTTAAGTAATACTAGGATTAAATATCCTAGGCCTTGCCTAATAAGGACGCTATAATCTTGTAAAGAATTACGTAATTCTCTAATAACATCCTTAGATGCCCTTTTAAAGGTATCTTTAGACTAGCCTTTAAAGTCTTCTTAGAACGATTCCTATAGGTTATTATCTCTCTATTCTTAATGCTTACTAAGGTTAATAAATCTTATAATCTAGTTATTAAGCTTAAGCTACGTAGCAGTCTCTAGATCTAGCTTAATAGATTCTTTCTAGTCGTGCAAGAATTCGTAAGTAAGCTATTAAAGGCGTAGGGGTAATTTATACCTTTAAGGTCTCTTAGGGGTAATAATTAGAGCCTTACTATCACTAGTAGCCTTTACTCTTATAAAGGGTCTAGATTCCTCTGCTATCTTTAACTATAAAAGGAATATTACTAATTTGTTGTTTTTACTACTAATTAAGCTCCTATATTTACCTATCGCTATTACAAGGTTCTTCTTTTATATTTTAGGAGCGTTATCGCTCTAATAAAATCAGAAGATCATAAGAACAGGAAAAACAGAAGAAAAAGCAGCGGAAGTAGCAAAAGCAGCGACAAGAATAAAGCAATAAGAACAAATCACTAGAGATAAAGAAAGTAATAGAAGTTCTAAAAGTAACTAGAAAATAATAGGAAAAGTAATAAGGGAATAATAGGAATTACCACTTCCTGTTTTTTATAAAAAGAAGGGAAGGAGGTAATCTCTCTCTCTTACTAATAAGCATAGGGCGAATAGCACTAATAATAAAGGGGGTAAAAATAAGTAGTAAATGCTTATAGGGAGAGATTAAAGGTCTATTAGAAGAAGGGAGTATTTATAGAGAAGTTATAGATATGTTAGCTAGCTTAGCTAAGGTTATTTAACATTAGGTTCGAAATAAATGCCTTGCAGCAATAGATTCGGTTATTCGGTTAGTTTTCTTGTAATAGATAATAAAATTAACAATTGATAACAATATCCCAGATAGATATAACAAAGTTATATCCCTAAGCCTAAGGGTTAATAGATTAATTCCTTAGAAGCCTAATAAGCCTATAACTAGGATTCTAGTCTCTTCCTTTAGCACACTTATATAGTCATGCCTCTCTACCACAATAACCGTTATAGTATAATAAGGGGTAGTAGCAGTGGTGTCTACAGAAATGTCTCTTCTTATAATACCTAGCTTATCTATGGTTATAAAGTCAACCACTAATTAGTGTTAGATGCACCAAGGTCCTGCGTAGGTAATAAATCCTATATAATTTAAAGTTAATAATAGATAGTTTTCTAGCTAGGAAAGAGGGAGAAGAGAGGGAAAGTCTAGATACTAGAAAAGTAGGCAAAATCCGTATGTGAGGCACAAAAGGGGGTGGCGAATTAATGCAGCCAATCATATCGCGTGCATCGCGCCGGACCCACAATTAGTCTGGTCTTTGGCCACGATTGAACTGATGAAGATCCGAAGGAATCAACACTTTCTTTATAAGTTTAAAAGAACTTAACTTATACTAGATAGACTAACACTAAGCTAGTTACTTAAATAATAGAATTAATCAAAAGTAATTATAGCTTTAAGGCTAATTTAGTAATTATTAAGCTTTTATAGTAATTCTCCTAATTAAAGAGGGCTAATTTTACTATAATAAGAGCTTAGCTAGACTACTACTAGAACCTTTGGAATTATATTTATAAGATTAAGAAAATTCCTAATATTATTTAGGTATTATAGATAATTAAAGTAATTAAAGACTTAATACCTAAAATCTATAATACCTAGAAGATTAAAGGATTCTTTAAATTAGAACTTATAAAGAAAGATATGCTCTATTATTTAATATATAAAGCTAATAAGGTTTAGAAGGATTTAAAGGTTAACTTTAGCACTTAGTAGTAGTAATAGAAGAATAATAAGGATAATAATTTGAAATCTAAAGATAAAGGTTAGAAGAAGAGAAACGAAACCTCTAAGGCTATAAAGCTAGATTATAGTTATTTAATTTCCCTAGGAAGACTAATCTATTTAAAGGATAATTATTAGAAGCTTTATCTAGAAAAGATACCTAAATTAATAAAGAAGAAAGCTAATATAGCTATAATAGCTAAGACTACAGCTTCCCTAGATATCATGAGCGCTAGAGGTAATCTTGCTCTTATAGTAATTAATTAGGACTATTCCTTTTAAATGCTATTAAATTACCTTACTAAGGAGGACTATATCCTTAACACTAGATATAATATGTATATGTTTAATTTAACCAAATGGTTTACCTATTTGAACACTAATGTTAATACTAAGCTAATAATAGCTAGTAATAGAGAGAAACTTATTATTAAAGGAATTAGTAATATAAAAATTCCTATTAGAGAAGGATATCTAGACCTCCTAAACACTTAATATGCACTAAAGGCTAAAGTTAATATAATCTTACTAGGACTTCTTAAGCGTAAAGAAGTTATTATAGATAGGTTTAAAGACTAATTAATCTTGATGTCTAATAGCTTAGTTATTAGAAAGTATAACTAGAAGTTAAATATTTTTACACTAGTTATATAAGAGGAAGAACCTTATTTTAACTTTGTAGTATTGTTAAGCAAATTAGTTACTAAGCGAGTTAAATTTAGTCTCTTACATAAGAGGCTTAGTCACGTAGGGAAGGAATAAATCCTACTTATATGCAAAGAAGCAGGAATCTCTGTAAACCCTAACTCTATAATTAACTTCTATTGCTTAGCTTGCCTCTTATTAAAGGCCCCTTAGATAATTCATTAAGAGGAATTAAATAATACTATGAATTTTCTTTTATGCGTTTTCTAGGACTTTATTAAACATAAACCCGAAGGGTTTAGAGGGAAGAAGCATATATTACATATAATTAACGTTCACACACGCTTTTACTAGGTAATTCTAATAATTAATAGATCTAGTGTAGTTAAAGTAATCTAAGCTTAGAAAACTACTATTAAGAACATAAGTGGCGGATTTACTATTAAATACTTCTATACTAATAACGCAACGGAATTTCTTAGAGAGAAGTTTAAAGCCTTTTATTAGAAAGAAGGAATTATCCTTTATACTAGCGTACTATACATTCCTGCCTATTAAGGCATTATTAAACGCACTAGTTAAACTCTTATAGAAATAGTAAGAGCCTTAATAATTAAAGCTAAATTACTAAAACTCCTATAGCTATATGCTATAAAGCACATAGCTAAAATTACTAATCTATTACTTACTTATAGTAATAAGAATAATTAATCTCCTTAGTAAGCCTTATTTAAAACCCTTAGACTTAATAATATAGCCTTAATTCATAATTTGCGAATATAGGGATATATTATGTACGTATGAATTCCTAATAAACAATGTATTTAATCCTAGAAGATAGCACTAAGAGCTAAGAAGGGTTAACTTATAGGCATAGATAGTCCTAAATATTATCTTTATAAAGTTTAGATCCCTAAAGATTAGAGGATTGTTTGTGTAAGGGATGTTTGCTTTAATAAAAGAGACATACCTACGCGCATAGAATTTAAGGATAATAAAGTTATTTACATTACGGATCTAATTAATCCCTTATTTACTAATAAGGGATAACGCATTATTAATATCCTAACTATAGCATAAGAGATTCCTTATTCTCACATAGAGAAAAAGAAGGTTTACTTTACTAAAAGTCACTTAATAACCTTAGAAATAGATAATAATTACTACTCTCTTAAGGAGAATAATAATTTTCCTTTACTAAAGAAACTATAGAGCTATCTCCTAACACCCTCTAAAAGCCCTTTATAACAAGAGAACCTTATAAGAGGCTAATAATAGCAAATTAAGGGTAAAGACATAACGCTACTAAGGCATTAACCTAGAGCCTTTCTAAATAAAGAAGCTAAAGATAATAATAATATCTTACGCTAATAGCTTAAATTTAAATCTAAAACCCTAAGACAATTGCTTTAATCTAATACATGTTAAGATTATCTTAATATTATAACTTCTAGCAAGAAGAAGGCTTTTCCCTAAGGCTCCTGCTAATTAAACCTAGTAATTTATTACTATAATAACAACCTATATAATAATAAAGTAAAGGAGATAACTACCTTATATACCTTTCTTATAATTAAAGCAGCTAGTGTAGCTAATATAAAGATTAAGATTCTGTCTAACTAGTTTAAGGCTAAAGCTATAAATAACTATTATAGCTTTTAGAGACTTATAGAGAAGAAAGAACTTATTAAGATTTACAAAAAGAATAGCTAGGATCTAGTATTTACTCCTAAAGATACTAAAATCTTTAATAGTTAGTAAGTGTATATAGTTAAGTATCTAATTAATAAGAAACTATATATAAAAGTAAGATAGGTTATAAGAGAAGATTAGAACCTAGAGGTATTTAATTATAAAGACCTCTATGTAGTAGTTACACACTTGGTTTCCTTACGAGTGTTCTATATACTTATTGTAATCCTTGATTATAATTAGCAATAATATAATATTATTAATGCCTTTCTTAACACTAAAGCGTAAGGAGATATTTACATTAGGCAACCTTACGGCTACTTTGATAGCATAACTAGAGTCTATAAGCTTAATAGAGCTCTCTATAGTTTACCTCCCTTACCTCTTTAGTAATTAGAAGATATTACTAAGGAACTTAAAAAGCAAGGCTTTTATTAATTATTAAGCAAGCTCTGTATCTTTTAACGTAATGATGTTATCCTTCTATTATATGTAGATAACATGATTATTACAGGGAAGACCCTCGTGATTGTAATGAGTGTTATTCAAGAACTATAGAAATAGTACGAATTAAAGCACCTAAGTAATGTTAAACTATTCCTTAGGATTGAATTCATTCGTAATTAAGCAAACTGAACAATGCTTCTACACCAAAAGCTCTATATATAGAGTATTATAAAGAAATTTAATATTAAGAACCTTAACGTAATAAAGGTTCCTTAGCTTCTAAAGACTATAATACTAGCTGATTAGAAGGAACTTGACATAGTCTACAATCTTTTAGACTAGGCGAAGCGAATAGGAAGCTTCAACTAGCTCTCTGTATCTACGCGACCTAACATTATGTGAGGCGCTGTGTACAGGACCCGATAGAGACTGAGGCCCTAGGTGACAGGCCTTATAACTGATTGTAAGGTGCAATGTTAGCAACGGCTAGCATTGGCGGATCTTTTGGTCTATTGGGATTCCTAGCACACCTTCTAGGTCTCTTACACATTACGTTTATAGTTAATTGACTTTACGGTGTAAATTCTGCACTAAAGCAGGTGCATGTAGACCTTCAGAATTATCTTTAGCAATACCTTACAGGAACAAACAATTTAGGCATCGTTCTTAGAGGATTAACCTCTATAAATATTAAATCTATGCTTTAGGTAAAGGGCTATAGTAACGCTTTGCTTGCTAATAATCTAAATACTAGAAGATTAACTGCTAGTTACATTATAATACTAGCTAGAGGATTGATTCTATAGTAATTAAAGAAATAAACTCTAATAGCTCTTAGCTTAATAGAGGTAGAATTCATTAACCTTACGCTAACTAGTCTCTTAATAGTATAGATCGCTAAGCTGCTTAATAACTTTAGGATTAAGTAATTATAACTATTGCTTCTTTTTATAAATAGCTAGAATACTAAAGCTAATATGCTTAATAAGAAGCATAAAGGATATACTTATTATATTAATCTATAGTATAAATAGATTATATAGAAAGCTTGCGAAGGGGAATTTTATCTTTAACAAATTAGCACGGAAGAAATAATTGCTAATAAATTTACAAAGGGTCTAGAACGCGTTAAACATAATAATTTTGTCTGCCTTCTTTGGATAATGAAGGCAAAGGACTTTATAAAAGGAAATTCCTTAGAGAACTTATAGATAGCCTTATTTTTTTTTTTTTTTTTTTTCCTTTCTTCCTTTTATTATTAGCTAGATATATTACTAGGGGCGGTGTTAAGAATCACAGCCTTACATCGCAGCCTTAGGCATTACATCATCAGATTCTTCGTTTAATAATGCATCTTCTTACATTGCGTTTATAATCGCGTTTACTATCGTAATTTATTGCAGGCTTCACTTGAAGACCTTAATTCATTGCTTACAGATTTGAAGCTATAATAGCTTCCTTTTGCCTCGTTGAATTCCTAGATAGCAATTCCACATCATCTTCTCTTTTCATCGCTCTTTGCCACCAAATCATTCCACAGGAGGTCTCTGTGGGTGGCCACGTGACTAGCGGGGGACATCTTTTCCTATGTAGAGTCACGTGCGCCATGTACGAAACTCTTGCCGGACCACATTTGCACATGATGCTTGTTTCCAACATCAACATCTTATGAGCACACCAGACCATGCCGGACACATGATGCGAACTGGTTCAAAGCGTCGCGGAACATACAAAAAAAGGATGCATGGCATTATTAACTTTTTTATTTTTTTTTACACAAAAAAAGATCAAAAGGCAGCGCCATCTATCATATGTTGAAATGATGGCTCTCAATGTTGAAGTAATTGAAAAGTCAGCGCGAGTCTCCGACATGGCCACGGCCTCCTGACGACGCCCTCTCTCCCAGCGGTCGCTTATAGAAACGACTTCGTTCCCAGCCGTCCATGTCGTCGACGAAAGTCTCCTGCGCGAGCTCGTATCCGCCTATCCTGGGGAGGATGACGGCCCAGATGAGCCAGTAGACGCCCCCGGCGAGGAGGACGCCGAAGCCGACGACGCAGTGGATCCAGTAGGGCAGGTTCTCGTAGACGCCCTGCTGGCCTTCCTCGGGGGGCACGAAGGGGGCCACGACGAGGTAGATGTTGCTGAGGAGGAAGAAGACGGCGACGGGGAGCGTGGCCCTGAGGGGGGGGTTCCAGCGGCGCTCGGCGCGGCGGCGGTGCAGGTGGATCAGGGCGCCGGCGACGAAGACGTTGATGATGGCCAGCGGGTAGGAGATGAGGTTGAGGACGAAGTTGTAGGCGTCGCCGGCGGGCGGGGCGAGGACGGTGACGGCGGTGACGAGCCAGTGCTCCGCGAGGCCGGCCAGCGGCGCGTTGAACGGGCGGTTGCTGGCGAGGAGGCCGGAGAGGGGCAGGACGCCCTCCCGGGCGAGCTCCTGGACCAGGCGGCCCTGGGAGAAGATGACGCTCATGACGTTGCCAAAGGCCGACAGGGCCACGAAGACGGACAGGGCGCGCTCGGCGCTCTCCCCGAGCATGTTGCGGAAGAGGGAGGCGGCCACCAGCCTCTTGGCGCCGAGCATCTCCTGCCGGGACACGCCGGCAAAGTAGGCCACGTTGGCGAGCATGTACAGGACCGAGACGGTCCCGACGGCCAGGGGCGCGGCGAACCTGAGGGTGCGGGCCGGGTCCCTGGTCTCGCTGAGGGCGTAGTTTGCGTTGCTGTAGCCGGCGTAGCTCCAGATGACGTTGTACAGGGCCGTGACGACGCCGTAGGCGCTGCCCGTGGTGCCCTCAAACGGCCTGGAGAAGCCGTCTATGTCGCGGACCCTCTCGAGGTTGACGAGCGGCGAGACGACGATGACGACGACGACGAGCACCTTGACCATGCCCAGCGCGTTCTGCAGCCGGATCCCCCACCGCAGGGCCGTGCCGTGGATGAGGAAGGCCGTCGTGATGCAGGCGAGGGCGAGGGCTCGCTGGTTCCACCTCGTCACCTCGACCTGCGCCGCGTGCAGCACGTACTCGCCGAAGATGACCGAGTTTCCGGCCGCCCAGCCCAGCAGGACGACGTAGCCCGCGTACAGGCAGGTGACGAGGAGCCTGGGCCGGCGGTACACGAACTCGAGGTAGTTCTTCTCGCCGCCGTTCCGGGGCAGCCCCGTCCCGAACTCCATGTACACGGCCGTGCCGGCGGCCGCGATGAGCATGCCCACGAGCCAGATGACGAGCGACAGGCCCGGGGAGCCGCACTGCGCGAGGATGGTGGCGGGCGTGGCGAAGATGCCCGTGCCGATGATGCGGTTGAAGATGAGGAGGGACGCCGAGGGGATGCCCAACTCGCGCTTGTTCTCGCGGGCCGTCTCGAGCCGCTCGATCCGGCCTGTTTTTGTTTAGTTTTGTCATTGTCATTGTTTTTTTCTCTCTCAGTCTGCCAGGTAGAGAAAAAGTCAAGAGTCAAGACATACCGTTCTCCGTGTCGTTGTGCCCCGAGCCAGCGTCACTACCAGGTCGGACCTCCTCGGCCTTTGAGACCCGCGCACCAAACACTTTGTCCATGGCAGCCAGACGATCAGCTCAGATCAAATCGAGCACCCTTGTTTTCTCGAAAACAAGAAAAGGTGGAAGAGGGGAAAAAAAAGCGACATAAATCTCGCTCCTTTATTCAAATCTACCAAGATTCCCCCAGCCAAACCGAGCACCTCATCGCCTTGATCCAGGTGCAGTGGAACCCATCGGGAACCCTTTTTCGCGGGTTTTTTTTTCATTAATAACGCCAGAAACCCCACCAGAGGAGCTCTTCCTACCGTCTTTGGTTCCCGCCAGCGGGTCTGGTGAATGGTGCCATCGCACCCCTTCGCTGACGTCTTTTATTGAATCTTGGCTTCATAGGCTTGATTGATGCCCCTTGGTTCTCACTGACCAGACGATACTCGGGCTTGACGCCTGGTTATTATTCCCCGAATCGTGAACCCATGAGGGTTAGAACAAACCCGGGGCTTTTTTTTCTTTTTTTTTTCTTTTTTTTTTCTTTTTTTCCGGTGCCACCCCGATGACGCCATCTTCAGCCACCCGTTTTAGGAAAGTAGGCCCTGGA
This sequence comes from Epichloe hybrida, assembly GCA_019022495.1. Lineage (NCBI taxonomy): Eukaryota > Fungi > Ascomycota > Sordariomycetes > Hypocreales > Clavicipitaceae > Epichloe > Epichloe hybrida. Next base: position 889,405 of record JAFEKR010000019.1, on the reverse strand, counting down.
TTGCCCAATCAGCGTGCGAAATGGCGTGAGGCCCACAGAACCGGTTCAGCCTGAGGGCTTTCTTCTTTTGGCGCTTTCTGTCCAACAGGCTCGCTCGTGGAACATTCCATGCCTTCGTCTTCGCATGAAGATTTCTTCTCGGAGAAATGGGTGAGACAATTCGGTCGGGAGGTCGGTTAGACGGGTACCCTTTTTGGAACAAGAGAGGGGGCACGTGCGTTGTTGCCTTGAATTCGCATGAGGAAGCTAATCAGAATCATGGAGGCTGTGCTCGGCGCTCGCTGAGTTATGCGCAATCATGAATCGCGACATTCGGTCATGGTTGATGACGACACGGATGTGGCCGGGTACATTGCATGTTAACACACGTTGATAATAGCTGTTCGCCTTACTATTCTTAAGCTATGTGTCTACCCTCTTCCAGTAGTTCTATGTTGATACTCCATCATTCAATTCATAAGTGTCAAGGTTGTCGTAAAGAGTGTCGTGGTAAGGAGCGTCGTGTGATTCTATCATGATGGACTTTGGTACCAAACTATCGCCCCCAACCTGCTTTCCCGGCGTATCCCCCATTCTTCATAGCATCCGCCGCCTCTGCACCACCAGCCCCGGGTAAATCTTGTAAGTTTTGACAGGGAGAGAAGAAGAAAGAATTTCGAAATATACATGATGTAGGCTCCCTGGAGTATGCGAATGCGAAATTAAGATAATCAACCGCGGTTAAAATCGTGCACCCTTTTCCGGGGCGCGAGAAGAAAAATACGTGGATTCGTCTTCAATTCCTCAAAGACGGGGTGATGCCCAGCTAAAGTCCCGAGGGTTCGGATTCGATCGGATAGCCTGCATCGACTTGATGGGAACTGAAGCGTTCACACGGCCGCATGTGACGAAGCGAGTCGAGTACGTCTGGCCCATCTTCCAGTCGGGGTTCGTCCAACTTTTGTCCTCGCAATCCAGCTCCAGTTTGGTACCGCCCTGGGCCCAGAAGGTGCTTCCCTCTCCGACGCAGCTCCACGTCTGGTTGACCTTGAGCTCGCCGCTGGGCCTGGAGAAGGTGAAGGTGGTCTCGGGGCCGGGCACGGGCTCGGTGCAGTTGTAGGCGAGGTCACCGTAGAAGAAGTCTTCGAGATGGCCCGACATGGCCTCGCAACGCGACGTGAAGGCGAGGGAGGGATTCTCGAGGGTGAAGTTGACGTAGCCCTGTGAGTTCTGGTGCGCGGGTGTGGTGAAGATGTACGAGGCGTGGAAGTCAAAGTCCTTGACCTGCCATTGTTTGACGTGACTGGCTTTCTGGGTGCAAAGTTCGGGCTTGCGCGGGTCGCTTGTGGGTGGGGCGGCCATGGCGACGGCGGCCAAGAGGAGGGCGCAGGCGGAGACGTGCATGACGGAGATGTACTGGGGATGCCTCTTTTGTTGTTTATGTAGTTGTGGCTGAGAAGAGGATGGACAATTTTGGATGGTAGTTGGAGAGAGAGCACTCGGAGCGGAGAGGAGGAGCAGGGAAGAAGTGAGGTGAGTAGTGAGAGGCAGTGTGCACTGTGTTTGCTAGCTTGAGTTGTTTGGTTGGCCAAAAGAAAAAAAAAAAAAGAAACCGAGGTGCGGTCTGAGAATAAGGTGACGTCGCTTCTGAGTGCTCTGCTTGCTTGTTGGTGCACCAGAGAAAGGGGGGGGGGATTCAAAGGATACTTATACGTGTGATTGAAAAAGTCTAATTCTAACTTGTAAAAATAAAAGGCAGTAAAGCACAAGCACAGCCTCGCACACAGCCTAGCACTTTCCCAAATTTCATTCTTTCGTCCACATATCACGGTCCATGTACGGGAATACTTCTTGTCCCGTCTCTTACTTTAGCGCGGGCTGCTCGAACCCTCGGGCCCGCATCTCGACGGACACGCAGCATCACGGACGTTGCTGGACGGAGACCATGACGTAGCACGAGAGTTGAAGAGTTCGTATTTCCGGGCAACGAGCGCAGCCCCTGCCTTGGGGGTCGGCAATTGGCTGACTGTGCCAGCTGACTTTGCCAGCTGAATGTGCCAGCTGAATGTTGAGCCCGCCCGCCCGGCCGACGGTGCCGTGATTGTCTGGATGTCGTCTGGATGAATGTCGTCTGAATTGTCGACGGGATGTGGACAAGGGCATGGGTCGTCAGCAAAATGATCGACAAAGCGCCACCGGCATCGTAGCGCCAACGAGCATATGTATGTACATGGTGGCAGAGGAAGCTCGTATTCCTCTGCCATGACTTGCATGTGCTCCCTGTGCTTCTCACGGGTCCCAAACCCATCTCGTACGACTCTCGTACTACTCGTGTCCGTCCATTTTGCTTCTCGCATCACGAGCGCCGGATTCTGGAACCTCTCCGAGTGAGCTGTTTTCCATGTTACTGTCCATCCTGGGAACCTGCACACACGGACGGACCTGCCGTCGCGGCCAATGCGCCTGCCCAGATTGGGGCATCTCTATAAATATTCCCTTTATCTAATAGACCTTTAATCTATTCGTACAAGTATTTACAGCTTGTTTTTTACCCCCTTTACTCTTAGTGCTATTCGCCCTATGCTTATTAGTAAGAGAGAGAGATTACCTCCTTCCCTCCTTTTTATAAAAAACAGGAAGTGGTAATTCCTATTATTCCCTTATTACTTTTCCTATTATTTTCTAGTTACTTTTAGAACTTATATTGCTTTCTTTATCTTTATTAATTTATTCTTATCATTACTTTTGCTACTTCTACTACTTTTTTTTTCCTGTTTTTCCTGTTTTTGTAACCTTCTGATTTTATTAGAGCGATAATGCTCCTAAAATGCAAAAGAAAAACCTTATAATAGCAATAGGCAAACACAGGAGCTTAATTAGTAATAAAAACAATAAATTAGTAATATTCCTTTTATAGTTAAAAATAGCAGAGGAATCTAGACCTTCTATAAGAGTAAAGGCTACTAGTAATAGTAAGGCTCTAACTATTACCCCTAAAAGACCCTAAGAGTATAAGTTACCCTTACACCTTTAATAGCTTACTTACAACTTCTTTAGCAATTAGAAAGAATCTATTAAGCTAGATATAGAGACTACTATGCAGCTTAAGCTTAATAACCAGATTATAAGATTTATTAACCTTAGTAAGCATTAAGGTTAGAGAGATAATAACCTATAGGAATTATTCTAAGAAGACTTTAAAGGCTAGTCTAAAGATACCTTTAAAAGGGCATCTAAGGATATCATCAGAGAATTATATAATTCTCTACGAGATTACGGCATCCTTATTAGGCAAGGCCTAGGATATTTAATCCTAGTATTGCTTAAGGAAGTACTTTATTAAACCTTAATGCCCCTTTAGTCATAGGAAAGATTATAAGAAAGACTATGATTTTCTAAACCCCTAGAACCTTAATATTAATAGCCCTGATAACCTACCCTAGAAATTAACCTTCCCTAACCCTAGAGATTGCTTAAACCCTTATAAGAACCCCCGTGATAATCCCTATTATATTAATAGCTCTATCTAGATAATTATTATTAAGAATAACTAGTAGACCATTATTCATAATAAATTATGCCTTTATAGCAGTTCCCCTCTAAAGATTAGATCACAAAGAAGATCTCGGAGCTTATAAAGATATATAAGGATAGTGACTGCTATAGTAGAAAGCTATATAACTTCTTAATGCTAAAGATTACGCTCTTTAAAAATAAGTGTAATAGAATTAACCTTCCTTAAATGCATTATTAGAAGGCTTTCCCTATTATATTAATAGGTAATGCTAAGCAATACTACCTTAATTACCTCTTTAGGAATAACTATTCCTATAAAGAGATAATTACCTATATCTATTAACACTTTAAGATAGAAAGTAACTAGTAATTCTATTACTGCTAATAGAGTAGTATAACATTAAAGAACACAATTAAGAAGAACCCTAATAAAAGCAAGCTTAATTACCTTAAGATTACGTTATTAACCCTTAAGAAAATCTATAGAGAACTATACCCTACTGAAACAGTAAATACTAAGCTCTATAAGTAGGCCTTAAATACTATAGCTAGTGTGCCTAAATATTAGATAGTAGAATACATATACTCCCTAGGCTTTGAAAGTCTTGCTAGAGACCTCTATAAGGCAATTACTATTACGAAATTAAATAAGAGGCCCTCCTAATACCTTTAGTCCTAATAAGGAGACCCTCTAGAGGCTATATTTACTAATTATTAGTACAGACAGTAATTATCCCCCTGTGGCAGAGGAAGTTATTATAGACAAAGCCCTAGGCTAAGCACTAAGCACTGCTTTATGTGTGGTAAGAGCGGCTACTAGTCCTCTAATTACTTTACTAAAGAATATTAAAAGAAGAAAGACTACTAGTAGGCTAGTAAAACATATTATACACCCCCTTTAAAGAAGAGATTCTAGGCATTCCTTACCTCCTATAAAGGGTAGGATAATAATAAGCCTAATAAAGGCTTAGGTTAGAATTAGGAATTATATCTTTTGGCTTGCATAGAAGCTAAAGATAATAATAATAATATAGAGAAGCTACTATTAATAGCACACCTAAGTATTACATAATTCTTCTGCTCTGGATTATAGACTAACTATAACGCTACTAATATTAATGTTCTTGTGACCCTAAATAATTAAGCCTTCTAACACGCATTCCTTAGGTAGGAGCTCTATAAGCCATAAGAGTGTAATAAAGGCTTGATTTACTATGTCTCTAAAGAATACTATTTTAAAGAGGTCTTTAGAGGGATTATACCTAACACTAGCATAGTAGGAAAGTTAACTATAGGAGAGGCATAAGTAAAGGCTCTGTTAAGATTAATGCCTTTATTAAAGGTAACCCCTTATAAACCCTAAATTATTATATTTAGCGCTAGATTAGCAGTTACAAGAGGAATCCTTTGTGTGCCTATAGAACTTAGAGAGCTTAAATTCTACATCCTTAACACAGCTACCCCATTCCTCTTCTTGATTACTAATATAAATAAGATATAAGTTAAGATTAATAACCTTACTAATATACTTATCTAAGGTAATAAGACTGTACCTATTATGTAATAATAGGGCTATCCTTAGTAGTTACTAGAAGCGAGAGAAACAGTCGCCTTCCACCTTTTAGAAGGAGATATCCGTTAATTACATTATTAACTTAGTTACCCTTCCGTTTAATAACTCGTAAAGATCCTTTACTAAGCTAGTCACAAAGTTAAACGCTAGGCAATTAAGGAATTAACCAAAGTTTGCTACTATTACTAGATATATAGAAAGGCCCCTAGTTAATTTAAGTTTATAATTAAAGATAACCACGAATTTAACTATGAGATCATTGTTAATATTATGCAAATCGATGGCTAACTAGTACTTTACATCGTTAATTTAGCAATATTATTCTAGGTAGCCTAATTCCTTAATCTAAAGAAGTAAAAGGCTAGAGATATCTAGGACGCCATCCGCAAATATTAGATTAATACTTATCTTAGACCTCTAGAATAGATTATTCACGACGCTAGTAATAACTTTGCTTCCGCTAAATTCAAGCACTATGCCTAACTAATATTAATTAAGACTAATAAGATACTAATTAAAGCCTATAATAGCATTAGAAAAGTTAAGAGATATTACAAACCTTTACGCTAAGCTTATGATATTATTACAGACTTAATTAGGATAGGACTTACGCTAGAGTAATGTTTTCAAATAGCTGTTAAAGTAATTAATAACTCTATAAGCCTAAATAGTATTATCCTAACCCTGCTAGTCTTTAGAGGCTACCTATAAATAATAGATAAGTTACTACTAAGTATCTCTGTTATTTAATATGCTAAAGTAATTTGTAAAGCTACTAATAAAGTCCGCTGCTACCTAGCTTTGTAGTAGGTCTGTGATGCCCTTAAAGCCTAGAATAGCCCTAACATAGCACCTATATATTAGCTACCACTATAAGCTAATGTATATATGTAAAAAGAGAAAGGTGGCTAGCATAGCCTATATAAGCTACTTGCTACTAATAGAGAAACCTATACTATTAATATGCCCTATAGCCTAGTAAAGTTCCGCTCTATAGTAATAAAGCCCTATTATAAAGACCTATATACTATAGAGGGGCTAGAGTAATAGGAGATAAAGCCTTATAATTTGCTAGAGTAATAGCTAAGTAATATAAAGGAAGAAGAAGCTATATAACTAACTACTACTAATAAAAGAGATTCTCTAATAGAAGATAGTAAAGAGCTATAAATACTAGCTAAGAGAAAGTAAGGGAGACTAAGAAAGGCCCTTATAGTGTAATTTATAAGTGTAGGAGAGTCTAATGAAAAGGCTTATAAAGCCTAAAAGGCCCTAAGGGGAAGCTATTAAGTTAAAGACTTATTACTATGCCCTAAAGGAATAAAAGTAAGGAAAAGAAGACCTTATAGCCCTAAGAAGGATATTAGCCTAGTTTAGCTTTATGTACTTATAAATAAAGATTAAGAGAAGGCCTTTATTTAAGAGGTTATAACTAGAGGGATGCTAAGCATAGTATTCCTTATAGTAAAGGAAGAGGCTAATTAGAACCTTGCCCTTTAGCTTTACTAAGAAGGAAGGATTATAACCCTAGGAAAACCCTTTAAGCAGTCTAATCAAGCTAAGATTAACGCTTTACAAGCTTGTAATATGTTTAAATTTATTAAGTTTAACCTAGCGAAGCACGGAGGTTATAGAATCTTTAATTCTCGTATAGTTAGAGAGATTAAAGGCAAAGGAACAGACTTGCTATATAAGAAATCTCGCCTTGTTATATAAGGCTATAATAACAAAGGAAAGGAATTCATCCTAACGCAATTGCTAACGATTCAACAAGCAAGCTAACGACTTATCATAGCTATCGCTTTATTATTAAGAAAAAGAGGCATTTACCTTTGGATTCGTGATATTACATAAGCCTACACTTAATTACACACGGTGCTAACAAGGCTAATTATCGTGAGGCTACTAAAGCAGATTACATATCTCTTTCCAGAAGGGACTATAATTAAATTAATTAGACCTCTTTATAGGATCGCAAAGGCTAGAACCTACTAGTAGGTAACGTACTTCCGTTACCACAGGGATAACCTTAATATAATAACCTTAACCTACGATCCTTGCTTATTAATTATAGCTCCGAATAATAAGAACCTCTTTAGCATTATTAGAATGCAAACTAATAATACATTAGGCCTAAGTAATAATAACTTCTTCTAAAAAGAAGAGAAAGAGCTCTAGAAGGCTAATTTTATAGCTAAAGAAAAGCAATAATTAACCGCTAAGAATCCCCTTATCTTTAATAGGTGTATCTTAACCTAAAACACTAATAATTTATTAATCTTAACCTAGAAAGGCTAGAGTTAGAAGATTAAGGAAGTTAATCCTTAATCCCTAATAGTAAAGCAAGACTATGTGAAATAATAAGCCTAAGGAAGCTATATTATAACTATATATTAACTAGAAGCTTCCTACAACTTGTTAATTATAGCTTAATACTAAGAACCCTCTAGGGAAGATATCATATGCCTTAATAAACGCCTTAAATAGCAGATTAAGAATTAATAACGCGGACTATGATATATCCCTTTAGTTCTTAAAGAGGCAAAGCTCTTTATGTTTGTAAATGGATTGCTTGCTAATAACAAGGATTTAAGCTTATAGATCGGATACGTAATTATGATTAGCAATGAGATAATGCAAGATAATAATACCTTTATTATAAAAGGTAACATTATTACATATAGCTTAACAAAGAGTAAGAGAGTTACTTATAGCGCGCTTGCCTCTAAGTTATATAGCATAGTTTAAGGCGTAGATATTACCTACGTAATTTCTATAACTCTATATTAGATTACGGATTAATTAAAGATTCCTTGAATTCCTATGATTCTCTATACTAACTCTTTTTCGTTATATAAATGTCTTATAAAGCTAGGAACCACAAAGGAGAAGAGACTAATAATTAATATCATAGCTCTTTGTTAATCGTACGAGAGGCACGAGATCTATGAAGTTAGGTGGATTAACAGCAATAATAATCTGGCAAACGCGATAACTAAATCATCGCCGAATTCGTTGCTTTCCTCTTTAATTAATTTAAACAAATTAACGATTTGTGTTAAAGGATAGGTGAAAAGACCTGTGATATTAGGAGATAGGAGCTTAGGTAAGGACTAATAGATTAATTTAATTAACCAATGCCATAATAGCTAATTAGAGCAGTGGATTCCTATTAAGGGATCCACTAGTGTATACTTTCCTTTAATCTGATTTTTATTATATTTTTGAGCTCTTTGGCCACGAAGGAAAAAGAGAGATTACTAGTGTTAATTCCTTCGGATCTTTATTGGTTTAATTATGGCTAAAGACCGGACTAATTATGGGTCTGGCGCGATGCATGTGATATGATTAGCTACATTAATTCGCCACCCCCTTTTGTGCCTTACATACGGATTTCGCCTACTTTCCTAGCATCTAGACTTTCCCTCTCTTCTCCCTCTTTCCTAGCTAGCTAACTATCTATCATCGACTTCTATCATACGGGATTTTTACCTGCGCAGGACCTTGGTGTAACTAACACTTTCCTTATTATATTAATAGGTAATGCTAAGTAATACTACCTTAATTACCTCTTTAGGAATAACTATTCCTATAAAGAGATAATTACTTATATCTATTAGCGCTTTAAGATAGAAAGCAACTAGTAATTCTATTACTATAAGTAAAGTAGCATAACACTAAAGAGCATAATTAAGAAGAATCCTAACAAAAGCAAGCTTAAGTGCCTTAAGATTATGTTATTAACCCTTAAGAAAATCCACAAAGGCCTATACCCTGCTAAGATAGTAAATACTAAACTCTATAAGCAAGCCTTAAACGCTATAGCTAGTGTGCCCAAATATTAGATAGTAGAATACATACACTCTGCAGGCTTTAAAAGTCTTACTGGAGACCTCCGTAAGGTAATTACTATTACGGAATTAAACAAGAAGTCCTCCTAATACCTTTAGTACTAATAAGAAGACTCTCTAGAGGCTATGTTTACTAATTATTAGTATAGATAATAATCCTGTGGCAGAGGAAGCTATTACAGGTAAAGCCCTAGGCTAAGCACTAAGCGCTACTTTGTGTGTGGTAAGAGTAGCTACTAGTCTTCTAATTACTTTACTAAAGAATATTAAAAGGAGAAAGACTACTAGTAGGCTAGCAAAACATATTATACACCCCCTTTAGAGAAGAGATTCTAGGCATTCCTTACCTCCTATAAAGGGTAGAATAATAATAAGCCTAATAAAGGCTTAGGTAAGAATTAGGAAGCATATCTTATAGCTTATATAGAAGCTAAAGATAATAATAATAATATTAAGGAGCTACTATTAATAGCATATCTAAGTATTATATAATTCTTCTATTTAGGACCATAGACTAACTATAACGCTACTGATGTTAATGTCCTAGCGATCTTATATAATTAAGCTTTTTAACACGCATTCCTTAAACAAGAGCTTTATAAGCTATAAGAGTGTGATAAAGGCTTAATCTATTATATCTCTAAAGAACACTATTCTAAAAAGGTCTTCAGAGGGATTATACTTAACACTAGTGCTATAGGAAAGTTAACTATAGGAGAGGTATAAGTAAAGGCTCTATTAAGATTAATACCTTTATTAAAGGTAACCCCCTATAAACCCTAAATTATTATATTTAGCGCTAGATTAGTAGTTATAAGAGAAATCCTTTATATGCCTATAGAACTTAGAGAGCTTGAATTTTACATCCTTAATATAGCTACCCCCTTTCTCTTCTTAATTACTAATATGGATAAAATGCAAGTTAAGATTAATAACCTCGCTAACGTACTTATCTAAGGTAACAAAACTGTACTTATTATGCAATAATAGGGCTATCCTTAGTGGTTACTAGAAGCAAGAGAAATAGTTACCTTCTACCTTTTAGAAGGAGATATCCATTAATTACATTATTAACTTAGTTACCCTTCCGTTTAACGACTTATAAAGATTCTTTACTAAGCTAGTCACGAAGTTAAACACTAGGTAATTAAGGAATTAACTAAAGTTTGCTACTATTGCTAAATGCATAGAAAGGCCCCCAGTTGATTTAAGTTTACAATTAAAGATAATCACAAATTTAACTATAAGATCATCGTTAATATCGTGCAGATCAATAGCTAACTAGTACTTTACATTGTTAATTTAGTAATATTGTTTTAGGTAGCCTAATTCCTTAATCTAAAGAAGTAGAAGGCTTAAGACATCTAGGATGCAATCCGCAAATATTAGATTAATACTTATCTTAGACCTCCAGATTAGATTATCCACGATGCTAGCAATAACTTTGCTTCCACTAAATTTAGGTATTATGCTTGATTAATGTTAATTAAGACTAGTAAGATGCTAATTAAAGCCTATAATAGTATTAGAAAGGTTAAGAGATACCACGGACCTCTACGCTAAGCCTATAATATTATCATAGACTTATTTAGAACGAAGCTTACGCTAGAGTAATGTCTCTAAATAGCTATTAAGGTAATTAATAACTCTGCAGGCCTAAATAGTATTATCCTAACCGTGCTAGTCTTTAAAGGCTACCTATAGATAATAAATAAGTTACCACTAAGTATCTCTATTATTTAACGTGCTAAGGTAATTCGCAAAGCTACTAATAAAGTCCGCCATTATCTAGCTTTATAGTAAGTCCGCAATGCCCTTAAAGCCTAGAATAGCCCTAATATAGCACCTATATATTAGCTACCCTTGTAGGCTAATATATATATATAAAGAGAGAAGGGTGGCTAGCATAGCCCTTATAAGCTACTTACTACTAATAGAGAGACTTATATAGTTAATATACCCTATAGCCTAGTAAAGTTCCGCTCTATAGTAGTAAAGCCTTATTATAAAGACCTATATACTATAGAGGGGCTAGAGTAGTAGGAGATAAAGCCCTATAATCTACTAGAGTAATAACTAAGTAACGTAAAGGAAGAAGGAGCTATATAACTAACTGCTACTAATAAAAGAGATTCTCTAATAGAAGATAGTAAAGAGCTATAGACACTAGCTAAGAGAAAGTAAGGGAGACTAAGAAAGGCCCTTATAGTGTAATTTATAAGTATAGGAAAGTCTAATAAAGAGGCTTATAAAGCCTAAAAGGCCCTAAGGGGAAGCTATTAAGTTAAAGACTTATTACTATGCCCTAAAGGAATAAAAGTAAGGAAAAGAAAACCTTATAGCCCTAAGAAGGACATTAGCCTAGTTTAGCTTTATATACTTATAAATAAAGATTAAGAGAAGGCCTTTATTTAAGAGGTTATAACTAGAGGGATACTAAGTATAGCATTCCTTATAGCAAAGGAAGAGGCTAATTAGAACCTTGCCCTTTAGCTTTACTAAGAAGGAAAGATTATAACCCTAGGAAAACCCTTTAAGTAATCTAATTAAGCTAAGATCAACGCTTTATAAGCTTGTAATGTGTTTAAATTTGTTAAGTTTAACCTAGCAAAGCACGGAGGTCATAGAATCTTCGATTCTTATATAGTTAGAGAGATTAAAGGCAAAGGAACGGACTTACTATACAAGAAATCTTATCTTATTATATAAGGCTATAATAACAAAGGAAAGGAATTCATCCTAACGCAATCGCTAACAATACAACATGCGAGCTAACAACTAATTGTAGCTATCGCTTTGTTATTAAGAAGAAGAGGCATTTACCTTTGAATTTGTAATATCACACAAGCCTACACTCAATCGCACATAATGCTAACGAGGCTAATTATTATAAGAATCCCAAAATAGATTATATATCTCTTTCTAGAAGGGACTATAACCAAATTAATCAGACCTCTTTACAGGATTATAGAGGCTAGAACCTACTAGTGGGCAACGTACTTCTATTACCATAGGGATAACCTTAATATAATGACTTTAACCTACAATCCTTACTTATTAATCACAGCTCTAAATAATAAGAACCTCTTTAGCATTATTAGAATGCAAACTAATAATACATTAGGCCTAAGTAATAATAACTTCTTCTAAAAAGAAGAGAAAGAGCTCTAGAAAGCTAATTTCATAGCTAAAGAAAAGTAATAATTAACCACTAAGAATCCCCTTATCTTTAATAGGTGCATCTTAACCTAAAACACTAACAATTCATTAATCTTAACCTAGAAGGGCTAAAGTTAGAAGATTAAGGAAGTTAATTCTTAATCCCTAATAGTAAAGCAAGATTACATAGAACAATAAGCCTAAGAAAGCTATATCACAACTATATATTAACTAGAAGCTTCCTATAACCTATTAATTATAGCTTAACACTAAGAACCCTTTACAAAAGATATTACATGCCTTAATAAACGCCTTAAATAGTAAATTAAGAATTAATAATATAGACTATAATATATCCCTTTAGTTCTTAAAGAGGCAAAGCTCTTTATATTTATAAATAGATTGCTTGCTAATAATAAGGATTTAAGCTCACAGATTAGATATGTGATTATGATTAGCAACGAGATAATGCAAGATAACAATACCTTTATTATAAAAGGCAACATTATCACGTATAGTTTAATAAAGAGCAAGTAAGTCACTTATAGTACGCTTGCCTCTAAGTTATATAGTATAGTTTAAGGCGTAGATATTACCTACGTGATTTCCATGACTCTCTATTAGATCACAAATTAATTAAAGATACCTTGGATCCCTATAATCCTCTATACTAACTCTTTTTTATTATATAAATACCTTATAAAGCTAGGAACCACAAAGGAGAAAAGACTAATAATTAATATTATAGCTCTTTATTAATTATATAAAAGGCATAAGATCTACAAAGTCAGATAGATTAATGGCAACAACAATCTAGCGGATGTAATAACAAAAGCATTACTAAATTCATTACTTTTCTCTTTAATTAATTTAAACGAATTAATAATTTATATTAAAGGATAGGTAAAGAGACCTGTGATATTAAGAGACAGGAGCTTAGGTAAGGACTAACGAATTAATTTAATTAACTAATACCACAATAGCTAATTAGAGCAGCGAATTCCTATTAAGGGATTCACTAGTATATACTTTCCTTTAATCTAATTTTTATTATGTTTTTAAGCTCTTTAGCCACAAAGGAAAAAAAGAGAGATTACTAGTGTTAATTCCTTTAGATCTTTATTAGTTTAATCGTAGCTAAAGACTAGACTAATTATAGGTCTAGCGCGATGCACGTAATGCGATTGGCTGCATTAATTCGCTACCCCCTTTTGTGCCTTACATACGAATTTCGCCTACTTTTCTAGCATCTAGACTTTCCCTCTCTTCTCTCTCTTTCCTAGCTAACTAACTAACTATTATTGACTTCAATTTATACGGGATTTATTACCTACGCAGGACCTTGGTGCATCCAACACCTTCCCCTTACCTTTTTCTTATAATATTATTTATAATTATTTAATCTTATTTATTCCTTAATTCCTATTCACTTCTCTTGTTAATATTATACGTTAATAATTATATTAAAAAGAGAGAGTTTCTAGTGTTAGAATAAGCATAATATTAATAAGGGTACGCGCCTTTAATTAGGTAGGCGTGTTACATTATAGACCTATATATCTAGCCTAACTACGCTGTGATTAGGGTTAGCATATATAGCCTCTTCGCTAATAACCCTAATTAAGGCCTCTTTTCTTGTAATAAATAGCGTACTCTCTTTGCTTTTATTTAATCCCTCTTTTACTTACTTTAATAAACTAGAATATATAATGATTACGTGCACTTTAGTCCACCCCGAAAACCCTACGCGTAGGTCAATGGTATCCTGTAGATACTAACAAGATCTTAGCTAATAAAAATAGCTAGCGCGTCCGCTTATGTGCATTTTGCACTCGTGCAAAGTTTGCACCGGCTCGTGGATCAGACCCTCGCGAGACATTGCCGTTATTATTAGAAGCAACAACACCAGCCAAGGCCGGCACAGATGCCGCTCACTCAGTGATAAAACAGACCCTTAAAAACCAGGAGACACTGTTGTGCGCGCGCGACATTTTCATTTAATACTTGACGATAGACGCACAGGAATTTGAAAACAGAATCGCGACCCTCGAGGCTAAGGTGGCGAACACAGGCCAGACCATCGATGCTAGACTCGGCCAAATGGCAAACCAGTGCGTGATCGACCATGCACTGTCGTTCCGTCAGCCAACAGACATATGAACGCGCCATGGTACGATGGTGACGCGTTGTAGGATGTCCAGAGGGGGTATGCAAGCATCTCATCCATCCATCCATCCATCGGCTTCACCCTTGGTTAATCAAAGCGGAATTTCCACGTCCAGGGCAAGCATGTATAATTTTCTACCAGACTGCGTCGCCGTTCCCTTTCAACAAGGACAGCACGCTCTTGCTCCTCCACTTTCGGCATATCCGCATCTTGATACTTCGCCGCCTTTCCAATAATATCGTCGTTGTCGGCTAGGAATGCGTCCCAATGGGACTTGTTTAATTGCCGTGTGGCATCATGCGTATTTTTCTTGTATGTACAGTACAGAGTGAAAAAGTGGGACATGTAGATTTATAAAAAACAATCAGGGGGGGGGAGGTGGTAATAGATGGATGCGCCTTGGTTATTATGCCAAGTTGGATGTGACGATGTCCACCATCGCTCTGGGATCTCCATCTCCATCTCCAAATCCATCTCAAAGACTGTCTCGATTGTCCTGTGATCTGACCCATGTTCTGTACTGTGCGTTCCGCACTTGATCAGGCCGTCCGTCAAACCCTCGGATACGAGCACCAAGTCTACGGTGGACTCATGGTCTCCTCCTTTCCACATATTCGTTCCTCTTGGCAGCAGACTGCTGACAGAATAGCGCGTCATCAGTTCAAGAATCTCGTCCGCCTCTCCTTGTCCGGCCGGCAACATCTCATCGCCACCCCACTGTTGGAATCCGTACATAATGTTTATTTTCTACTCATTGTGGGAGGGAGATAGCTTCCTGTAGTTCTTGCGAAACGATTCGTGAGCGTCTACTGTGCAGAGGAGCGATTTGAGGTCGATGGCATTGAGTCAGTTGCCCTTTCAAGGCACATTTTGTTGTTTGTTTGCCGATGTTTCGTACGATGTCAGACTACGATGCCTGGGTGCTGTTAGGGAATGGTGACTCCCAACTCTGGCGACTGGCTGCCTCCAACTGCCCCTTCACCTGCTTAATTTCTTCTTTCGTGCCTGCTAATAATACTCCCTGTTGCAAGTCGCGGATGAATTCGTGCAGCAGCTGCTTCTGCCATTGTGGCATGAACTACCGTTGGTGATCCGACGTGTCTTTCAGCTCCTCCAGCTCCTCCAGCTCCTCCAGCACCCCGAGGAGCATCGACTTGCCTGTTTTCCATAGTTGCGGTTCTTCACCTGCGGTTGGCCCAGAGTTAGGTCCAGGTAATTCCGAGCAACTGGTAGCAAAATTAGCGTAGAACCCACAGCGTGTTATGATGCTCGCTGCTCGGAATTACCTGAGACCCACTGTAGCTTACTTCCTGGCCTGATTAGATCTCACTCCAAGTCAAAAATTAATGGCCATCTAGGGCATGAGCTAGCAATAGAAACGACAAGTCTAGCCGCCGTTTATGGCGAGCAAGCCTGACTTCCAGTCAACGTCATTTGAGCAAGACGCCACTATAACATTAACAACCGCGCGAAAGCTCGGTTTCAAGCTATTCTTCTGCGACAGAACAGAAATTATTAAATCTATAAATTTTTTTTAGGTCATTTCAAAACAACAAAGCGAGCGCGTGAAAGGCACACCGGTCATGTATCGATAACACATTGCAGGGCAATGGATAGCATGTTAAGAGTAAGGAGTTGGTAAATATCGCCTAAACTCTCTGTAATTATATCTTCTTCAGGAAGAGTCTCTACTAGATGTTCCAAGATAGGAGAGTTCCGCGTTTGCTCTTGTGCATCATCACTTGTGTATCATCAGTTCGATAAGGCACTCGAGATCCCCCTTCGAACTTCAGCAATCGGGGCCCTAAAAAGTCAGCATCATCCGTACATCAAGGCATCATTGGAAACCATACACGTTTTCAGTACGCTGTGAACGCATAACTCAGGCAGATAAATTGGTTCTACTTTATAATTTTATATTTCTTAGCTAGATACACCGCCGATAGTCCCTGGTCCTTGATGATCTGTCGTGTTAACTGCCGGAGGACGAAGAAAATCAGCCGTCTTAGCCTTTGATGTGGGCGCCTGCCGTCGAAGCGTCCCCTTGCCAAGATAAGCAATGAGCGTAGATACTCCCTTGTGAGAGTATACTACCTGATAAACTAGGTGACATGGCGGAGTATAGCTTGGTAATTGGGCTTTTAGTTCAGTCTTTATTTATACAAATTTAGGTGCTCCCTGGCTGAAGGTGCCCATACATTTGACAAAGGCATCTGCATTAAATCACAATAAACCAAAGATTACCCGAGGACGTCTTAATTAAATCAACTTATGGACCAGATTCGATTGTTTTGATTTATGAGCAGCGATAATACGCTGTACAGCCTACAGCCACCAAGTAGAACGGATTACCCAGCAGTTTGCCTCGGGCAAGAATACACTGCTTCCAGATACCGAAAACCTGTGCAGTTTTCCCGTGATGCCGACCTTCGTTGCAATGTTAACAACGTTGATGCCTTACAGGCGCGCCCATTACGAGACTTTATAGCATGCAAAGCCCTTTGGTATATTAGCAGAACACATGATTTCTCACAAAGCGATAGCCTACTGAATCGCTGCATTCCGGTAGTAATTGTATTCTATTAGACATCGACTACAGGTTCTGGGTCTGATCTTTACAGGCATGGAGCACTAGACTAACATCTCTAAAGATAAATAATGATACTTTAGGCACATGACAATACCACATTATTGCACCATCTGATATTCAGTACCTTGCCACAGTAGTGACTCTAACCTACAACCCTACGTAGTCGCATATTGCGTGTGCCAGAAGAAAGAATCTACTCAACAAACAAGGCCAGGGTAAATGTAGTTTTAGTTAGTTAGAATACCCAGCATGGAGGGCATACAGTTCGTAAAGTAGCAGAGCTGCTGAAAAGTCTTGTCTTATTTAATCCGCCCCTAAATATCTAGATATATAGTTGGCCAAACGAGATATTTCACAGGGGCTAATTTTGACTCGCAGCCTAAGGACTTCCAAATTCGAAGCCACATGTACTCTTATACTTCAGCATGAAATCGTTCTGGTTCGAACCAGACAAGCCCGCCAGCAAGCCCGCAGTCTGGGAGCCACAATTACCCTTTTTTGACGAGGTTACACCTACAACATAATTTTTTGCCACATTTGGCCCGCCCGAATCACCTTTGCAGTTGAGACCTTCTGCCGAGTTTGGTTTGCTTCTCGTGACGCAGATCGCGCCGACGATGTTATACCACTGACGGCACTCCGAACTTGAAGTGGCGCTGTTCTTGTTTACTGCCGATCGAAGTTCATCCGGGTATATAGTTGGCGATATCACGTCTGAAATACTGCCCCAGCCATACATGGTAAGATCTAGAGCACCGCCCCTCGTCTCTGAGACCTTCCAGGGACTGGCGTCCATTGCTGACGCCAACTCGACCACCGCAAAGTCGTAAGCAGAGGGGTCCTCGTTCGGGTCGGAAGTTCCGTCGTACATGGGATGTACATGAATGCTGGAGACTGCAACCGAATTTTCTGTCCGAGTGATCTTGCCTTGTTCCTTCTTGTTTTTGAAGACTTTTAAATCACGTTCCGCCTCGCCCTTAACCACATAAGCGGCAGTGATGACACACTTGCCGTTCCCCAAAACCACGCCGGAACCGAAACTGCCCTCCTCACTGACGGATTGCAGGCGCACAACCCCGACGGCGTTCGGGTCGGTCGTAATGGCTCCTCGGTAGATGGCTGTGGATGTGGCTGCGAAGCCCAGCAAGATCAACTGCCAGAGAAAGGATCGCATGTCGAATGTACTGCGGGGTTTCTTTTGTAAAAGCAAGTTATATGAATTGTTCCAAGTCTTTGTGTGAACAGGTTGATTGAGAGTTGATGTTATGTGGAGGATTGGTTTCAGATAGATATCAGGAATGCGAACTATATTTATAGTCACAGAACCGTGTGGTCAAGCTGACCGGAACTCACACTCACACTTGTTTTTTTGTAGTATACTTATCGGTCCCTTGAAATTGAGCGTTGCTATTCGGAGCTGTGTTTTCTTGCTCCCTGGCGCTATACCCACCACGTGATAGGGTCATCTCCCACGATGTGACATCCCAACGCCCTGCCACTAAATTTCTGCTAATTCCCCCAGGCGCAATTATTTTCCTTCCTTGATTATCACCACTTTTATTAGTAATACCGCTGTATTATCAATATTACTACCAAAGTTTTGAATCCTATTACTTAGATGTTTGATCTTATGTAGTATGTTTGTTACCTCTACCTAGAAGGTGTGCTGAATCCCCCGATGGACCAAAAGATCTGTTAATGCTAGCCGCTGCTAACATTGCACCTTACAATGGACGCCGGTGAGTAAGAACACACAACCCCGAATAGCAACGCTCCTTGAGATTACATGTGCAGTACGGATCCGTACTCCGTAATATCATGTGAACCTTGCATGCGGGACGGACCAGACGGGAACGCCGAGCAGGCCGAGTGGGCCAAACCCTTGCAATTGTTTCCCCATTTCCCTTCCCCTCTCGACTTCTGCACTCTAATTTTATGTCTATTACGGAGTATGTACGGATTACACGTAGCATTGCCGATCGTACATACTCTTTGACGACATGCCTTGCCCGGATGGGACACACTGACCCCGCTCAGTGCCAACGTCATGTTCCAAGATGAGCACCCCGAGTCGACTTGTCACATTCATGTGGGGTGTAAATCCTCTACAGTAGTGTTTGACACAGAAACCAGGACGGGAAGGGACGACGGACGATGACCGATACCGCTATTCGGGCGCGGTTTGAGCGGGAGAGGGAGGGTGCGACCTGAATGAGTCGGATCTGATATTCACTTCACCACGGAGTACTGATCTTTTTTCCCAGGTCAGGATTTGGTTGGCGGCATGGTGGATTCATGGCCGAGGGTTTGCTGTCTTCTTCGTTGGTTCATTTTCTGGGCATCGATCTGTTTTGATTCGCGTTGCCAGGCACAGGGCTATTCGAGTCTTGCCCACACCACCAAGCCCGACCATCGCCACTCTCTGAGCTCTGATGCAGACCAAGTAATCTCTCTTCCAGTCCATCTGGAATCGTAGTACAACCAGTGTAGCGTGTGTTCTTGGCAAACAGAATATAATAGCATGATTCATGAACCTGCTCTGGGATATTATTAGTCATCATCTCCATCTTTAGAATGACACTCATATTCAGAGGGTTGCAAACTGCTGAATAAACACCCTTGGCGATCATCGATCGACGGTCGACGGCGGCGCAAAGGCTTTTGTAGCAGTGTAAAATATGTAGAAAGGCGGGATGCGAATAAATGAGGGATGTCTTCACCCTGAAACAAATCCTCATGGGTCCCGTACAAGTCACACATGGCTCACCCCTGAGAATGAAAAATAAAATAGTGCCCACGATTCCGAATCTCGGAGAAAATCATCCGCCTGCGTCAGAACAGTCCCGCTATGTCTCATCTCCAATGTTTTACGCCTGTCGTGATCACTCAGTTTTCCTCTCCACGAATACCATCCTCTCTGAGGCTCTGCTTCAGTATGTACATCGAGTGTGTCTTGCATCTTGTCAGGTTCATTGGCGTTTGAATGCATCTTTGTTCCTTATTCAGCTCGCCTGGAATTTCTGCACCGCGGGTGAAGGTAGTCAAGACATAGCAAGGGTTTCCCGTTCTCATGACTTTGGGGAAAATCAAGAAAATATTTTTGTTCTCGGCTGAGTAGGGTTCTGAAGGTTTGTAATTGAACTTTCACAAGTATATTGAGCTGTAATAGTGCATGATCCCGCGAAAATTCGATCGGTCGGAATCTTGAAGCCTCTTTACGGCGTTGTCGGCGTCAACCTTAGTTTTGGCTGGTATTAGAATATTGACATGATCCGAGTCGGTCAGCGATTTATACTGTCCAAACGTATGATTTGTTCGTATGGGTGTATTCGGACGTGTCGTCATGATTTCCGTAATGTTGTCGGACACATTTTCGGCTATCGCGTGGCATAACACTACTGGTATTGGTTCGACGATCTGAAAAAGGCGAACATAGCGTCGCGAGCAACGCCCTCGACGAAATCCACGCCGCTTATGTCCCCTTCTTGCCTTCTCGATCAATGGCGGCTTTGGCCTTTGCGCATTCGCCGGAAAGAATACAGTGTTCCATACCTCGGAGGCGAAGGAACAAGCGAGGTCTTACCAGACGACAACCATCATGTATATCTCCTCTGTCGCAAGAACTGGTGTGGATCGATAGCGAAACAGAGTTCAAATCGCATGTATGCTTGACCCCTCGTGGCTAGTTGAGGACAATGGAACGTGAATGCGATGCTGCATACAGGATGTCTAGTATGTTGGGGTGGGGGGTCTTTTTATACTCACGATACGGAGTCATGTTCCGGGCCGATTTGACCTGATCAACTCCTCAACTCGGCCGGATCCGCCGGAGAACGGCGACACAAACTTGTGTGAAAAAAATACGTAGCCAAACTGAAAAATGAGCAGAGCAACCCTCGACTTCAGGCCCCATTGGACTGTGGGATTTGGTGAGCCTTTCCCCTTCGTTTTTGTTTCCTTTTCAATTTCCTTTTCAATTTCCTTTTTGTTTGTGCCCATTCTGTTACCCCTGGAATTCTCAAGTGGCGTTTATTGACAAAAGAGCATGAATCTCTTAAGTAAAAGGAGTTCGTTCGGCCTTCCCCTCATCACATACTGTAGTAGACGAAGCTTTGACATGTTAGCCCCTCATGTCCAGTTTAAAAAACTGAACATATCGACACTCGGTTACCTTGCACAGAAGAGACTTGCTCGAGGGGTCCGGTTGAATCATGTGGAAGCAGTGGTATGTGGGACGAAAGCCGTCTTGGACAACGCATTAAGATCAATAACTAAAATCATGCGAGGCCCTTATCGTAACTAACGTCCTTGAAATTACCCGTGATGGAATGTATTCAGACGAGGATCCCGCAGAACGTGGGAGTATGATGCTGGGTCGATGTCATGTTCTGGCGTCCGTCTGCAGTACCTTGCGCGAAGTCCAAGTTGAGGGTCAATTTCCCACGGGCACTCATCTGGTCACGATCCGCTCTCCAATTTCCCTTTCCCCGACAGGGACGATTTGCAATTGGCCCTCTATGGCAGCTTCCTCCCTGTGCCGGACGACGGAAAATTTCCACTGCCCCCTGATTCCGTGTATTTGCTAGAGAAGAAGCCACAAGCTGTAGTTGTTTTGGGTCGTCGGATACGCTTGAATAGCGACCAGGAAAGGCGGCGTCTGCGAGTGATCGATAAGGGAGATTTTACAGTGCTGGTTGGTTCGTATTACTGATTTACCGAGGCTACCGCTGTGTGGAGTTCGACCGTACGAAGGCTTACGGCTATCGACTTGATGTCGCGGCCGGTATAATGAATTGATTCATCGAGAAGGTGCCAGATGTTGATTTTGCGGACGAACCACGTCGTCCAGGCAGGCATTTGGCCGATTATGTAAGGCATAAATCGACCCGCACGGAAGCTGCGCGGATGCGAGCGGCTCTATTTAAAATTAAAATTAGCCGCGCGACACACACCGGCAGGTTGTGGACCAGGGTGGTCCGCTACGTTGCTTAGTCATGCATCGCATTACGCGGAGGTGCTTGGAGGAGATGGGTCTGGGGAAGTGACAAGTCGAGTAATATCCGTAGACAACGTGCCTGTGGCGCGGGAGACAAGACATGATTGACGACGAGTGGAGATATTTTGCCCCTGGCGGCGCTCTTACACCTGGGGGGCCAAGCACATGGTTCATCCTCGACTGGTATCAACGACGTACTATTGCTGTTACCATGGATGAGGCGCAAGAGAGCGAAGATGTTGCCATTCTACACCTCAAGAAGCACATCGATGCCTTGGGACCTGATATATACGCCATCCATTTATCGCAGGATGGTGAATTGGTCTCAGTCTCGACCGACCCCGAAGACGACCAAGCGACATGTGTGTACTACCCTCCGCTACAGGCAATTCGGCGTCCCAGTCATGTCAAGACTGTGCTCCGTTCGCATCTGCTCGAGCTGGATCGACTCACTCCGAATGTCGACCTTGTTTCGTACATGGCCTGCACCAGCGCAACCGAACCAAGGAAAGCTGTGTTCAAGTACTACTTCCTCTTCCAGTTCCTCTACAAGGTGTGGCACGAGATGAACTTGTGGATGCGCCTCCCCACGCATCCACACCTTGTTCCTTTCGATCGACTTGTGCTAGATGAGCTGCACGGTCACGTCGTCGGCTTTACAAGCCTTTACATCCCTGGCGGCACGATAAGTGAGAATAAGTCGCGTGCGTTTAAGCTCGAGTGGCTGCGGCAGCTAACGTCCGTTATCGACGACTTGAATTTCAAGTACGGCATCGCCCATCAGGATGTCTCCGCGCGGAATCTTCTTATAGACCCCAAAATCGACGCCCTTATGTTGTTCGACTTCAACTACAGCGGCCAGATAGGCGGCATTGGATATGGAAAGGACCGGGACGATGTCAAGGGAGTCATATTCACCCTTTACGAAATCATCACCCGCGACACGCATTTCCGAGACGTTCCACACTATAAACAAAATCCGGATGACGTACAAGGGCTAGAGGAATGGGTACAGCATCCGGATGTGAAACTTGATCACCCTGTTTCGGAATACCGCTCGGTGCTAAACGATTGGGTGGACAAACGACGGATTGGAAGACAGATTTCTCATTACACGGAAGCACCTGAGTACATTGACTGGCCAGATTTCCCAGCGCCACCCCCGGAGGACACGGTATTTTCAGATGGCGAAGGGAACTCTACTGTTGTAACAGGGGTCGTCCTGAACCATATGCGCCGTGATGAGCGAGAGAAGCGCGTTGCCGTCTTGAACTGGGAGCGTCCTGCGCAGATCAAGCTTGGGAACGGGAATCGGGTCCTTGCCAATGGAAAGTCTGTGCCTGATCCAGAGGTCTGTGCCTGATCCAGAGTCTGCATGCCTGGGTGAACTGAACAGCAAGCAGGCCGACCATCTAAATTAATACATCTTTTGCTTGCCTTTTTCCCTCTCCTCAGCGTCACATGCAACCTGGTAGCGCCCCAACGTACTGAGAGCTGGGCCCGCACGCATTCCCTCCCTGTTGCTGTCGTCTACGATAACAAGCTGCTGCGTCGCAAAGTTGAAAGTCTCAAGCTGCAAATTTGAGAATCGCAAGCCAGCACTGCCGGTGGTCGCAGCAAGCTCTTCGGCCTTCTTAGGGCTGTCAGGAACAGGGGGATCACTTCCACTCTCGGAGCTCTGTGCTTTCAATGAGAAAGCCGCGAGCAACATGGATTGATGTCTTTAAGGACGTGCCGGTTAGCTACTGTTTTCGTTCTCCATTTCTGGCATTCCAGCTTATTCAAATCGCAATTACGCGTGCAAGGGAAACGGGGATATGACCAAGAGTTAAGGAAAGAAGCGCCTTAACAATCAGCTAGTGGTACTTGGTGACGGGGTCCTTACCATAGGGTTGTTGGCATCCTGAAAGTCCGGATCACTGCGACGCAGAGTGAGCAAGACGAGGGCAGGTTGATTCCTGAGCAGTCACCACGGGGAGGAATAATCTTACTCAATCATGTGGTCAGCTAACCAAAGCCAACAAAGCCACATATTCTCAAAAATAACCAGATGCCTGTGATGTAATATGCATCATCAAACTGCCAGCATTGCATCCGAGATTGATGCCACTCGTCGATGGAGGACACTCCTGGGGCGTCAGTCGTGGCATACGCCTGTAGCGCCACCGATGCGGGCGTGACACTCGCAGGAACAGGTTGCGTCAGTCAATTCTGAATTTTCGCCGTGGCTTTTCTGCGCTGCCGGGAGGGAAAGGGTCGCCGCCATCAACACCGGTCCCATTACCTGTGTACTCATCTGTTGAGAGAAAACCGAGATCGATGAACGACGGGGCGGCTACCATAGTGGGCCCGTGCCGGTTTGCTTTCCAGGTACATGGCGTCAGCCTCGGACACAAGCGCGGAAGCATCAACGGATCTTCATCCGTGAGAGCCGGGGGTGACTCTCCGCTCTAGCTCGGAGCGCTGTGGCACGCTGGTTGCCGTCTGAAGACGGGGGGCTTGGAACTGTAATGATTTCGCCGAGGATTGGCCAGGCGCGCCTTGTTCAGCCGGATTGACTTGGCCATGGCAGCCTCGATAATTGAACGGGCCTGGTCGAGTTGCGTAGAATCCCGAATGACAGACAGTGCCGTTGCGGGGCCGCACCAGGGTCGGCGCGGCGCCGAAGCTTGGAGACGAGGTCCGTTAGAGCGCCGCTTTCTTCTGGTTTGGCGTCTGAAATCTTGTTCTGGGGAGAATCAGCATTCTTTGCAAGAACGAGTAAATAAGTAGGAAGGAAGACAGATGCTAGCTGAAGCTGCTATTGTAATCCTACCGAGATTATGGTAGTCTAAGCACGGTTTTACCAGCCAAGATTAACCTGCCGGGAATCCACAAGGGGCTTCTCGCGCTGGAAAACACGCCTTCCGCCGTATTCTCCACGCTGACTTCATGGATCTCCGGTTCGACCATCGTCCAATTTTTTCAAGTGACCGGGGAGTGAGTTTCCCCAAGTGTCACAGACCCAAGTCTAGATCATGCTGCACAGTGGGCCTAGCCTCTGGTTTGCTATGCGAATGTGGAATATTGTTGGACCGCGAAGCTAGGGTTTAATATAACTACCTCTATTAAGTTATCTGTCCCTGTAAGAGGGTGCGAACTATGGTTTAAATACCTAAGTACCTTTACTATAAGTAAGGTACTAATATAGTACTAAAACATACTATATAATTACAAAGATTATAGAAAATAACTAGCTAGAGGTAAACTCCTATCTTAGCTAGTTAAGTAATAAGACTATTATATAGCAGGGATTAATTATACCCTTATAGGTATAATACACCCCCCTAGGGGGGACCTTATTTAAGGTTCCCTATAATAAATCTAAATTAATTAAATTAGTTAAATTAATCCTATAACATTTAAATTAATTTTATAGTATAAAAAGTAGTTAATTTATTATAATCTTATCTAATATAAGGTTATTATATAATACTTATTCTTTAGGTTCTTTACTAAGTATACTAGAGGGTAGTTATATAAGCCCTAATACTTTATAAAAGCTAGTAAAAGCATTCCCTATAAGAAGCTTTATAAGGCTATTAGTAATTATCTCTTTAGTAGTAATCTAGGTAATATTAAAGGTTTCTTTTATAACCTCTTAATAAAGCTAGTAGTAATAAATATTTATATACTATAGCTTTATAATAAGCTTAATAAATTCTTCCTTAAGGAGGTGTGTTAATTCCTTCGGATCTTCATCGGTTCAATCGTGGCCAAAGACCGGACCGAATTGTAGGTCTAGCGCGATGCATGAAATGCAATTAGCTGTATTAATTCGCCACCCCCTCTTTTGCCCTATATACAGGTTTCGCCCACTTTCCTAGTATCTAGACTTTCCCTCTCTTCTCTCTTTTCCTTCCTAGCTAATTTAATTAACTATTATTAACTTTAATTATATAGGATTACCCTTATACCTACGTAGGACCTTAGTGTAACTAATACTAATTAGTAGTTAACTTTATAACTATAGATAAGCTAGGTATTATAAGAAAAGACATTTCTACAGACGCTACTACCACTACCCCTTATTATACTATAATGGTTATTATAGTAAAGAGGTATAACTATATAAGTATGCTAAAGGAAGAGACTAGAATCCTAGTTATAAGCTTGTTAGGCTTCTAAGGAATTGATTTATTAACCCTTAGGCTAAGGGATATAACTTTGTTATATCTATCTAGGATATTGTTATTAATTATTAATTTTATTATCTATTATAAGAAAACTAACTAACTAACCAAATCTATTGCCGTGAGGCATTTATTTTAAACCTAACGTTAAATAACCTTAGCTAAGCTAGCTAATACACCTATAAATTCCCTTTAACACATTACCTTCTAATAGACCTTTAATCTCTCCCTATAAGTATTTACTACTTGTTTTTTGCCCTCTTTACTCTTAGTACTATTTGCCCTATACTTATTAGTAAGAGAGAGAGATTACCTCCTTCCTTTCTTTTCACAAAAAATAGGAAGTAGTAAATCCTATTATTCCCTTATTACTTTTCCTATTATTTTCTAGTTACTTTTAGAACTTCTATTACTTTCTTTATCTCTAGTAATTTATTCTTATTACTACTTTTGCTACTTCTATTACTTTTTCTTCTATTTTTCCTGTTTTTATAATCTTCTAATTTCATTAGAGGGATAACGCTCCTAAAATACAAAAGAAAAACCTTATAATAGTAATAGGTAAACATAGGAGCTTAATTAGTAGTAAAAATAATAAATTAGTAACATTCCTTTTATAGTTAAAGATAGTAAAGGAATCTAAACCTTCTATAAGAGCAAAGGCTACTAGTAATAGCAAGGCTTTAACTATTACCCCTAAAAGACCTTAAAAGCATAAGTTACCCTTATACCTTTAATAGCTTACTTATAACTTCTCTAGTAATTAGAAAGAATTTGTTAAGCTAAATTCAAAGACTACTACATAGCTTAAGCTTAATAACTAGATTATAAGATTTATTAACCTTAGTAAGTATTAAGGTTAGAGAGATAATAACTTATAGGAATTATTCTAAGAAGACTTTAAAGGCTAGTCTAAAGACACCTTTAAAAGGGCTATAAAGGAAGTTATTAAAGAATTATATAATTCCCTATAAGATTATAGTGTTCTTATTAAGCAAGGCCTAGGATATTTAATCCTAGTATCCCTTAAAGAAATGCTTTATTAAACTTTAATGCCTTATTAGTTATAGGAGAGATTATAAGAGAGACTATAATCTTCCAAACCCCTAGAGCCTTAACACTAATAGCCCTAATAACCTACCCTAGAAATCCACCTTCCCTAACCCTAAAGACTATATAAACCTTTATAAGAGCCCCTATAATAATTGCTATTAAACTAATAGCTTTATCCTAATGATTATTATTAATAATAACTAGGGGACTATTATTTATAATAAAATATGCCTTTATAATAATTTACCTTTAAAGATTAGATTATAAAGAAAATCTCAGAGCTTATAAAGATATATAAGGATAGTAACTACTATAGTAGGAAGCTATATAACTTCTTAACGCTAAAGATTATGCTCTTTGAAAATAAGTGTAATAGAATTAACCTTCCTTAAATGTATTATTAGAAGGCTTTCCTTATTATATTAATAGGTAATACTAAATAATACTTCCTTAATTACCTCTTTAGGAATAACTATTCCTATAAAGAGATATGTTGGATTCACAGGGTATTGAATTCAATGTGTAATACAGTCGTAAGCCCGAAGAATAGTATTGTCATCGATTATCTATTCTAGGCTGCGTTATCTGTTGTTATGATTAATTAAGTTATAGGAAAAGAGAGGTAAAAAGCTAGAAGTTATAATACATAAAGGGAAAAGGGGTTACGCGTTTGTGTCCCTATATTTCCTAGCTAATTAACATGCTAGGTTATGGGTTACATGTGGGGTCCGCGCGTGGCCTAAGCTTCTACTAGGTAATTATAGCTATAACGCGCGATTAATATTACCTTTGTTCTAACACTAGAACTTCTCTCTTTTAATATAATTATTAACATATAATATTAATTGCAAAAATAAAAAAAGGAAAGATAGATTAAGAATGTAATTAATAAGGGATATAAGGAAAAGAACTTATAGCCTGTCTAGGCATATAGTTACTAATAAAAGGGAAATAACAATCTTGCTTAGCCTGTGAGCCTATGTAAGAATAAGTAGGTCCTTCTAAATCCCTTTTTTCCTTAAAATAATATATATACTGCACTATAGCGCGTATATAATATCTTCCTCCTCCTTAGTAATACCTTTATTCTCCTATGCACTACTATTAATTTCTATAGTCTACTAGGAGGGCCTAGTAGGCTAGTGTAGTTATAGCTACTAGGGATATTAACTATAGGAGCGTAAATCCCTTATGTATTACTATCTTGTCCCTATGGCTACCCTCCTAGAGAATTACCTTTTTTCTCTTACTACACGTGTGTTACACATAGGTAACCTATCTCTCTATCTAGATAGTTATCTAGTTAGTTAAGATAAAGCTCTTAAGGGCCTTATTAGGTAATACCTTTATAAAGGTATTAGCTAGGTTATTCTCTCTGTTAATCTATTAGATCTTATAGAGTTCTTAGCGTTTATATAACTATTAAAGGGCTATAATATTGATTATTAGGCGTTTCTCCTTTGTTATACTAAGCTTAATAAGGCACTTATATAAGGAGTATAAGTCTATATATATAATAACTAGGATCTTTAGGAGCTTTAGTTAGTTAGTAACTAAGTTTAGGGTAGTTATAATTATATAAGCTATATTAATACTAGCTACTATACTATAGACTTCTAAGGTAAGCACGCTTTATGTAACTCTCTTACTCTTTATTAAGCTAAAGTGTATAATATTACCTTTAATTATAAACTTACTATTAGTGTAGTCTTTGTTTACTAGGATAAGTATATATCCTAGTTATAAGGATAGGTCCTAGTTATTAGCAAAGGATTTATTTATAAAGGTAAAGAGCTTTACCTTCTTAAGGTTAATTAGGATAAATATTAGACCTCTCTCTAGGTAATCTATCTACTACTTTAGGTGGTAATTAAGGGCTTTTACGTCCTCTAGGGTTAGCTCCTAGTGTTATGTAGTAATAGATAGGTTAAAGTAAGCCTCTAGTTAGTAGATTAAGGTAATATAAGCGCCTTAGGCCCTTTGCTTAATGTATTTATGCTTTAAGTTAGTTATTAGAACTAACTCTAACTTATTACTTTGCCCTTTCTACTAGATCTTAATAGTATTATTCTCTAGTAAGATAATACTACTATTGAACGTAAGAGGGTAGTCCTAAGTTAGGAATTACTTTAGCTTTATATTAAAGCTTACTATAGCAAGCTAGGTCTCTTCCTTCTTAGAGAACTTCTTGTCTAAGAGGCTAATTATATTATTAGTTTATATTCTAATGTAAGTAAAGTCAGGGCTTTCCTTTATAGTTATAAGTAGGTAAGGATTATATGTAAAGGTTTTTATCTAGAGGTTCTCTTTATAATGCTTATAATATATAACCTACTAGTGTGTTCCTGCCTCTATAAGCTTATAAAGGGGTTTTATAACCCTTAAGATTATACTAGGTGAGTAGAGATACTATATCTAAATTAGCAAGCGCGCTAGGATTAGCCGCTCTAGTAATATACAGGCCTATATATAAGCCTAATAGATATCTCTTAGCTAGATAAGGAATTTCCTTAATCTTACTGATAGTACTATCACGAGGATAAGATGTTAGCTTGCGTGTTAAATTATTAGGGCCTGTGTAAGAATGGCCTATTTCCCTTTATCCTTACACCCTTAGATTATAAGGCGTGACTTTTTGTAAGGTTCTATTATCTTACCCTTAATCTTATTAATAATCTAGGAATTAAAGATTTGAATTTCACTATGTTCTTCCTTGTTAAATATAATGAATTTAAACACACCTTACTTAATTAAAGCGTTAATCTCTGCTTTTGTTAATAGCTTAAATAGTTTGCCTAAGGTCTTAATAATTCCTTCCTTACGTAGCTTAATTATAAGAGCTAGGTTATTATATTCTTTTACTAATAGGAAGGTATTAGCACCTTAAGGTATTATAGGAGGGTTTTTCTATAGCCTTCTATATCCTTGCTTTAGTGGTATTAGTAGCACTATATTCTTATTGCAGGCCTCTTACCCTTTTTCTCCTTTCTCTTTACTAGGCTTTACTATTTTCTTTACACTAGGATTATTATAGTAAGGCTTAATAGATATTAGCCTAAAGGTCTTTAGGCCTCTAGGTATATTAAGTATATAGCTTTCTCTAGTAATTACTAGTAGCTTATATAGACCTACCTATCCCTTGCTTTCTTACTAGACCTTAACCTTTAATCTAAGTAGTAGGCTAAGGGTCTTTAAGGTATCTAGGCTATTATGTTTAGTAAGGGCCTTATTAACCTTCTAGATAGCATAAAGTCTCTTAATCTCTTTATTAGCCTTCTATACTATAATTACACACTATGTAATATTAGGTAATAGTAAGGACTTATTTATTATACGTAGGTAAGCTTTAAAGATAAGGAGGGTTAGGATAAGGCTATTAGGGCCTATAGTGTTATTTAGGGCCTTAATTACTATTTAAAGGGTAATAGGTTCTAGTGTTATAAGGTATTTATATCTAATTATATTATAGGCTCTTTAGAGTAGCCTATAATACCTTTTAACCTTCCCTATGCTATAGTATACCTTAATAAGGACTTTCTTAATCAAAATTAATATTAAAGCTACGAATTATCTAAATTTATTACCGTAGAAGTTTATTCTAGCGTCTATAATAATAAAGTCTAGGGGGCCTAGGTAAGCATTAATCTAGCATATTTAGAGGGCTTCCTAGGTTGTTTTCGTAGAGATATTATTAAGGAATTTCACTATATTAAACGCTATAGCTATATTTATAGCATAGAGTGTAAGGCAGTTACTATCTAGGTAGAAGATATTTACTATTACTTTATAATTAAAGTTACACTTATCCTTTAGGGTAAACTTAAAGTAATTAGGGCTATTTATATGTATCTAGTATTAGTAGCAGATTCTTATTAGCTCCCTAATAGCTTTAATATTAATATTATACCCTAATCTACAGAGAATCTTATATAGATATTAGATTAATGGATGCCTAAAGCGGTAATATAATTACTATAGCTCGCTTTCTATAAGGTAGCTCTAAGTAACTACTTTTTCTTTCTATGTAAGAAGTATCTAGGCGTGGCCTTATTTACGTATAATAAGGACTTTAATGTTTCCTTATTATAGCGTGTTCTTAGAGATATTAAAGTTAATCTTTAGATAGTTTATATTATTAAGGGATAAGAGAAATAGAGTGTTTATAGGGATAACTTAAAAGAGGATGTTTCTAAAGAGAGTAGGTACTATAGCCACTCTAAGCGTAATAATTAGGTCTCCTGCGCTAAACCTAACTAATGCCTTTTTCTCTGTTAATTTATTAAGCTATAATGTGGGTATCTAATGTTATAAAGCAAGGAATTAAGGGTGCCCTACTGTAAAGAACTTTGCGGCTCCTGTATTAGGCATGATTCCTTAGAATGTTACATAGGAATAGCGATCTTCTAATATAAATGTCGCTAGGGCTTTGTTTATAAGTTCCTACTAAAAAGGGTCTTCTTTGCTTAGACTATAGTAAGCTACTTGCCTTATTAGGAATTAAACTATTCTTTCGCTATTAATCTAGGTTCTATAAGTAAAGAAGCTTGTAGGTACTAGCCTATCTGTATTATTAGGGCTATTATTAAATCTAATGCTCTTTATATACTAAGCGATTTCATTATTAATAAGGGGTTAGGACTTATGTTCTCCCTTATACTAAGTAAGGAATAAATAATATAAGTTATCTATTAGATCCGTAAGGTAGTGGTTCTTAAAGTGTTAAAACGCCTTCTTATAGTTCTCTTTAGGGTGCTTAGATAACTAGCATCCTTCCTTACTATATACATAGCACTTCTTTGTGCGGGGAGTACCTCCTTTTCCTTATGGTTTCGAGGGGTATTAGGTCTCTTTTCTATTCCTATTATATCTTTAGTTAGTCTAGAATTACTCTAGGGTTATAGCTTTAGTTAGGAACTATTAATGGTTTTTCTTCTCTTCCTTAATAAGATAAAGGGTTATTCTAATCTGTTTATAGAACTCTTATAGTCTATCTAGCGGATTTATAATTACTCCTTTACACTCTAGAATACTATAATAGGCTCTGATAAGTTAATTCCAGAGTGCCCTTTTAGTTTAGCTTACTTTAGGCACTACTTATTATAAGATAGCTAGTCTTTCTATGAGTTTATTAAAGTATTTGATTATTAACTTGCTTAGGTTATTATTTGCTATTCCTTACAGGGAAGTGTTATTTTACTCTAGTAAATATCTTTGCTATATATCCTTGGTTTTAAATTATTCTCTTATATAGCTAATAAGCGTAGGGAGATCTTATAGTTATCTAGGTTTAGAGAGGTGGTTTATATAGTATTTATTAAAATCAAAAGAGTGGACCGATCTAACTGAACCTAGGATTACAAAGCCTTATATATTTTTAACACTCCCCCTAGAATTATACATCTAGGTGCCCTATTAGAGGTTAGGCTTATACTAGTAATTAAATTTCTTTAGTTATTTTTTTTTTTAGTAAGGTTCAAACCTATAACCTTACCTCGCAGAGCAGTGCTTCACTATGGTAGGCATGTACGCTATAGTAAGCCATAACCACTGCGCCACCAGGCTCATAACCTATTGAAATCAAAAGAGTGGACCGATCTAACTAAACCTAGGATTACAAAGCCTTATATATTTTTAACAAAGAAGGTTCTTTAACTAGAAAAGGGCTAAAAACAGGTCTTATTTTTAACACCCCCTCTACAAAAGAATTACATTTAAAGCAATTAGAAGTGTACAAAGAGACTATAAGGAAAAAACAACAACTTTTGATAATAACAGATAAAAGGGAAAAACAGGAAAAATAAAAGACCCCTTTTTGAATTCCTAGCTATTGTTAAATATAGCTCCCTTTTTGACGTTGTTTTTAGTTCCCTGTTAAAGGGAATTAGTTGTTGGTTTAATAATTATTAAGCCCTAAAAGCTTAATAAAAGCCTGATGAAGAGGTCTAGAAAGAGGTTTCGTAAGACCATCTGCAGGCATTGACTTCGTATCTAGATATTCGATCTTAGCTAAACCCTCTAAAACCTGTTGCCTAATATAGTTGAACTTTAGCAATGTATGCTTTGTACGACTATGTAAAGCAGGGTTATAAGCAGTAGTTATAGCGCCTTGATTATCGCAATATATCTGGATAGGGGGAGAAATAGGGGTTTTTAGCTCCTTAAATAAGCCCTGAAGCCACTGAAGCTCCCGGAAGGTCTCGCAGATAGCATTAGCTTCAGCTTCTAGTGTTAATAGAGCTATTGTACTAGCTTTCTTTGATTTCCAGCTAATAGGTCCGCCAGCTAGCTTAAATAGATAAGCATAGGTTGATTTTGAGGTCTTTTTATCCCCTGCAAAATCACTATCGCAATAACCTATTAGGCTTTTGCTAACTAAACCTTTAGGGTCTCTCCTATAGATAATAGCAAGGAATCTAGTCCCTAATAGATACCTTAGTAGATTTTTAGCTGCTTTTAGGTGTTCTATATAAGGGCTAGCTAGTGCAGTAAATAACCACTGTAGCGTAAAAGCTGTATCAGGCCTTGTAAGTAACATTAGGTACATTATAGTCCCTATAATGCACTGATAAAGCTTGATTTCGCTAGCTATTAAAAGCTTAGTTATCTGCGTAGCTAAAACGCCTGGCTGAAGAGGTATGCTAATAGGCTTACTATCTAGCATATTAAATCGTTTTAAGGCTTCTAATATATACTAAGATTAATGAATTTTCAGTATTCTATTAGGCCTATCTCGTACGATTTGAACCCCTAAGAAGAATTTAGTAGGCCCCCTATCTTCTATTAGATAGACTTTATAAAGTTCCTTTTTAAGCCTTTAGATATAAGATAAATCCGGTCTAATTAGAAGATAGTCATTAACGTATGTAATAACGAAGGTTTTGGTTAAAGAATTAAAGAAGATAGCTGGGTTAGATATTAAAGGGTTAAATCCTAGGGATTTAAGCACTAATATTAGCGCTTATTGCCATTCCCTTGAGCTTTGTTTTAGGCCATATAAAGACTTCTGTAATAAAATTACTTAATCTTTAGAAGGTTTCCAGCCAAAACTTCTAGCTAATTTAGCTAGTTTAGGATTTGCCTCAAGGAATTCAATAAACCCTTCTAGAATAACCATATAAATCTATTATTATAGCTTACTATTAAGAAAAGCTCCTATAAAATCAATTTGTTCGATTTCCCAGTTATTCTAAGCCGCTAGGGCTAGTAAAATCCTCCAGCTAGGGGGAATGCTTGTGGCAGCGAAGGTCTCTAGGTAATCTAGGCCTTCGATTTGCATAAATCCCTTAGCAACGAGTTAAGCCTTATATTTTAAAGGATTATTTTCTTTATCCTTTTTAAGCTTATAAACAAGCCTATTCTTTAGTACTTTTCGGCCCTTAGGGATTTAATCTTTCCCTATAAATTTAAAAGTACCAGCCTTTAGAAGCTATTCGTATTCCTTGTACGTGGCTTCTATCCATTTATCCCTTTCAGGGCTAGATATAGCCTGCTTCCAGGTCTTAGGCTCGGGGCTAATAGGATTCTTTTCCTTTAGCTTCTCCCATACCTTAAAGCAGATTTCTTTTATGAAATCTAGAGAAGAAGGGGAACTAATATCAACATCCATAGGGTCAATATTAGGGTCGAAATCGATAATTTTGTTAAAATCAAGGTCCGAAGTCGAAATCTGATTTCCTAGTTAAGTTATAGGCTGCGCCTGTATAGGATCCGCTGGAATTAAGCCTTTAGGGGGTTCTTTAGGGCCTGTAGGTGGTTTTTCTTAACCTACAGGGATACCTATGTTATCTATAGGGTAATCCTTTGAACCTTAATCTAGATATTATTAATCTAAATCATTTTCCCCCTCTAAAGGGTTATCCCCTATAGAAATCCTAGGTAAGCCTTTAGAAACAGGGCCTATAGGTTCTATAATCTTAATAAAGCTAGTCTTTATAACTAGCCTTTTAGAGGGGATGTACACTAGGTAGGTATTAGAACCTAGTGTAGCTAAAAGCCTTCCAGGGATAGTCCTAGCTACTAACTTCTAGGCTTTAGGTCGTTTTTCCAGGGGGATTAGAATCTCACAGTGAGATCCTATAGCTCTAATACTGGTAATATCAGTTGTATAAGGCTGATTTAGCTCCCTAGATAGCAGCTGTTCAGGGCTTTCATCCTTAGTGGTATTAGCAGTTATATTAACTAGGTTAACAACTGCAGGTAATACAAAACACCATAAAAATAACGGTAATTTTGCCCACTAGATAGTAGCCCTTAATTAATCTAGAATAGTACAAATTAAACGTTCTGCTAATCCATTTTGCTCATAGATATAGGGACTAGAAGTCGTAAATTTGATCCCTTTAGAATTCAACCAAGCTTGACAACTAGAATCGATTTCCTAGCCCCCATCGAAGTGAAGGTACCTAGGATATTAACCTAGTTGATTTTTAAGCCCTCTGAAGAAGCCTTTAATAGCCTTATAAACAGTTAGGCCTTCCTTATTAGGTAATAAGATAACCCACTTATATCTAGTCTTTCGATCAACTAAAAATAAGCAAATTAACTGTTTATTGTACGGCGTAGGACTGATTTTTAGCGTATCCCCCTCTATTCAATCTAGAGCTCTAGGGGGGTCAGGGATAGCTAATTTCCTAGGTCTTCTAACTGCCTTAGATTGATCACAAGCAATACATCTAAAATCCTTATCCTTAATTTTAGAAAAATCAGGGATTCCTTTAGTTATAAGGCTAGTTTTCTTTAGCAAAGGAAGACCTAGGTGCCCTAATCATATATGCCATAGGCCAGCTAGTTCTAACAACCGTTGATATTAAAGATCCTTAGGGTCTGAATTAGGATCTAGACTAGGGCCCTCTTTACTAGTCCCCTGCTAGGCCCCTTAAGAACCACAGGCCTCTTAGAGAGGTATTAGGGACCCTTTTCCTCCACTAGGGCCCTCTAACACCCCTAAATCTATTTCCTTAGATTTATAAGGGACCTAACCTAGGGCTATAGGCGAAGAAGAAGGGACTAATTCCCCTAAATCATCCCGTACGATTTCTTCAATATCATCATCATTTTCATCGATTTCGTCTAAATCAGAAGCCCAATCCAGCTTTTTAAAGGAATTTAAACCTCTATAGGGTAGCTAATCGGATAGCTATAACCCTTAAAAGCGGCGTAGGTAAAAGGTCGGATGTAATAAGAGTTATTACAGGGCCCTTTAGATAACTTTAGCGTAGATTGGTTTTTAACGTGAAAGAAAAAACCATGTTTTTCTATATCTAAGGTTGTAATATAAGACCTATCTTTAAGATAAAGTAGGTTTTTTATAAGGCAACCACTAGATATATAGTGCGTAAGTCCACTAACTATATTAACATCAAGCTGAGGAAAATATAGCGTATCTTTAAGCACTAAGGTCCTATATTTATTAGGATTCTTTTAATATAAGACCTCAAAAACAGCACTACCGTGACCCTTAGCGTAAATAGGGCCACCACCAGTTATAATAGGGTCGGATTCCCCCTTTTTATAGGGGGTATAATCCCTAAAGACCTCCCTAGAATTAATAATATATATAGTCAAACCTGTATTATATAATAGGGCCTTTTTCATGTCTTTGCTGTAATAATTAAAACCATTTAAGGTTTTAATTTCTTGATTTTTATTATCCGATTTACTAGAACTAGAATCAGAGCTACTATCACTAGAGCTCTTATAACTAGTCTTATGAAGGCTAGGCTTCTTGTATGGTTTAAGAGCACCGTTAGAAAGGTTATAATTTCCTAGCATAAAAGATCCCTCTCCAGAGGTCTCTTTATTATCCTTTTTATCTAATTTTTAACCTTTTTGCTTCTTCTTCTTCTTCTTATTAGAAGAAGAATTAGAATTAGAAGAGCCCTTATTTTCTTTAGAGCCTCCTTTCTTCTTCTGATCCTTAGGGGCCTTTTCTTTTTCTTTGGCACCCTTTTCAAGGTTTTTAGCCCTATAATTCAGGGCTTTGGATACCGTAGATGACTTATCCCTTTGTTCTGCTAGAAGGTCTGCTATCAAGAATTAAAGATTTAGGGCATCTAGGGGAGCCCCTATAGCCCTATTCGTACGCATGCTGAATCGTTGCCTCTTAGCCCACTAAGGGAAGGTTGATTTTAGGGATTGAAGATATTGATTAACCTAATCTATCGGAGCAATCAGGACCCCTGAAATCGATAATCTAGCTAGTAGATTATTAAAGACTACATTAAAGGACTCTAGAGTCCCCTTAAACTCTTGAAAATTCAGGTTATGAAATTCTGAATATAGGGACCCCCTCTGGATTTCAACGCTATGTGAATATTGCCTTACAAGTAAATTATAGGCTTCTTCAGGTGATTTTTGCCAAGTTATAGCGGCTTGGGGTCCTTCTGTACAACTATCCCTTAGTAACATAAGGATAATAGCTTGATCTAGATCCCCTAGCGCCCTAGAACTCTCCGGATTATCTAGAAAATTAGGCATGCCTAAAGCTCTAAATTGGATAGTTAGGGCTTGTTTCTATTGTTCGAAATTTTTAGCTCCTTTAAGCCTAGTAGTCTCTGGGAAACTATAAACCCTCTTATTAAATTCCTTAATAATTGAATTATTAAAGGTTGCTTGTACGGAGCTAGATTTAGCTTGTTGTTCTTGAATAGGCTGCTGATCTTGCTGCTGACTAGCGGGCTTATTAGATTCCACACCCTCCATACGACTATTTACAGTTATAGATAGGCTTTCTAGCTTCTCTAATAACTGGTCTATAGTTGCTTGTTGCTTAATAGCCTGCTCTTTTAGCTAGTTATTTAGAACCTCTTGCGCACTAGGGTCAGGGATAACAGGTCCCTTTCCCTTTCCTTTGGTATCCATTTTCCTTTTTATAGAAGGGAAAAGCTTCTATCTCGCGGATCCTTCCTTTTTTATAGAAGGGAAGTCTTCTGTAGCCACAATTAATTCCTTTTTATAGAAGGGAAAAGCTTCTTTCTTGCAGGTCCTTCCTTTTTTATAGAAGGGAAGTCTTCTGTATTCGCACACAAAATGACCTAAAAGGAATCTATAGTGATAGAGCCGGGCTCATAACCTATTGAAATCAAAAGAGTGGACCAATCCAACTGAACCTAGGATTACAAAGCCTTATATATTTTTAACACTCCCCCTAGAATTGTACATCCAGGTGCCCTATTGGAGGTTAGGCTTATACTAGTAATTAAATTTCTTTAGTTATTTTTTTTTTCAGTAGGGTTTGAACCTATAACCTTGCCTCGCAGAGCAGTGCTTTACTGTGGTAGGCGTGTACGCTATAGTGAGCCACAACTACTACGCCACCAGGCTTATAACCTATTGAAATCAAAAGAGTGGACCGATCCAACTAAACCTAGGATTACAAAGCCTTATATATTTTTAACAGTATTATAGTGCTTTGCCTTTAAGTATAACCCTATAAGCATAACTAGCTTGTTTAGGCTAGATATTAAGCAACTCGCACTTCCTATAGAATATTTAAAGCTTTAATTTAAGGATATTATAGTTATTAGCGCTATAGAGTTGCTCTTTAGGGTATACCTTAGATAGGTTAATAATCTACTTTAGTAAAGGTCTCTAGGTCTATAGGGGTCCTCTAGGTGTTTCCCTTTGTATTCATAGAAGGGGTGGTAGGGTCTTTAGGAAGTAAGAGGGTAGCTTTATAGGTAGCACCCTTAGGGCTTATTATTCCCTCTAATTCTCCTTTTCCTTATATTAGGAAGGAGGAATTATAGCTCTTTAAGCTATGCTAATAGGGGCACTACTAGCCCTAGATAGTATAGGTTGCCTCTATTAGTAACTCTCCTGCTTAGGGGTATTATTAGTAGTGTTACTAGGGTAATACTACTAACTTGCCTCTAGTAAAGGTATAGGTAGGGGAGTTACTTGTAGATGCTTGCGAATAGTATCCTTAGGCAGTCTTAACTCTAGGTTAATTAACCTTCCTAGGGGAGATTAGCTAGACCTTCCTAGAGGGGATTAACTTAGTCTTCCTAGGGGAGTCTAGCTTATTAATCCTTTTAATAGTAATTGTACTAACAAATAGGGTGATAGGGTAGGTTGCCTAGTTCTAATATTACTATTGTCTAGTAAATTATAGAAAAACTCTTTGTTCTGTAGGTTCTTTTAGAAGCCTATGTACTTCTTCCTAGCCTCTTTAATTTCTTTAAGAGTCTAAAATCTAAATTCTTCTTAGTTTACTGCCTCTTTAAGGTTATTTACTATCTTAGTGCCTCTTCTAACGGTTATATACACTCTGTTATAAAGAAGATAGTCTTAAAGTCTATTCTATAAAAGGTCTCTTCCTTCCGCGAACTTATCCCTTAACTATCTATAGAAGTTATTGCTAAATTCGGAGAATAGTGTTCTTCTAAATAACCCTTACTTCTTATATTATTTAGTCTTTATAAGGATATAAAGACTAATTTCCTTAGGTGTTTTTATCTCTTTATATTTAGAACTTCCTATTTATTAGAGTAGTTCTTCTATAATATATTATTAAAGCCTTATAGAGATATAGGGGTATAGGTTAGTATAAATAGGGGTTTTTCCTTTGTTAAGGTATTTATTGTTATCTCCTGTTTTAACACCTTCTATAGCATTATTATAGCTATTAGTCTTGCTAGGAACTCTAAATTAACTAGAGGTCCTAGATAGTCTAGGTGCATCTGATATTATAATTGATTAAGGGAGGCAGATCTTAATGTAAGAAGAAAAGGGGTATAACTATGATTATATAACGTGTTTTGGATGTGAAGGATTATGAGGCGAGGCGGTTGACTTTAAATACGTGATAGAACGCATAATAAAGAAAGATAAGGGGATAGCTTAGCTACTAGTGTTAAACCTTTCTTTGTTATTTCGGAGTCTATATAGATATAGATATTAATACTAAAGTAAGAAGAGAGCTATATTATACCTTTCTGTTAGCATAACTTATTATTAACGTGGCCCTCCTATTTCATAGGGCGAGTTGTTGTTAGATAAGCTGCCTCTTCTAATTAACCTTGCTAATCTGCGGTGTTTAAAGACTACGTAGTTATCTATGAAGGTAATCACTAATTAGTGTTAGATTTACAGGGTATTGAATTTAATGTGTAATACAGTTGTGAGCCTAAAGAATAGTATTGTTATTGATTATTTATTCTAGGCTACGTTATCTATTATTATAATAGATTAAGTTATAGGAAAAGAGAGGTAAAAAGCTAGAAGTTATAATATATAAAGGGAAAAGGGGTTACGCGTTTATGTCCCCACATTTCCTAGCTAATTAACGTGCCGGGTTATGGGTTACGTGTGGGGTCCGCGCGCGGCCTGAGCTTCTGCTAGGTAATTGCGGCTGCGACGCGCGATTGATATCACCTTTGTTCCAACAAGATAATTACCTATATTTATTAACGCTTTAAGATAGAAAGTAACTAGTAATTCTATTACTACTAATAGAGTAGCATAATATTAAAGAATATAATTAAGAAAAACCCTAATAAAAGTAAGCTTAATTACCTTAAGATTATATTATTAACCCTTAAGAAAATCTATAGAGGACTATACCCTGCTAAAATAGTAAATACTAAGCTTTATAAGCAAGCCTTAAATGCTATAGCTAGTGTGCCTAAATGTTAGATAGTGGAATATATACACTCCCTAGGCTTTAAAAGTCTTACTAAAGACCTCCGTAAGGTAATTACTATTATAAAATTAAATAAGAGGTCCTTCTAATACCTTTAGTACTAATAAGGAGACCCTCTAGAGGCTATGTTTACTAATTATTAGTATAGATAGTAATTATCCCCCTATAGCAAAGAAAGCTATTATAGATAGAGCCCTAGGCTAAGCACTAAGCACTGCTTTATATATAGTAAGAGTGGCTGCTAGTTCTCTAATTACTTTACTAAAGAATATTAAAAGGAAAAGGACTAATAGTAGGCTAGTAAAACATATTATACACCCCCTTTAGAGAAAAGATTCTAGGTATTCCTTGCCTCCTATAAAGGGTAGGATAATAATAAGCCTAATAAAGGCTTGGGTTAGAATTAGGAATCACATCTTTCAGCCTGCACGGAAGCCAAAGACGATGATGATGTGGAGGAGCTACTAT
The DNA here is from genome assembly GCA_019022495.1 of Epichloe hybrida. Lineage (NCBI taxonomy): Eukaryota > Fungi > Ascomycota > Sordariomycetes > Hypocreales > Clavicipitaceae > Epichloe > Epichloe hybrida. The sequence goes on along the minus strand of JAFEKR010000019.1, from coordinate 848,239 downwards.
TAACAGCACAGATTCCAGGCATTCCTTGCCTCCTATGAAGGGCAGGACAATGACGAGCCCGATGAAGGCTCGGGTTAGAATTGGGAATCACATCTTTTAGCCTGCACGGAAGCCGAAGATAATGATAATGTGGAGAAGCTACCATTAATAGCACACCTAAGCATTACATAATTGTCAGGGGCACGGAGGCCAGGGAGTCACGGACAGGACGGTTACATGATGGAGCCCTTAGATAAGCCCTAGATCGCATAGATAACTAAGTAGCTACTAGGTAGCCACATGCACGTAGTAGGGTATTTAGATAAGGACTGCCTATAAGAGTTATAGGAGGTTAGAGTTTAAGACCTTTATATACCTACCCCTAAGTAGTAGCTCTCTAGCTATAATTAAGAGTCTTAGCTTTTACTTTATTTATATCTCTCTTACTATAGTTATAATAAGTTAAACTCTTAAACCCTTTTAGAAAAATAAACCATTAGCTAGATTTAAATATAAAGAAGCTATAGAATATTTACTTAGAACACACTTATATTACCTAGCAAGGAAGCCCTAAACCTATAATACCTAAGTAGTAACCTAAATACTCTAACTATAGAATATAATAGGGCATAGCAAATACTACCTAACTAATATAGTAACCCTAGATCTAGAAATAATAATAATCTAGACTAGCTATAGAGGTAATATAAGGTCACATAAGCCTAGCTACGTAATACTTACTTAAGATAAGAGATCTTAGAAATAGAAGTGTAGCTTAAAGAAATAGAAGCGAACCTATAATTAGCTAGATTAGGTAAAAGACCTATAATTACCCCTTAGATAAACACACTAATAAATCCTATATTCCTAGGTTTCCTACCTAACAGTAAGTTTATAATAAGCATATACTTATAAAGCTTTATTAAAACATAGTATAAGGTGCTTATATATAAGGGAGACACTTATAAGAATTTATAGGCATATCTATAGGATTTAAATATGCTATTCTAGCTAGACCTAAGAACCTTCTAGGACAATAAAATAAAGGTAGTGTATGCTAGTAGCTACCTAGTGTCACGACTGTGTTCGGGGAGATATAAACGGAGTGAAGGCTGAGGTTCTTAGTCGTAGCCAGAGCTTTACATGTAGTGTAGTAAATGTAGTATTTTGACTTTCCTTGTAGTATGTAGTGTAGTGAATTGTAGTGTAGTGTAGTATGTAGTGTAGTGTAGTAAATACTACACTACACTACAAATACTACATGTAGTATAAGGCTAAAAATAAAGGTGGGGCATATTAATATCTTATAATATTCTTTAGATTTTTCTTTATTAACTTAATATTAGCTTTCTTTTTTATTAGAATTTAGTTATTTAGTTATAAATCTTTAAAGTTTAGACTTATTTAAACTATTAAGCTTATAATAGGAATAGGGTAGCTAAGTATGGTATTTTTAGTATGACTATATGACTCTATATATTTCCTAAATTCTAAAGGTTATTTTATCTTTCTAGATTTCTAATTAGATTTAATATTCATTTTAATATACTTTTTTTCCTTTAAATCTAAGATTTACCCTAAAGAAATTATTTACTATTATATATAAATAGGATAATAAATCTAATAATAATATATTTATAAAGATAAGCTATTTATAATAAATAAAATTTTTTACTTTATATTATAGAAGGTTTTTAGCTATATATTTCCTTTTATTATAATTATAAATAATTATATTAATTTTTTAGGTTTTTTAAGTTAAAAGAAATGTAAAAACCCTTAAAAAACTTTAAAAAGTAGCTAGAATATTATTCTTATAATATTAAAAAGAAATATAATATATTTTCCTTTATTACTAAAATTAGAAAAAAAAGCTTTAAAAGTAAGCTAAAGAATATATACTATTTTTAGCTTACTTACTTAGCTATATATTATACTAAAAAGTAGGTTTAAAAGTAAACCTTATTAACTATACCTTTTATTTACTAATAGTTTCTATGCTTTTTCTATAAATTTGTCTAAAGAAAAAGATATATTAATAAAAGTGGGTCTAAAGTAAGTCCTTATAATTATACCTTTACTTACTAATAACCTTTATGCTTTTTCTATAATATAGTCTTAGAAAAAGGAGGTATTAATAAAAGTGGGTCTAAAGTGGGTCCTTATAATTATCCCTTTACTTCCTAATAACTTTTATGCTTTTTTCTATAATCTAGTCTTAGAAAAAGGAGGTATTAATAAAAGTGGGTCTAAAGTGGGTCCTTATAATTATACCTCTACTTCCTAATAACTTTTATGCTTTTTTCTATAATCTAGTCTTAGAAAAAGAAGGAATTAATAAAAGTGGGTCTAAAATGGGTCTAAAGTGGGTTCTTATAGTTGCCTTTTACTTAGAGTTTATACTTTTTTTTAATTAGTTATAGAATTATTTCTTAAAAAGAGATATTAAATTTATTATTACTATTACTACTATTACTACTACTACTACTATTATTACTATTACTACTATTACTACTACTACTACTATTATTACTATTATTACTATTATTACTATTATTACTATTATTACTATTATTACTATTATTACTATTATTACTATTATTACTATTATTACTATTATTACTATTATTACTATTATTACTATTATTACTATTATTACTATTATTACTATTATTACTATTATTACTATTATTACTATTATTACTATTATTATTATTTTAAAAAATATGAGAAAGAAAAGTATTTTATTTTATTAATATATTTAAAAAGCTTAAAATACTAAGTAATTAAAAAGTATAGCTTTTTCTATAGTAATTTCCTTATACTTATTTATATTTATATTTTAGTTACTTATTTACTATTTAATTTTAGTTACTTATTTACTATTTAATTTTAATTAAACTTTAACACTAATAATATTATAAGTTAATATAATTTATTATAGCTTATAGTAGCTTATAAACTATAAGCTATTATAAGCTATTATAAGCTATTATAAGTAATTATATTACTAAAAATTACAAATACTACAAATACTACAAAATACTACATGTAGTGTAGTGTAGTAAAAAAATTCCCTTGTAGTGTAGTGTGTAGTGTAGTGTAGTATGTAGTGTAGTATAGTATATTACACTACACTACAAATACTACACAATGTAGTGTAGTGTAGTGCAAAGCTCTGGTCGTAGCTAGAGAGCTACTACTTAGGGGTGGGTGCATAAAGGTCTTAAACTCTAACCTTCTATATCTCTTATAGGCAGTCCTTATCTAAATACCTTACTATATACATATAGCTATCTAGTAGCTACTTAGTCATCCGCGTAGGCTAAGGCTTACCTAAGGGCTCCGTTATATAACTATCCTATCCGCGACTCCCTAGCCTCTATGCTTCTAATATACTGCCCCCCTAATATATAATTGTCCTTAATTATAAAGAGCTACTTAGCTAGTGTGTGTTTACTACGCATAACCTATAGTAATGTCTATATTACTAGCTATACTATTAGTGCGTGGTATTATGTTTGCTTTAAATAATAAGGTAAATATTATTAGGACCTAGGTAATCTTCCTTATAATATTCAGATTATAAATAGCTACATACTTGCTACTTTATTACCTCTAATATACATGCCTTTATCTAATAAGTTATTAGCGCTAAGTAAGTAAACTACCTATATTAAGTTTTGTAATTAGGTTAAATAGTTAAGGTAACACGTGCTATTTAAAACAAATAACTTCTTATCTAATATTAGGGATATTATATTAATCTCACTAGGAGTTCGTAGCTAGTGTGCGTATTTACTAGTAGTAGCTATAACTATAAATATTATAATTCCTAGATTAGCTACACATAGCGCGTAAATTACTTAGGGGTCTAGGGCTAATATAAAAGAGGCTTACTTCCCCTTGCTTTTACATACTTTTCTTCCCTCTATATTCTCCCTTAGTATTATAAGTTACCTTTACCTATAAGCTAGTAGCTTTATAGCTCCCCTTATAGTAGTTACTAATATCCTATAGCATCACTTTATTATCTATATCTATCCTTATCTAAAATATCTAAATCCTCTTAAATACTAAAACATTAGTAGCTTACCTTTTACCTATAAGTTTCTTATAGCGTGTTATTACTAACTTACTAGTAGTTAATAATATCTTTAATATAAGTAACTACTCTACTACTACTACCTCCTTCTATTTTAAAGACTCCTATAATATCCCCTTTAAAGTCTCCTAGTAAGAAATATTTAGCTTCTAAAATTTCTATATAAGTATAATATCTAGGTCCCCCTAGCGCTTACCCTACTAACTTATAGCTAGTAGTGCTAGTAAAATAAAAATTCCTTATATTCACTATGCGTAGTAGGTTATAATATAAGCTATTATACCTAAAGATAGTAATAGTATAGAGCTATAATATATTATTAAGGGTAAATCTATCCTAACCTAATATACTAATTCTCTAAGTATAACTTTACTACTATCTTACTATATATTACTCCTAACTTACATAAATAACTTAATAAAATACGCCTATTATATACATAATAACAAGGACTACGCTAGGGTTTATCCTCCTTTTCCTACTACTAATATATATACTAACACGCTACTAGTGTACTACTTAGTTTACCTAGTTATACTATATACTCTTTAAGCATATTAATGCTTATAGTAATCCTAATAATAATCCATACTTTCTTAATAATATATATATCTCTTATTTCTATAACTTAGTTACTACTAATATACTACTAGTATCTAATACATGTAAAATACAAACTTTATAATACGCTCCTAACTACTAAAAATACTAATAAGCATAAGCAGGCAAGGCAAGCGCGACTCACAGCGGAAGTTACACGCAAGGCTAACGCTAACAAACAAGTTACTATGTCGTTTCCACGCTCTAGCTTATAGCTTTACTAACTCGCTAGTAGCTTACTACTAATGCGTCCGCGCTTCCTACTTGTGTTAGGCTGCTAGACCTCCCTAGCGAGCTTCATACATATATGTATAAAGAGGGGGATTCTTCCAATAATAAGAATAAATCCTCTGCCCCTATTATTACTAGTAAGATTACTAAGGGCCTAGCAGGTGATATATTAATAGAGTAATTAGTGCGAAGTAGCTGTGAGTTAGGTTATCTAAGAAATTATCTAGATTTTTTTTTATATATTGCTACTGCTATCTAAAATCTATTAAATACACCTCTATATCTACAAACTAGCTGCTTAGTTGCTGCTTGTAATCCTTAATAATATCTATTATAACAAAATCTCTTTTCTTTACCTAAGAATTTTCTAAAGCATTATAGCCCTTCTATTTAACTAGGTATTTCTAACGTCTACTATTATAATAATGCGATATAATTCTTTTAACTTTAAACTCCTGCTTATTATCCGTAATATTATCTTATAGTAAGGACATATCTTCTACGCTAGACAGGTCCCCTACAAACGGTTTAAGGTTAGTAACGTTAAAAACATTATATAGATGCGTTCTAGGTAACAGCTTTAATTAGTATATAAGTCCGTAAGTACTAATTACCTTTTTAATTTTATAAGGGCCTAAGTACTTTATACTTAGCTTCCTACTAGGTTACTATAAGTTAATATTCTTTATAAATAATAAAACATAGTTGCTTACGCTAAACTTCACTAGGGTCTGCTTCTTACTATAGTATTTTACGTACTAGGCCTATAAGTCACTTAGAAGCTACTTAATTACTACGTGTCTGTCTTTTAGCATAATAGCACAAGTTTCTACCTAGTTATTCACCATAGGAATATTTATAACTACTTACTATAGTCCCCTAGGGTTGTAGCCTCGTAGCGCCTTAGCTAGGGTGTAGCTATAAGTTAAATAGGCGCTCGTATTATACGCAAACTATACTATTAAAAGGTTATTAGCCTAATTAGTTTAGTTAAAGCAAGTAAAGGCTCTTAAATAGTACTCTAAAACTTAGTTTAGATATTCTATCTAACTATTTATCTGCGGGTAAAACACGGTGCTTAGTCGCTACTTAGTTATAATAAGATAGCAGAAGGTTATCTAAAACCCGCTAGTAAAGGTTAAACTATAGTCTATTATAATGCCCTCTAGAGCACTATAATCCCTAAAAACATATTCTAAGAATATAGTAGCTAACCTATTACTAGTTATACGTATTAAAACAGGGATATAAATACTATATTTTGTAAAACAGTCCACAATAACTAAGATTGCATTATAGGTCTAGTTTATATCTTTTATAGGTAGTAGCCCTATAATAAAGTCTATTAATAATTCTTAAAAAGGCTAATCAGGCACTAGTAGCGTAGCTAGCTTACCATAAGGTTTATAGTACCTTAGCTTTAAAGTCTAGTAGCTTACGCAAGTTCGTATATATAACTTAGTGTCTTTCTTTATTGTTAGCTAGTAATACTAACTTATAATCTAACGGAGGGTCCTACTAACTCCCTAGTGGCCTGCTACTAGGTTATTATAAGTAAGTAGTATAACTTCCTTTCTTATACTAACTAGAACAAAAACTCTATTCTTAAATATTAATAGCTTAGAGGGCCTGACAGACTATATTTACAACACTTCTAGGTTACTGCTCTTAAGTAGCTTTCTCTAACCTATAGCAAAGTTATTACCTTGCTATACTTAAAATAACATAACTTAAATTAGAGTCTCTAATTCTATATATATAGGATAAGTATTACATGTAAACTTAGAAGAGGTTTACTAGACTACCTATATTCTTGCTATAATACCGCTATAAGTAGCTAGCTTATAGTGTGCTTTTAGACTTATAGATAAATTATAGCTAAGTAGCGTTTTAAGAGGGCACCCACGCTACTTACTAACTACTAACCTAGCTAGACTCCTAACCTATAGGCTCGCTAGACTTATAGAAACATTAGAAAATATAAATAAGGTGTAACCTTACTACTTATAATAAGCGGACCTAGTTAGCGTACTACTTATAGGCTTTATAAGACTATTAGGTTTCTTAATAATATAATAAAGTTATATTTTCTTAAAACCCTAGAGGCTTAAATAGCCCTCATAGCGTTCTTGTAATAAACTATTAACTACACTAAGTAATATAACCTTAGGGCCTATAACTATACTATTGTATATATAGCGCCCTTGCTGCTTAGTATCTAAAAACTTAGCTAAGAAGTTAGGTAGCTATGAGGACATAGCCTCTACCCTATGCTCCTTACTAATATAATCTGCTCTTCTTAATAGGGCATTAGTAAGGTTTAGCTTACCTATATAATATTTAATCCTAAAATTAAATAGATAGAGCTTATCTAACGCTATTACTTACCTGCTAGATAGCTTTGGCTTTATGGCTAGGTACTTATAATTTAGATAGTCTATAATAACTATAATCTAATAAGTTAAATATATAAGGTAATATCTCTAGGCTTAAAATGCCTCTTAGATTACTAATAACTTAGCGTCTAGGGTTAAGTAGCGAAGTTTAATATTAGTTAACTTCCTTAAAAAATACACTACTAGGTGCTAGCTACCTAGCACTAACATTATAAGTATAGCTCTAATTACATAACTAAATACATTTATCTTTACTCTTAGTAAATAAAGTAAGTTAAAGTGCACTAAGATTAGTGCCTCCTAGAACTTCTTTTAGAGTTCTCTAAATACTATAAGTTCGCTAGGCTTTAGCTTAAACTCCGCTAGTTAAATACCTTTTAAATAGTTTATTAGTGGGACTACTACCCTACTATACTATTTTATAAAGTATTAGTAAAACCCTATAAACCTAAGGAATAATTAAATATTAAACATACTACTAGGTATTAGCTAGGTTATAATAGCTTTAACTTATAATGGTTTTATCTTAACGCCCTTCTTAGATATAATAAAACCTAGGAACTTTGCCTTTATAACTAAAAATTAGCACTTTTTAAGGTTAATATAGAGGTTAGCGTCCTAAAGTTACCCTAGCACTCTTTTAACATACTTTATGTGTCTTATAGGGTTACTACTATATATTAGGGTGTCGTTAAGGTAAATAATATAGAATTTATCTATAAGCCCCTTAAGAGCATTATTAATATATTCCTAAAAAGTAGCTAGCGCATTCACTAACCCGAATAGCATTACAAGATATTTAAAGTGCCTATAGCAGTAACGGAATGCTATCTTCCACTTATTGCCCTTGCGAATACATAGCTAGTAGTATACCTCTTAAAGATCTAGTGACGTGAAAATCTTTGCACTTACTAATTAATTAAGGATTTCGGAGATTAGCAGTAAAGGGGCCCTATTTTTAATAGTAATCCTATTAAGGCCCCTATAATCCACATAAAGCCTTAATTTCCCTGATTTTTTCGGAACAAATAAAATCAGGGCTCCTGCTAGGCTTATTAATCTTCTAATCTACCCTTTCTCCTGCGTACTTGCTAGGTACTCCCTAAGCACTTCTAGCTCTTTTTTAGCTAGGTTATATATAAGTCCCTAGGGTAGTTATTTTCCCTCTTCTAATTTAATCACATAAGTATAACTACCTAATTCTAGGAGCTTACTAGCTAGCTTCTTTAAAAACATATTTATAAATTCCGCGTACTCTTCTAGAATTTACTATAGGGGTGTGTTACTATTTGTCTCTTATATAAGTACTACTAATTCTTTGCAAAACACTACCTAGAGCGCTATTATGCTTCTTAGTTTTTTCTTCTTTAACACGTAGGTATATTTTACTACTATTACTATAACTATGCCATGACTTAGGTTATTACTTATTACATCGCCTATTAGTGAATTTTTATTAGTATCTTCTTCTATTACCTTTAGGTTAACTACCTTAATCTTTAGTAACGCTAGTAATAGCGTAATGGAAGACTGCTTTGCTACCTTATAAAGTTATTACTTACTTGTGGCGAAAGTAATATAATCCTAGGTTATTAGAAACCTCTAGAAACCCTGCTTTTAGTCTATTACTATAGGTTTATATTCTAGGGTTTAGTCTATCCCTAGGAGCATTCCCTCTCCTATATTAGTAACGTAGTAGCTAACTTAGTAGACCTTTATATAGCCTATACTATCTTTTACCTTAACTAGTTTACATAGGATTCCCTAGTATAGGATCTTATCCTTGCTTGCGTTTTCTAGTATTATCTCTATTTTTTCTATGTTTTTCTAATCCTATTTTAATAATAATTTAGGGTAGATTGTTAAATATTTCACACTTATATTAAACAGCGCTAGTACTACTAACTAGTGGTTGTCTTACTATAAGGATACCTGTATTCTTATTCTCTTATCTATAGGTTTTTTTATAGTAAGACTATTATCCTAGGCCTAAGCTAAACTAATTAGAATCTTATTTAAGTCTAAGGTTTTATTACTACTATTCTTATACTTCTTAGTAATATGCTTATTACTTTTATAAATTAAGTAGTTTACTATATTATATCTATTTAAACTATATTTAGGGCTATTATATTTATAGCACTTAAATAGTCTCTAGCCTATACTAGGTTACTATAAGCTTTACTATAAGTTATCTATAGGGAAGCTAGAGTGTTATCTCTTATTACTTTTGCCCTCCTTATTATAGTTTCTATTATAATTACTTAATGTAAATATTATTATAACTTTAGCCTTTTTCCCTTAACCCTATAGGTAACTCTAAGATATTAGGAACTCTTAGCTAACTATATGCTTCCTTATAGTGTTATTTAAGCTATTTAGAAAAATTACTATTCTTAAGCGTATAAGGATTTAGTTAGGTAATTCCGCTTTTACCTTTATCTAAAGTCTTAGGAAAGATTAAAAAGACTAATTACTTTTCTACCTAAGATTTAGTAGTGTCCTAGTAGCTTCTAAGCACTATATATCTTTATCTATTACTCTAGTGTTTAGCTAGGATATAAATCTATCCTAGGTATAAGCTAAGTAGTTAACTAACCTATTTACTATTATATAACATATTTACTATTACTTTATATTATTAGCTAAGCAGCTACTAGTATATACTACCTTTGTTTTATTATCCTAAAAGGTTCTTAAGTCTAGCTTAAATAGTATATTTAAATTTACTAGGTATGCCTATAGATTCTTATAAGTATTACCTTTATACGTAAGCACCTTATACTATATCTTAATAAAGCTTTATAGGTATATGTTCGCTACGAACTTAGTATTAGGTAGGAAATCTAGGAATAGAGGAATTCTCTATGCGTTTATCTAAGGGGTAATTATAGGTTCTCTGCCTAAACTAGCTAATTATAGGTCTACTTCTATTTCCTTAAGCTACGCTTCTATATCTAAGATCTCCTTTCTTATACAGGCATTTTATAGCTTAGCTTATATAACCTCGTGTTACCTCTATAGCTTACTTAGATTGTTATTATTACTAGATTTAGTATTGCTATATTAGTTAGGTAGTATTTACTATACTCTCTTATATTCTATAGTTAAGGTGTTCTAGTTACTACCTAGGCACTATAGAGTTAGGGCTTCCTTACTAGGTAGTGTAAGTATGTTTTAGGTAAATATTCTATAGCTCCTTTATATTTAAATCTAGCTAATAGTCTATTTTCCCTAAAGGGTTTAAGAGTTTAACTTATTATAACTATATTTAGGGAGATATAAATAGAGTGAAGGCTAAGGTTCTTAGTTATAGCTAGAGAGCTACTACTTAGGGGTAGGTATATAAAGGTCTTAAACTCTAACCTTCTATATCTCTTATAGGTAGTCCTTATCTAAATACCTTACTACACGCACGTAGCTATCTAGCGGCTACTTAGTTATCTGCGCAGGCTAAGGCTTACCCGAGGGCTCTGTTATGTGACTGTCCTGTCCGCGACTCCCTGGCCTCCGTGCTCCTGACACCTAGCTAATAACGCAAAGCAATAATAAATACGTCACGTAATGGTAAATAGGATAGTTAACTATATAGCCTATACCTAGGATGGATTTATATCTTAGCTAAATACTAGCGTAATAGACAAAGACATAAGGTGCTTAGAAGCTACTAGGACGCTACTAAACCTTAGGTAGAAGTATAATTAATCTTTCTAATCTTTCCTAAGACTCTAGATAAAGGTAGAAGCTAAATTACCTAACTAGATCCCCTTATGTCTAAGGATAGTAATATTCCTAAATAGCTTAAATAACGCTATAAGGTAGCATATAGTTAGCTAAGAGTTCCCTATATCTTAGAGCTACCTATAGGGCTAAGGTAAAAAAGCTAAAGTTATAACAATATCTATAACAAAGAATTATAATAGAAGCTATAATAAAGAAGGCAGGAATAACAAAAGGCAACGCTGTAGCTCCCTTATAGATAATTCGTAGTAAGGTTCCTAATAACAAGGCATAGGCTAGAAGCTATTTAAGTGCTATAAATATAGTAGCCCTAGATATAGTTTAAACAAATATAAAGCAGCAGACTACTTAATCTATAAGAGTAATAAGCACACTACTAAGAAGTATAAAAATAGTAGTAACAAATCTTTAGACCTAAATAAAATTCTAATTAATTCAGCGTAGGCCTAGGATAATAGTCTTACTATAAAGAAACCTATAAATAAGAGAATAAGGATATAGGTATCCCTATAGTAAGATAACTACTAGTTAGTAGTGCTAGCGCTATTTAATATAGGAGCGGAATATTTAATAATTTACCCTAAGCTACTATTAAAATAGGACTAGAAGAATATAGTAAAAGCAGAGATAACACTAGAAAGCGTAAGTAAGAATAAGATCCTATACTAAGGAATTTTACATAAACTAGTTAAGGTAAAGGATAGCATAGGCTATATAAAGGTCTGCTAAGTTAGCTACTACATTACTAATACTAGAGAAGGAATACTCCTAGGAATAAACTAGACCCTAGAGTATAAACCTATAATAATAGATTAGAAGCAGGGTTTTTAAAGGTTCCTAATAACTAAAGAACGCATTACATTTACTTTAGGTAATTAATAACTACGTAAGGTAGTAAAGTAGTCTTCTATTACGCTATTACTAGTATTACTAAAAGTTAGAATAGTTAAACCTAAAGTAAAAGAGGGGGATACTAATAAAGTTTTGTTAATAGATAACACACTAAGTAATAACCTAACTTATAACGTAGTTATAGCAATAGTAGAAGGTAATATCTAGCCCCTAAAGAAGAAGAAACTTAGAAGTATAATAGCGCTCTAGGTAGTGTTTCGCGAGAAGCTAGCAGCATCTATATAAAAAACAGATAGTAACATACCCTAATAGCAGATCCTAGAGGAGTACGCGGAATTTATAGATATATTCTTAAAAGATCTAGCTAGTAAGCTTCTAGAACTTAGGGGCTATACTTATATAATTAAATTAGAAGAAAGGAAACAGCCACTATAGGGACCTATATACAACCTAGCGGAAAAAGAGCTAGAGGTGCTTAGGGAGTACCTTGCGAGTGCATAGGAAAAAGGATAGATTAGAAGATTAACAAGCCTAGCTAGAGCCCTGATTTTATTTATCCCGAAAAAATCAGGGAAATCAAGGCTTTATGTGGATTATAAGGGTCTTAACAGGATCACCGTCAAGAATAAGGCCCCCTTACTATTAATCTCTGAAATTCTTAATTAACTAGCAGGCGCAAAAGTCTTTATATCTTTAGATCTTTAAGAGGCGTACCACTAGCTACGTATCCGCGAGGGTAATAAGTAAAAGATAGCGTTCTAATACCGCTATAGACATTTTAAGTACCTTATCATGCTATTCGGATTAGTGAACGCACCAGCCACTTTTTAGGAATATATTAATAACACGCTTAAGGGACTTGTAGATAAATTCTATATTATCTACCTTAATAACATCCTAATATATAGTAGTAACCCTATAAGACACATAGAGTATATTAAAAGGGTGCTAGAGTAACTTCAGGACACGGATCTTTATATTAACCTTAAGAAGTACTAATTTTTAGTATTATAAGTAAAATTCCTAGGGTTTATCATGTCTAAAAAAGGCATTAAGATAGAACTATTAAGGGTTAAAGCTATTATAACCTAGCTAATACCCCGTAGCGTGTTTAATATTTAATTATTCCTTAGGTTCATAGGGTTTTACTAATACTTTATAAAATAGTATAGTAAGGTAGTAGTCCTACTAATAAACTATCTAAAGGGTATTTAACTAGCAGAGTTTAAGCTAGAGCCTAGCGAACTTATAGTATTTAAAGAACTCTAAAAGAAGTTCTAGGAGGCACTAATCTTAGTGCACTTTAACCTACTTTATCCGCTAAGAGTAGAGATAAATACATCTAGTTATGTAATTAGAGCTATACTTATATTAGTGCTAGGTAGCTAGCACCTAGTGGCGTATTTTTTAAGGAAGTTAACTAATATTAAGCTTTACTACTTAACCCTAGACGCTAAGTTATTAGTAATCTAAGAGGCGTTTTAGGCCTAGAGACACTACCTTGCGTATTTAACTCACTAGATTATAGTTATAATAGACTACCTTAATCACAAGTACCTAGCTATAAAGCTAAAGCTATCTAGCAGGTAAGTAATAGTATTAGACAAGCTTTATCTATTTAATTTTAGGATTAAATATTATATAAGTAAGCTAAACCTTACTAATACCCTGTTAAGAAGAGCAGATTATATTAGTAAGAAGCATAGGGTAGAGGCTATATCCTTATAGCTACCTAACTTCTTAGCTAAGTTTATAAATACTAAGCAGTAAGGGCGCTATATATATAATAGTGTAGTTATAGGCCCTAAGGTTATATTACTTAGCGTAGTTAATGGTTTATTATAAGATTACTACAAGGGCTATTCTAGCCTCTAGGGTTTCAAGAAGACGTAACTTAATTATATTATTAAGGAACCTAATAGTCTTACAAAGCCTATAAGTAGTATACTAACTAGGTCTGCTAATTGTAAGCAGTAAGGTTACGCCTTATCTATATTATTTAATATTTCTATAAGTCTAGCAAGCCTATAGGTTAGGAGTCTAGCTAGGTTAGTAGTTAGTAAGCAACATAAGCGCCCCCTTAAAATGCTGCTTAGCTACAATTTATCTATAAGTCTAAAAGCATACTATAAGCTAGCTACTTATAGCAGTGTTATAGTAAGAATACAAGTAGTCTAGCAAACCTCTTCTAAGTTTATACGTAATGCTTATTCTAAGTACGTAGAATTAAAGACTCTAATTTAAGTTACATTATTTTAAGCATAGTAAGGTAATAACTTTACTATAGGTTAGAGAAAGCTACTTAAGAGTGGCAACCTAGAAGCATTATAAATATAGTCTATCAGGCCCTTTAAGCTATTAATGTTTAAGAATAAAGTTTTTATTCTAGTAGGTATAAGGAAGGAAGTTCTAATACTTACCTATAATAACCTAGCAGTAAGCTACTAGGGAGTTAGTAAGACCCTTTACCGAATTATAAACTAGTACTACTAGCTATTAATAAAGAAAGACACTAAGTTATATATATAAACTTACGTAAGCTATTAAACTTCAAAGCTAAGGCACCACAAACCCTACAGCAAGCTAGCAGCGCTACTAGTGCCTAATTGGCCTTTTTAAGAATTATTAATAGACTTTATCACAGGGCTACCGCCTGTGAAAGATGTAAACTAGACTTACGCAGGAGTTCGAAGTCAAGAGAATTATATCGCATTGTTACAACGGGAGACGTCGGAAATACCTGGTTAAGTGGAAGGGCTATAATACTTTAGAAAATTCTTAGGTAAAGAAAAGAGATTTTGTTACAATAGATATTATTAAGGATTACAAGCGGCAACTAAGCAGCTAGTTCGCGGACATAGAGGTGTATTTAATAGAGTTTAGATAGTAGTAGCAATATATAAAGAAAAAAATCCAGATAATTTCTCAGATAACCTAACTCATAGCTACTTCGCACTAATCACTCTATTAACATATTAGGCGCCTAACCCTTAGTAGTCTTACCTATGCTAATAGGGGCGGAGGATTTATCCTTGTTATTAGAAGAATTCCCCTCTTCGTACACATATATATAAAGCTTACTAGGAAGGTCTAGTAGCCTAATATAAGTAAGAAGTGCGGACGCGTTAGTAGTAAGCTACTAGTAAGTTAGTAAAGCTATAAGCTAGAGTATAGGGAGTACATACGGATAGAAGGTTCTATGTAATAAAACATAAGCTATTAGAAATATCTATCTAAACTTCTAGATTAATAGTATTACTAAGTAGTAATATAGTAACTCATTTATTAGCGTTAGCCTTATATGTAACTTTTACTATAAGCTACGCTTGCCTTACCTAACTATGCTTATTAGTATTTTTAGTAGTTATATTGAATTGTAGGGAGCTAGTTGCCAGCTGGCAACAGCTGTACGGGTGCAAGCTCTACGGTCAGGGACCAATAGGGCTGCAACGTTAAATCAATCAACGCAACGCAACGGAAGGTTGTGGCAGTTATCAACTAATAGAATTCGATTTAGATTACTTTTATGATATCTTATAGAGCAATAGAATTGATTTTAGATACGTTGTACGGGCAATGCGGCTGTTGTTGGTTAAGAGGACTAGCTATCTAGCTAGTTGAAAAGATCTTCTTCCTCTCATAGACCTACCGACCGTATCAGTGGATCTGGGCCGCCAACGGGGTCTTACGGGCCACTTTTGATTTTCCGTAAAATTCATTTGTATGCAAAAACCAAAAAATCGACTCACCACCATACTAGCTAGCAACCCGTATGCACCAACTTTTGGTCCAAAAAATAACCTTACATAAAAAGAAAGCCCTATCTTTAAGCTTCAATTTGCTATATGTGAAACTTTTGTACGACCTCTAGATAAAGAGAAAATCGTTGTCAAAGATAGCTATAGGGTAAGTTACGTGTAGGGTAACCTGCTTACGTCACCCTAGCTTACGTCACCCTAGCTTACCTAATTACTAGTGGCGTGGTTGTGGCTACACTTGTAGCCACAACGCAATTGACTAATTAGTCATCCACACGGTCGGTCGCAGCTATTGACAGCTGCGACGCAGCCATTGATAGCTGCCCTCGCGACCGTTGACAGCTGCAGTGCAGCTGTCAGACTTGCAAAGCAAGCTAGTAATAAGAAGGTTCTTTAACTAGAAAAGGGCTAAAAATAGGTCTTATTTTTAACACCCCCTCTACAAAAGAATTACATTTAAAGCAATTAGAAGTGTACAAAGAGACTATAGGGTAAAAAACAACAACTTTTGATAATAACAGATAAAAGGGAAAAACAGGAAAAATAAAAGACCCCCTTTTTGAATTCCTAGCTATTGTTAAATATAGCTCCCTTTTTGACGTTGTTTTTTAGTTCCTTGTTGAAGGGAATTAGTTATTGGTTTAATAATTATTAAGCCCTAAAAGCTTAATAAAAGCCTGATAAAGAGGTCTAGAAAGAGGTTTCGTAAGACCATCTGCAGGCATTGACTTCGTATCTAGATATTCGATCTTAGCTAAACCCTCTAAAACCTGTTGCCTAATATAGTTGAACTTTAGCAATGTATGCTTTGTACGACTATGTAAAGCAGGGTTATAAGCAGTAGTTATAGCACCTTAATTATCGCAATATATCTGGATAGGGGGAGAAATAGGGGTTTTTAGCTCCTTAAATAAACCCTGAAGCCACTGAAGCTCCCGGAAGGTCTCGCAGATAGCATCAGCTTCAGCTTCTAGTGTTAATAGAGCTATTGTACTAGCTTTCTTTGATTTCCAGCTAATAGGTCCGCCAGCTAGCTTGAATAGATAAGCATAGGTTGATTTTGAGGTCTTTTTATCCCCTGCAAAATTACTATCGCAATAACCTATTAGGCTTTTGCTAACTAAACCTTTAGGGTCTCCCCTATAGATTATAGCAAGGAATCTAGTCCCTAATAAATACCTTAGCAGATTTTTAGCTGCTTTTAGGTGTTCTATATAAGGGCTAGCTAGTGCAGTAGATAACCACTGTAGCGTAAAAGCTGTGTCAGGCCTTGTAAGTAACATTAGGTACATTATAGTCCCTATAATGCACTAATAAAGCTTGATTTCGCTAGCTATTAAAAGCTTAGTTGTCTGCGTAGCTAAAACGCCTGGCTAAAGAGGTATGCTAATAGGCTTACTATCTAGCATATTAAATCGTTTTAAGGCTTCTAATATATACTAAGATTGATGAATTTTCAGTATTCTATTAGGCCTATCTCGTACGATTTGAACCCCTAAGAAGAATTCAGCAGGCCCCCTATCTTCTATTAGATAGACTTTATGAAGTTCCTTTTTAAGCCTTTGGATATAAGATAAATCCGGTCCAATTAGAAGACAGTCATCAACGTACGTAATGACGAAGGTTTTGGTTAAAGGATTAAAGAAGATAGCTAGGTCAGATATTAAAGGGTTAAATCCTAGGGATTTAAGCACTAATATTAGCGCTTGTTGCCATTCCCTTGAGCTTTGTTTTAGGCCGTATAAAGATTTCTGTAATAAAATCACTTGATCTTTAGAGGGTTTCCAGCCAAAACTTCTAGCTAATTTAGCTAGTTTAGGATTTGCCTCAAGGAATTCAATAAACCCTTCTGGAATAACCATATAAATCTGTTGTTATAGCTTACTATTAAGAAAAGCTCCTATAAAATCGATTTGTTCGATTTCCCAGTTATTCCAAGCCGCTAGGGCTAGTAAAATCCTCCAGCTAGGGGGAATGCTTGTGGCAGCGAAGGTCTCTAGGTAATCTAGGCCTTCGATTTGCATAAATCCCTTAGCAACGAGTCGAGCCTTATATTTTAAAGGATTATTTTCTTTATCCTTTTTAAGCTTATAAACAAGCCTATTCTTTAGTACTTTTCGGCCCTTAGGGATTTGATCTTTCCCTATAAATTTAAAAGTACCAGCCTTTAGAAGCTGTTCGTATTCCTTGTACGTGGCCTCTATCCATTTATCCCTTTCAGGGCTAGATATAGCCTGCTTCCAGGTCTTAGGCTATCAACTAAAAATAAGCAAATTGACTGTTTATTATACGGCGTAGGGCTGATTTTTAGCGTATCCCCCTCTATTCGATCTAGAGCTCTTGGGGGGTCAGGGATAGCTAATTTCCTGGGTCTTCTAACTGCCTTAGATTGATCACAAGCAATACATCTAAAATCCTTATCCTTAATTTTAGAAAAATCAGGGATTCCTTTAGTTATAAGGCTAGTTTTCTTTAGCAAAGGAAGACCTAGGTGCCCTAATCGTACATGCCATAGGCCAGCTAGTTCTAACAACCGTTGATATTGAAGATCCTTAGGGTCTGAATTAGGATCTAGACTAGGGCCCTCTTCACTAGTCCCCTGCTGGGCCCCTTGAGAACCACAGGCCTCTTGGAGAGGTATTAGGGACCCTTTTCCTCCACTAGGGCCCTCTAACACCCCTAAATCTATTTCCTTAGATTTATAAGGGACCCAACCTGGGGCTATAGGCGAAGAAGAAGGGACTAATTCCCCTAAATCATCCCGTACGATTTCTTCAATATCATCATCATTTTCGTCGATTTCGTCTAAATCAGAAGCCCAATCCGGCTTTTTAGAGGGAATTTGAACCTCTATAGGGTAGCTAATCGGATAGCTATGACCCTTAAAAGCGGCGTAGGTAAAAGGTCGGATATAATGCGAATTATTACAGGGCCCTTTAGATAACTTAGGCGTAGATTGGTTTTTAACGTGGAAGAAAAAACCATGTTTTTCTATATCTAAGGTTGCAATAAGAGACCTATCTTTAAGATAAAGTAGGTTTTTAATAAGGCAACCACCAGATATATAGTGCGTAAGTCCACTAACTATATTAACATCAAGCTGAGGAAAATATAGCGCATCTTTAAGCACTAAGGTCCTATATTTAGCTGGATTTTTCTGATATAGGACCTCAAAAACAGCACTACCGTGACCCTTAGCGTAAATAGGGCCACCACCAGTTATAATAGGGTCGGATTCCCCCTTTTTATAGGGGGTATAATCCCTAAAGACCTCCCTAGAATTAACAATATGTACAGTCGAACCTGTATCATATAATAGGGCCTTTTTCATGTCTTTGCTGTAATAATTAAAACCATTTAAGGTTTTAATTTCTTGATTTTCATCATCATCCGATTCAGAAGAGCTAGAATTAGAGCTACTATCACTAGAGCTCTTATAACTAGTCTTATGAAGGCTAGGTTTCTTGTACGGTTTAAGAGCACCGTTAGAAAGGTTGTAATTTCCTAGCATAAAAGATCCCTCTCCAGAGGTCTCTTTATTATCCTTTTTATCTGATTTTTGACCTTTTTGCTTCTTCTTCTTCTTCTTATTAGAAGAAGAATTAGAATTAGAAGAGCCCTTATTTTCTTCAGAGCCTCCTTTCTTCTTCTGATCCTTAGGGGCCTTTTCTTTTTCTTTAGCACCCTTTTCAAGGTTTTTAGCCCTATAATTCAGGGCTTTGGATACCGTAGATGATTTATCCCTCTGTTCTGCTAGAAGGTCTGCCATCAAGAATTGAAGATTTAGGGCATCTAGGGGAGCCCCTATAGCCCTATTCGTACGCATGCTAAATCGTTGCCTCTCAGCCCACTGAGGGAAGGTTGATTTTAGGGATTGAAGATATTGATTAACCTGATCTATCGGAGCAATCAGGACCCCTGAAATCGATAATCTAGCTAGTAGATTATTAAAGACTGCATTAAAGGACTCTAGAGTCCCCTTAAACTCTTGAAAATTCAGGTTATAAAATTCTGAATATAGGGACCCCCTCTGGATTTCAACGCTATGTGAATATTGCCTTACAAGTAAATTATAGGCTTCTTCAGGTGATTTTTGCCAAGTTATAGCGGCTTGGGGTCCTTCTATACAACTATCCCTTAGTAACATAAGGATAATAGCTTGATCTGGATCCCCTAGCGCCCTAGAACTCTCCGGATTATCTAGAAAATTAGGCATGCCTAAAGCTCTAAATTGGATAGTTAGGGCTTGCTTCCATTGTTCGAAATTTTCGGCTCCTTTAAGCCTAGCAGTCTCTGGAAAACTATAAACCCTTTTATTGAATTCCTTAATAATTGAATTATTAAAGGTTGCTTATACAGAGCTAGATTCAGCTTGATTTTCTTGAACAGGCTGCTAATCTTGCTGCTGACTAGCGGGCTTATCAGATTCCACACCCTCCATACGACTATTTACAGTTATAGATAGGCTTTCTAGCTTCTCTAATAACTGGTCTATAGTTGCTTGTTGCTTAATAGCCTGCTCTTTTAGCTGGTTATTTAGAACCTCTTACGCACTAGGGTCAGGGATAACAGGTCCCTTTCCCTTTCCTTTGGTATCCATTTTCCTTTTTATAGAAGGGAAAAGCTTCTATCTCGCGGGTCCTTCCTTTTTTATAGAAGGGAAGTCTTCTGTATTTGAAATTTATTCCTTTTTATAGAAGGGAAAAAGCTTCTATCTCGCGGATCCTTCCTTTTTTATAGAAGGGAAGTCTTCTGTAGCCACAATTGATTCCTTTTTATAGAAGGGAAAAGCTTCTTTCTCGCAGGTCCTTCCTTTTTTATAGAAGGGAAGTCTTCTGTAATCGTACACAAAGTGACCTAAAAGGAATCTATAGTGATAGAGCTAGGCTCATAACCTATTGAATTGTAGGGAGCTAGTTGCTAGCTGGCAACAGCTGTACGGGTGCAAGCTCTACGGTCAGGGACCAATAGGGCTGCAACGTTGAATCAATCAACGCAACGTAACGGAAGGTTATGGCAGTTATTAACTAATAGAATTCGATTTAGATTACTTTTATGATATCTTATAGAGCAATAGAATTGATTTTAGATACGTTGTACGGGCAATGCGGCTGTTGTTAGTTAAGAGGACTAGCTATCTAGCTAGTTAAAAAGATCTTCTTCCTCTCATAGACCTACCGACTGTATTGGTGGATCTAGGCCGCCAACGGGGTCTTACGGGCCACTTTTGATTTTCCGCAAAATTCATTTGTATGCAAAAACCAAAAAATCGACTCACCACCATACTAGCTAGCAACCCGTATGCACCAACTTTTGGTCCAAAAAATAACCTTGCATAAAAAGAAAGCCCTATCTTTAAGCTTCAATTTGCTATATGTGAAACTTTTGTACGACCTCTAGATAAAGAGAAAATCGTTGTTAAAGATAGCTATAGGGTAAGTTACGTGTAGGGTAACCTGCTTACGTCACCCTAGCTTACGTCACCCTAGCTTACCTAATTACTAGTGGCGTGGTTATGGCTACACTTGTAGCCACAACGCAATTGACTAATTAGTTATCCACACGGTCGGTCGCAGCTGTTGACAGCTGCGACGCAGCCATTGATAGCTGCCCTCGCGACCGTTGACAGCTGCAGTGCAGCTGTCAGACTTGCAAAGCAAGCTAGTAATAAGAAGGTTCTTTAACTAGAAAAGGGCTAAAAATAGGTCTTATTTTTAACAAGTTAAGAGCGTATTATAAAGTTTATATTTTACGCGCATTAGACACTAGTAGTATATTAGTAGTAACTAAGTTATAGAAATAGAGGATATGTACGTTGTTAAGAAAGTATGGATTATTATTAGGATTACTATAAGCATTAATACGCTTAAAGAGCGTATAGTATAACTAAGCAAACTAAGCAGGATACTAGTAGTATATTAGTATGCGTATTAGCAGTAAGAAAAGGGAGGACATACCCTAGAATAGTCTTTATTATTTTGCGAATAATATACGTATTTCGTTAAGTTACCTATATAAGTTAGTAATAACCTATAGTAAGATAGTAATAAAGTTATACTTAGGGAATTAGTACACTCTATTAGGATAGATTTGCCCTCTATAAGATATTATAGCTCCGCGCTATTACTATCTTTAGGAGCAATTACTTATATTACTACTTACTATATATAGCATATATAAGGAATTTTTATTCTACTAGCACTACTAGTTATAAGTTAGTAAGGTAAGCACTAGGGGGATATAGATATTATACTTACATAGAAATTTTAGAAGCTAAACATTTCTTACTAAAAGACTTTATAAGGGATATTATAGAAGTCTTTATACTAGGGGGAGGTAGTAGTAGTAAAGTAATTACTTACATTAAAGATATTATTAACTACTAGTAAGTTAGTAGTAATATACTATAAGAAAACTTATAAGTAAAAGGCAAGAAACTAATATTTTAGCGTTTAAGAGAATTTAGATATTTTAGATAAGGATAGACGCGGATAATAAAGTAATACTATAGGATATTAGTAATTACTATAAAAGAAGCTATAAAGCTACTAGTTTATAGGTAAGAGTAACTTATAATACTAAGGGAGGATGTAAAAGGAAGAAAAAGTATATAAAAGTAAGGGAAAGTAAGCCTCTTTTATATTAGCCCCGGACCCCTAAGTAATCTATATGCTATATGTAGCTAATCTAGGAATTATAATATTTATAGTTATGGCTACTACTAGTAAATACGCACGCTAGCTATAAACTCCTAGCGAGATTAATATAACATCCCTAATATTAGATAAGAAGTTATTTGTTTTAAATAGCACGTGTTACCCTATCTATTTAACCTAATTATAAAACTTAATACTAGTAGTCTACCTACTTAGCGCTAATAACTTATTAGATAGAGGTATATATATTAAAGGTAATAAAGCAGTGAGTGTGTAGCTACCTATAATCTAGTGATTATAAGAAGGGCTACCTAGACCCCTATAATATCTGTCTTACTATTTAAAGCAAATATAACACTACGCACTAATAGTATAGCTAGTAATATAGATATTACTATAGGTTATACGTAGTAAACACACACTAGCTAAGCAGCTCTTTATAATTAAGGATAATTATATATTAGGGGGGCAGTATATTAGGGGCATAGAGGCTAGGGAGTCATAGATAGGATAGTTACATAATAGAGCCCTTAGATAAGCCCTAGATTATATAGATAACTAAGTAGCTGCTAGGTAGCTACGTGTATGTAGTAAGGTATTTAGATAAGGACTACCTTTAAGAGTTATAGGAGGTTAGAGTTTAAGACCTTTATACACCTACCCCTAAGTAATAGCTCTCTAGCTATGATTAAGAGTCTTAGCCTTCACTCCGTTTGTATCTCTCCCACCACAGTCATGACAATAATTCTTCTGCTCCGGATTACAGACTAACTATAATGTTACTAATGTTAATGTCCTCGTGACCCTAAATAATTAAGCCTTCTAACACGTATTCCTTAGGTAAGAGCTCTATAAGCTATAAGAGTGTAATAAAGGCTTAATTTGCTATGTCTTTAAAGAACGCTATTCTAAAGAGGTCTTTAGAGGGATTATACCTAACACTAGCGCTGTAGGAAAGTTAACTATAGGAGAGGCATAAGTAAAGGCTTTATTAAGATTAATACCTTTATTAAAGGTGACCCTATATAAACCCTAAATTATTATATTTAGCGCTAGATTAGTAGTTGTAAGAGAAATCCTTTATGTGCCTATGGAACTTAGAGAGCTTGTGTTAAAAATAAGACCTATTTTTAGCCCTTTTCTAGTTAAAGAACCTTCTTATTACTAGCTTGCTTTGCAAGTCTGACAGCTGCACTACAGCTGTTAACGGTCATGAGGGCAGCTGTCAATGGCTGCGTCGCAGCTGTCAACAGCTGCGACCGACCGTGTGGATGACTAATTAGTTAATTGCGTTGTGGCTGCAAGTGTGGCCACAACCACGCCACTAGTAATTAGGTAAGCTAGGGTGACGTAAGCTAGGGTGACGTAAGTAGGTTACCCTACATATAACTTACCCTATAGCTATCTTTGACAACGATTTTCTCTTTATCTAAAGGTCATACAAAAGTTTTACATATAGCAAATTAAAGCTTAAAGATAGGGCTTTCTCTTTATACAAGGTTATTTTTTAGACTAAAAGTTAGTGCATACGGGTTGCTAGCTAGTATGGTGGTGAGTTAATTTTTTGGTTTTTGTATACAAATGAATTTTG
This sequence comes from Epichloe hybrida, assembly GCA_019022495.1. Lineage (NCBI taxonomy): Eukaryota > Fungi > Ascomycota > Sordariomycetes > Hypocreales > Clavicipitaceae > Epichloe > Epichloe hybrida. The sequence goes on along the minus strand of JAFEKR010000019.1, from coordinate 824,330 downwards.
CGGAAAATCAAAAGTGGCCCGTAAGACCCCGTTAGCAGCCCGGATTCACTAATATAGTTAGTAGGTCTATGAGAGGAAGAAGATCTTTTTAACTAGCTAGATAGCTAGTTCTCTTAACTAACAACAGCCGCATTGCCCGTATAACGTATCTAAAATCAATTCTATTGCTCTATAAGATATCATAAAAGTGATCTAAATTGAATTCTATTAGTTAATAACTGCCACAACCTTCCGTTGCGTTGCGTTAATTGATTTAACGTTGCAGCCCTATTGGTCCCTGACCGTAGAGCTTGCGCCCGTACAGCTGTTGCCAGCTGGCAACTAGCTCCCTACATTTCAATAGCTTGAATTCTACGTCCTTAACATAGCTACCCCCTTCCTCTTCTTGATTACTAATATGGATAAAATGTAAGTTAAAATTAATAACCTTACTAACGTACTTATCTAAGGCAATAAGACTATACCTATTGTGTAATAATGGGGCTATCCTTAGTGGTTACTAGAGGTAAGAGAAATAGTTGCCTTTTACCTTTTAGAAGGAGATATCTGTTAATTGCATTATTAACTTAGTTACCCTTTTGTTTAATAACTTATAAAGATCCTTTACTAAGCTAGTTATAAAGTTAAACGCTAGGTAATTAAGGAATTAACTAAAGTCTACTACTATTACTAGATATATAGAAAGGCCCCTAGTTAATTTAAGTTTATAATTAAAGATAACTACGAATTTAACTACGAGATTATTGTTAATATCGTGTAGATCAATGGCTAACTAGTACTTTATATTATTGATTTAGTAATATTATTCTAGGTAGCCTAATTCCTTGATCTAAGGAAGCAAAAAGCTTAAGATATCTAGGATACTATCCGCAAATGTTAGATTAATACTTATCTTAGACCTCTAGAATAGATTATATATAATGCTAGTAATAACTTCGCTTCCGCGGAGTTTAAGTACTATGCTTAACTAATGTTAATTAAGACTAATAAGATGCTAATTAAAGCCTATAATAGTATTAGAAAGGTTAAAAGATATTATAGATCTCTACGCTAAGCTTATAATATTATTATAGACTTAATTAGGATAGAACTTACGCTAGAGTAATGCCTTTAAATAGCTATTAAAGTAATTAATAACTCTATAGGCCTAAATAGTATTATCCTAACCCTACTAGTCTTTAGAGGCTACCTATAAATAATAGATAAGTTACTACTAAGTGTCTTTATTATTTAATATACTAAAGTAATTTATAAAGCCACTAATAAAGTCCGCTACTATTTAGCTTTATAGTAGGTTTATAATGCCCTTAAAGTCTAGAATAGCCCTAATATAACGCCTATATATTAGCTACCCCTGTAAGCTAATATATATATATAAAGAGAGAAGGGTAGCTAGTATAGCCCTTATAAGCTACTTACTACTAATAAAGAGACTTATATAGTTAATATACCTTGTAGCCTAGTGAAGTTTTACTTTATAGTAGTAAAGCCTTACTATAAAGACCTATGTATTATAGAGGGACTAGAGTAGTAGGAGATAGAGCTTAATAATATAAAGGAAGAAGTAATTATATAACTAACTACTACTACTAGAAGAGATCCCTTAATAAAAGAAAGTAAAGAGCTATAAGTACTAGCTAAGAGAAGATAAGGGAGACTAAGAAAAGCCTTTATAGTCTAATTTATAAGCATAGAAGAGTCTAAAGAAAAGGCTTATAAAGCCTAGAAGGCCCTGAAGGGAAGCTATTAAGTTAAAGACTTACTACCTTACCCTAAAGGAATAAAAGCAAGGAAAAGAAGACCTTATAGCCCTAAGAAGAATATTAGCCTAATTTAGCTCTATATACTTATAAACAAAGATTAGGAGGAGGCCTTTATCTAAGAAGCTATAGCTAGAGAGATACTAAATATAGCATTCCTTATAGTAAAGGAAGAGGCTAATTAGAACCTTACTCTTTAACTCCGCTAAGAAGGGAAGATTATAACCTTAGGAAAACCCTTTAAGTAATTTAATTAAGCTAAGATTAATGCTTTATAAGCTTATAATATATTCAAATTCGTTAAGTATAACCTAGTAAAGCACAGAGGTTATAGAATCTTTAATTCTTATATAGTTAGAGAGATTAAAGGCAAAGGAACGGACTTACTATATAAGAAATCCCGCCTTATTATATGAGGCCATAATGACAAAGGAAAGGAATTTATCCTAACGTAATTACTAATAATTTAATAAGTAAGCTAATGACTTATTATAGCTATTACTCTATTATTAAGAAAAAGAGGCATTTACCTTTAGATTCGTAATATCACATAAGCCTACACTTAATTACACACAGTGCTAATAAGGCTAATTATTGTAAGATTGCTAAAGCAAATTATATATCTCTTTCTAGAAGGGACTATAATTAAATTAATTAGACCTCTTTACAGGATCACAGAGGCTAGAACCTACTAGTAGGCAATATACTTCTATTACTATAGGGATAACCTTAATATAATAACCTTAACCTACAATCCCTGCTTATTAATTACAGCCCTAAATAATAAGAATCTCTTTAGTATTATTAGAATATAAACCAATAATACATTAGGCCTAAGTAATAATAACTTTTTCTAAAAAGAAGAGAAAGAGCTCTAGAAGGCTAATTTTATAGCTAAAGAAAAGCAATAATTAACCGCTAAGAATTCCCTTATCTTTAATAGTTATATCTTAACCTAGAACACTAATAACTCGCTAATATTAACCTAGAAAGGCTAGAGTTAGAAGATTAAGGAAGTTAATTCTTAATCCCTAATAGCAAAGTAAGACTACGTAGAATAATAAGCCTAAGGAAGCTATATTATAACTATATGTTAACTAGAAGCTTCCTATAACCTATTAATTATAGCTTAACACTAAGAACCCTCTAGGGAAGATATTACATGCCTTAATAAACGCCTTAAGTAGTAGATTAAGAATTAATAATATAAACTATAATATATTCCTTTAGTTCTTAAGGAGGCGAAGCTCTTTGTGTTCATAGATAGATTACTTGCTAATAACAAGGATCTAAGCTTATAGATCGGATACGTAATTATGATTGGCAACGAGATAATGCAAGACAATAATACCTTTATTATAAAAGGTAATATTATTACGTATAGCTTAATAAAGAGCAAGAGAGTTACTTATAGCACGCTTGCCTCTAAGTTATATAGCATGGTTTAAGGCGTAGATATTACCTACGCGATTTCCATGACTCTATATTAGATTACAGATTAATTAAAGATGCCTTGAATTCCTATAATTCTTTATACTAATTTCTTTTTATTATATAAATATCTTATAAAGCTAGGAACTATAAAGGAGAAAAGACTAATAATTAATATTATAGCTCTTTATCAATTATATAAGAGGCACAAGATCTACAAAGTTAGGTGGATTAACGGCAACAATAATCCAGCGGATGCGATGACAAAAGCATTGCTAAATTCATTACTTTTCTCTTTAATTAATTTAAATGAATTAATAATTCGTGTTAAAGGATAGGTAAAGAGACCTATAATATTAGGAGATAGGAGCTTAGGCAAGGGCTAATGGATTAATTTAATTAACTAATACCACAACAGCTAATTAGAGCAGCGAATTCCTATTAAGGGATTCACTTATATACACTTTCCTTTAATTTACTTTTTATTACGTTTTTAAGCTCTTTAGCCACGAAGGAAAAAGAGAGACTACTAGTGTTAATTCCTTTGGATCTTTATTAGTTTAATCATAGCCAAAGACTAGACCGAATTGTGGGTCTAGCGTAATATATGAAATGCAATTAGCTACATTAATTCGCCACCCCCTCTTTTGCCCTACATATAGGTTTCGCTTACTTTCCTAGCATCTAGACTTTCCCTCTCTTCTCTCTCTTCCTTCCTAGCTAATTCAATTAACTATCATCGACTTCAATCATACGGGATTACCCTTATACCTGCGCAGGACCTTGGTGTAACCAACAAGGTGAATTATCTATATATTATTATATTTAATTTTCAGTATATTATCTCCTAGGCATAGCCTAACCTCTTAATATAATTATCTAAAAGCTATAAGCTCTTTACTATAGTAAGAAAGCACTAAGAGCTTTTCTTTAGTTAATAAAGTTATTATAATAGCTTACTTACTTACCTTAAAAAGTATAGGTTCTCTAAAGAGCTTTATAACATAGCCTTATAAGCTTTTTTATATTATAATATTATTAGCAAAGGAAGTATTACTATATACTTTTAATTTAGGGTTATTACTACTATATTTAATTACTAGGTTTACCTATATATACTTATACTTAAGGGCTTTTTTAGTTACTTTTATATACTATAGCCCTAGGTTTTATAGGAATTATAAGAGTTATAAGGCTATAAAAGTAATATTAGGTCTTAAAACTATTATTAGATATAGTAGGGTTTTAATTAGAGATTAATATCTCTTTAAATTTTATACACTAACCTCTCCTTTAAAAGGTTTAAGTAATATAGTAGTTATTAAGACTATAAGTCTTTATTAAGGGATCTTTATATTAAATTTAGTTATAGCTTTATCCTAGTAGGATTTCTAATTAAGCCATACCTTCCTATTAGCATAATCTCTAATAATTTTAATACCTAGGAACTATTATAATTCTCTAAGGTTCTTAATATTATACTTTATAAAGAGTCTTTTGTAAATTTCATTATATAAATATAATTTCCCTTTAGCAAATAAGGTAATAAGGTTATTTATATAGAAGAAGATAATTAGACTATCTTTAATAAAGACATAAACATCTTTAAAGATCTTGTTGGAACAAAGGTGATATCAATCGCGCGTCGCAGCCGCAATTACCTAGCAAAAGCTCGGGCCGCGCGCACGCCCCACACGTAACCTATAACCTAGCGCGTTAATTAGCTAGGAAATATGAGGACATAAACGCGTATCCCCTTTTCCCTTTATATATTATAACTTCTAGCTTTTAACCTCTCTTTTCCTACAACTTAATTAATTAATTATACTAATAGATAACGTAGCCTAGAATAGATAATTAATAATAATACTATTCTTTAGGCTTACGACTATAACACATTAAATTTAATACCCTATGAATCTAACACTAATTAGTAGTTACCTTCATAAATAACCACGTAGTCTTCAAACACCGTAGATTAGTAAGGTGAATTAGAAGAGATAGCTTATCTAACAATAACTTGCCTTATAAAATAGGAGGGCTACGTTTAATAATAAGTTATGCTAATAGAAAGGTATAATATAGCTCTCTTCTTACTTTAGTATTAATATCTATATCTATATAAATTCTAAAATAATAAAGAAAGGTTTAATACTAGTAGCTAAGCTATCCCCTTATCTTTCTTTGTTATATATTCTATCATATATTTAAAGTTAACTACCTTACCTCGCGATCCTTTATATCCAAAACACGTTACACCTATTACAGAAGTACCCCTTATCTCCTTATATTATAAGATCTACTTCCCTTAATTAGTTAGAATATTAGATATAGCTAGACTATTAGGGACCTCTAGTTAATTTAGAGTCCCTAGTAAAAGCAATAGCTATAATGATGCTATAGAAGGCGTTAAAGCTAGAGATAGTAATAAATACCTTAACAAAGGAAAAACCCCTATTTACACTAATCCATACCCCTATATCTCCGTAAGACTTTAATAATATATTATAGAAGAATGTGAGGCGCTGTACGTAGGATTGTGGGGCGCGAGGCCCACAGGGTAGCCCACAGGGTGCGTAAGCAACAGTACAGGTCTTAAGTAATTATAAGGTGCAATATTAGTAACAGCTAGCATTGGCGGATCTTTTAGTCTATTAGGATTCCTAGCACACTTTCTAGGTCTCTTACAATTATACTAGCTATTACAAGTCTTCTAGCTAGGCTAGTCCTAGGTTTAAATCCCGTGGGGTGCGGGATTAGCTAGGCTAGGTAGCTTATATTAGGCTTACAGGGCAGGCACATAAGTGCTAGGCCTTAGGGGTTCGCAATTACTAATTATCCGTGGCCACGGGTGCTAGGCTAATCCCTGACTAGACAGTGGCGGCGCGCTAGCTCGGGACAAGCCCTAGGGAAGGGAAGGATAATTATGAGGCACTATACGTAGGATTATAGGGCGCGAGGCTCACAAGGTAGCCCACAGGGTGCGCAAGCAATAGTATAGGTCTTAAGTAATTATAAGGTGTAATGTTAGCAACGGCTAGCATTGGCAGATCTTTTAGTCTATTAGGATTCCTAGCACACCTTCTAGGTCTCTTACAAAGAACTACTCTAGTAAATAGGAAGTTCTAAGCATAAAGAGATAATAACACCTAAGGAAATTAGTCTCTATATCCTTATAAAGACTAAATAATACAGGGAATAAGGGTTATTTAGAAGAACACTATTCTTTAAATTTAGTAATAATTTCTATAGTTAGTTAAGGGATAAGTTTATGGAAGGGAGAGACCTTTCCTAGAATAGACTTTAAGACTATCTCCTTTATAATAAAGTATATATAACTATTAGAAAAGGCACTAAGATAGTAAATAACCTTAAAGAAGTAGTAAACTAAGAAGAATTCTAATTTTAGACTCTTAAAGAAATTAAAGAGGCTAGGAAGAAGTATATAGGCTTCTAAAAGAACCTATAGAATAAAAAGTTCTTCTATAATCTACTAGATAATAGTAATATTAGAACCTAATAACCTACCCCTTTACCTTGCTTATTAGTATGATTACTATTAAAAGAATTAATAAGCTAAACTTCTCTAGGAAAGCTAAGTTAATCTCCTCTAGGAAAGCTAAGCTAATCTCCTTTAGGAAGGTTAATTAACTAGGAGTTAAGACTACCTAAGAATACTATTTGTAAGCATCTGTAAGTAACTCCCCTACCTATACCTTTACCTAGGATAAGTTAGTAGTATTACCCTAGTAATACTACTAATAATACCCCTAAGTAAGAGAGTTACTAATAAAGGTAACCTTTACTACCTAGGGCTAGTAGTACCCCTATTAGTATAGCTTAAAGAGCTATACTTCCTCCTCCCTAATATAAGGAAAAGAAAGGTTAGAGGGAATAATAAGCCCTAAGAGTGCTACTTATAAAGCTACCCTCTTACTTCCTAAAGACCTTACTACCCCTTTTATAAATATAAAGGGAAGTATTTAAAAGACCCCTATAGACTTAGAGACCTTTACTAAAGTAAATTATAGATTTATTAAAAGTATACCCTAAATAATAACTCTATAGTGCTAATAACTATAATATCCTTAAATTAAAGCTTTAAATATTTTGTAAAAAGTGTAAATTACTTAATATTTAATCTAAATAAGCTAGTTATGCCTTTAAGATTATGCTTAAAGGTAAAGCTTTATAATACTATATAAACTACCTCTCTAAACCTAGTTAACTATAAGACCTCCTTACGCTTATTAGCTATATAAGGAAATAATTTAAGACTAAAGATATATAGTAAAGATATCTCCTAGAATAAAATAATTTTACCCTATAAGGAATAATAAAAGATAATCTAAGTAAATTAATAATTAATTACTTTAATAATCTTATAGAAAGGCTAGCTATTTTATAATAAGTAGTACCTAAGGTAAGCTAAAGTGAAAGAGCACTTTAGAATTAACTTATAATAGCCTATAATAATATTCTAGAATATAGAGGAGTTATTATAAACTTACTAAAGGGACTATAAGAATTCTATAAATAAATTAGGATAATATTCTAACTAGTAAAGAAAAAGAAGAAAAACCACTACTAGTTCCTAACTAAAACCATAACCCTAGAGTAATTCTAAACTAACTAAAAATATAATAGGAAAGGAAAAGAGACCTAATACCCTTTAAAACTATAAGGAAGAGAAGGAAATCCTTATATAAAGAAATGCTATATATATAGTAAGGAAGGATACTAGTTATTAAAGTACCTAGAAGAGGACTATAAGAAAGTGTATTAACGCTTTAAGAACTACTACCTTACAAATCTAACTAATAACTTATATAATTTATTTCTTATATAGTATAAAGGGGAACACAAACTGTTGGATTCACAGGGTATTGAATTCAATGTAATACAGTCGTGAGCCCGAAGAATAGTATTGTCATTGATTATCTATTCTAGGCTGCGTTGTCTGTTGTTATAATTGATTAAGTTGTTTTTTTAAAAAGAGAGGTAAAAAGCTAGAAGTTATAATACATAAAGGGAAAAGGGGTTGCGCGTTTGTGTCCCCACATTTCCTAGCTAATTAACGTGCTAGGTTATAGGTTATGTGTAGGGTCCGCGCGCGGCCTAAGCTTTTGCTAGGTAATTGCGGCTGTGACACGTAATTAATATCACCTTTGTTCTAACACTAGAACTTCTCTCTTTTAATATAATTGTTAACACGTGATATTAATTGTAGAAATAAAAAAGAAAAGATAGATTAAGAATATAATTAATAAGGGATATAAGGAAAAGAACTTATAGCCTATCTAGGCATAGGGTTACTAATAAAAGGGAAATAATAATCTTGCTTAGCCTATAAGCCTATGTAAGGATAAGTAAGTCCTTCTAAATCCCTTCTTTCCCTAAAATAACATATATACCACACTATAGCATGTATACAACGTCTTCCTCCTCCTTAGTAACACCTTTATTCTCTTACACACCACTATTAATTTCTATAGTCTACTAGGAGGGCCTAGTAGGCTAGCGTAGTTATAGCTACTAGGGATATTAACTATAGGGGCATAGATCCCCCGCGTATTACTGTCTTATCCCTATGGCTACCCTCCTAGAGGATTACCTTTTTCTCTTACTATATATATATTACACACAGGTAACCTATCCCTCTATCTAGATGGTTATCTAGTTAGTTAAGATAAAGCTCTTAAGGGCCTTATTAGGTAATGCCTTTATGAAGGCATTAGCTAGGTTATCCTCTCTATTAATCCATTAGATCTCGTAGAGTTCTTAGCGTTTATATAACTATTAAAGGGCTATAATATTAATTATTAGGCGTTTCTCCTTTGTTATACTAAGCTTAATAAGGCACTTATATAAGGAGTATAAATCTATATATATAATAACTAGGATCTTTAGGAGCTTTAGTTAGTTAGTAACTAAGTTTAGAGTAATTACGATTACGTAAGCTATATTAATACTAGCTACTATGCTATAGACTTCCGAGGCAAGTATGCTTTATATAACTCTCTTACTTTTTGTTAAGCTAAAGTGTATAATATTGCCTTTAATTATAAACTTACTATTAGTGTAGTCTTTGTTCGCTAGGATAAGTATATATCCTAGTTATAAGAATAGGTCCTAGTTATTAGTAAAGGATCTATTTACAAAGGCAAAGAGCTTTGCCTTCTTAAGGTTAATTAGGATAAATATTAGACCTCTCTCTAGGTGATCTATCTACTACTTTAGGTAGCGATTAAGGGCTTTTACGTTCTCTAGGGTTAGCTCCTAGTGTTATGTAGCAATGGATAGGTTAAAGCAAGCCTCTAGTTAGTAGATTTAGGTGATGTAAGCGCCTTGGGCCCTCTGCTTAATGTATTTGCGCTTTGAGTTAGTTATTGGAACTAACTCTAACTTATTGCTCTGCCCTTTTTACTAGATCTTAATAGTATTATTCTCTAGCGAGATAATGCTACTATTAAACGTAAGAGGGTAGTCCTAAGTTAGGAATTGCTTTAGCTTTGTATTAAAGCCTACTATAGTAATCTAGGTCTCTTCCTTCTTGGAGAACTTCTTATCTAAGAGGCTAATTATATTATTAGTTTGCATTCTAATATAAGTAAAGTTAGGGCTTTCCTTTGTAGTTATAAGTAAGTAGGGATTATATGTAGAGGTTTCTATCTGGAGGTTCTCTCTATGATGCTTGTGATATGTAACCTACTAGTGTGTTCCTACCTCTGTAAGCCTATAAAGAGGTTTTATAACCCTTAAGATTATACTAGGCAGGTAGAGATACTATATCTGAATTGGTAAGCGCGCTAGGATTAGCTACTCTAGTAATATATAGGCCTGTACATAAGCCTAATAGATATCTCTTAGCTAGATAAGGAATTTCCTTAATCTTACTAATAGGGCTATTATAAGGATAAGACGTTGGCTTGCGCGTTGAATCGTTAGGGCCTGTGTGAGAATAGCTTGTTTCCCTTTATCCTCATACCCTTAGATTATAAGGCGTGACTTTTTATAGGGTTCTATTGTCTTGCCTTTAATCTTATTGATAATTTAGGAATTAAAGATCTAAATCCCACTATGTTTTTCCTTATTAAATATGATAAAATTAAACACACCTTACTTAATTAGAGTGTTAATTTCCGCTTTTATTAATAGCTTAAAAGGTTTGCTAGGGGTCTTGATAATTCCTTCCTTACGTAGCTTGATTATGAGAGCTAGGTTACTATGTTCTTTTGCTAATAGGAAGGTATTAGTACCTTAAGGTATTATAGGAGGGTTCTTCTATGGCCTTCTGTGTCCTTGCTTTAGTGGTATTAGTAGTACTATGTTCTTATTATAAGCCTCTTGCCCTTTTTCTCCTTTCTCTTTACTAGGCTTTGCTATCTTCTTTACACTAGGATTATTATAGTAGGGCTTAATAGATATTAACCTAAAGGTCTTTAGGCCTCTAGGTATATTAAGCGTATAGCTTTCTCTAGTAATTACTAGTAGCTTATATAGACCTACCTATCCCTTACCTTCTTACTAGACCTTAACCTTTAATCTAAGTGGTAGGCTAAGGGTCTTTAAGGTGTCTAGGCTATTGCGTTTAGTAAGGGCCTTATTAACCTTCTAGATAGCGTGGAGTCTCTTGATCTCTTTAGTAGCCTTCTATACTGTAATTATATATTATGTAATATTAGGTAATAGTAGGGACTTATTTGTTATATGTAGGTAGGCTCTAAAGATAAAGAGGGTTAGGATAAGGCTATTAGGGCCTATGGTGTTATTTAAGGCCTTAATTACTATTTAAAGGGTAATAGGTTTTAGTGTTATAGGGTATTTGCGTCTAATTATATTATAGGCTCTTTAGAGCGGCCTATAATACCTTTTAACTTTCCTTATGCTATAGTATGCCTTAATAGGGACTTTCTTAATTAAAATTAACATTAAAGCTATGAATTATCTGAATTTATTACTGTGGAAGTTTATTCTAGTGTCTATAATAATAAAGTCTAGGGGGCCTAGGTAAGTATTAATCTAGTATATTTAGAGGGCTTCCTAGGTTGTTTTTGTAGAGATGTTATTAAGGAATTTTGCTGTATTAAACGCTATAGCTATATCTATAGCGTGGAGTGTAAGGTGGTTACTATCTAGGTAGAAGATATTTACTATTACTTTGTAATTAAAGCTACACTTATCCTTAAGGGTAAACTTAAAGTAATTAGGGCTATCTACGTGTATTTAGTATTAGTAGTAAATTCTTATTAGCTCCCTAATAGCTTTAATATTAATATTATGCCCTAATCTATAGAGAACCTTATGTAAACGTTAGATTAATAGATGTCTAAAGCAGCGGTGTAGTTACTATAGCTTACCTTCTATAAGGTAGCTCTAAGTAACTACTTCTTCTTTCTATATAAGAAGCATCTAGGCGTAGCCCTATTTGCGTATAATAGGGACTCTAATGTTTCCTTGTTATAGCGTGTTCTTAGAGATATTAAAGTTAATCTTTAGATAGTCTATATTATTAAGGGATAAGAGGAATAGAGTGTTTATAGGAATAACCTAAAAGAGAATATTTCTAAAGGGAGTAGGCATATTAGCCGCTCTAAGCGTAATAATTAGGTCTCCCGCGCTAAATCTAACTAATGCCTTCTTCTCTATTGATTTATTAAGCTATAATGTGGGCATCTAATGTTGTAAAGTAAGGAATTAAGGGTGCCCTGCTATAGAGAACTTTGCGGCTCCTGTATTAGGCATGATCCCTTAGAATATCGCATAGGAATAGCAATCTTCTAACATAAATATCACTAGGGCTTTGTTCATAAGTTCCTGCTAAAAGGGGTCTTCTTTGCTTAGACTATGATAAGCTGCTTGCCTTGTTAGGAATTAAACTATTCTTTTGCTATTAATCTAGGTTTCATAAGTAAAGAAGCTTATAAGTACTAGCCTATCTGTATCATTAGGGCTATCATTAAATCTAATGCTCTTTATATACTAAGCGATTTTATTATTAATAGGGGATAGAGACTTATGGTCTCCTTTGTACTATGTGAGGAACAAATGATATAAGTTATTAGTTAAGTCTGTAAGGTAGTGATTCTTAAAGCATTAAAATGCCTTCTTATAGTTCTCTTTAGGGTGCTTAGATAACTAGCATCCTTCTTTACTATATATATAGCACTTCTTTGTGCGGGGAGTACCTCCTCTCCCTTGTGGTTTCGAGGGGTATTAGGTCTCTTTTCTAGTCCTATTGTATCTTTGGTTAGTCTAGAATTGCTCTAGGGTTATAGCTTTAGTTAGGAACTATTAATGGTTTTTCTTCTCTTCCTTAATAAGATAAAGGGTTATTCTAATCTATTTATAGAACTCTTGTAGTCTGTCTGGCGGATCTATAATTACTCCTTTGTACTCTGGAATACTATAATAGGCTTTAATAAGTTAATTCTAGAGTGCCCTTTTAGTTTAGCTTACTTTAGGCACTACTTATTATAAGATAGCTAGTCTTTCTATGAGTTTATTAAAGTATTTAATTATTAACTTGCTTAGGTTATTATTTACTATTCCTTATAGGGAAGTGTTATTTCACTCTAGTAAATATCTTTACTATGTATCCTTGGTTTTAAATCATTCTCTTATATGGCTAACTAGTGTAGGGAGATCTTGTAGTTATCTAGGTTTGGAGAGGTAGTCTATATAGTATTATAGTGCTTTGCCTTTAAGTATAACCTTAAAAGCATAACTAGCTTATTTAGGCTAGATATTAAGTAACTTATACTTTCTACGGAATATTTAAAGCTTTGATTTAAGGATATTATAGTTTTTAGTGCTATAGAGTTATTCTTTAGGGTATACCTTAGATAGGTTAATAATTTACTTTAGTAAAGGTCTTTAGGTCTATAGGGGTTTTCTAGGTGTTTCCCTTTATATTTATAGAAGGGGTAGTAGGGTCTTTAGGAAGTAAGAGGGTGGCTTTATAGGTAGTACCCTTAGGGCTTATTATTCCCTCTAATTCTCCTTTTCCTTATGTTAGGAAGGAGAAATTATAGCTCTTTAAGCTATGCTAATAGGGGCACTACTAGCCCTAGATGGCATAGGTTACCTTTATTAGTAACTCTCCTACTTAGGGGTATTATTAGTAGTGTTACTAGGGTAATACTACTAACTTACCTCTAGTAAAGGTATAAGCAGGGGAGTTACCTGTAAATGCTTACGAATAGTATCCTTAGGTAGTCTTAACTCTAGGTTAATTAACCTTCCTAGGGGAGATTAGCTTAGCCTTCCTAGAGGGGATTAACTTAGTCTTCCTAGGGGAGTCTAGCTTATTAATTCTTTTAATAGTAATTATACTAATAAACAGGGTGATAGGGTAGGTTACCTAGTTCTAACATTACTATTATCTAGTAAACTATAGAAGAACTCTTTATTCTATAAGTTCTTTTAGAAGCCTATGTACTTTTTCCTAGCCTCTTTAATTTCTTTAAGAGTTTAAAATCTGAATTCCTTTTAGTTTACTACTTCTTTAAGGTTGTTTGCTATCTTAGTGCCTCTTCTAATAGTTATATACACTCTATTATAAAGAAGGTAGTCTTAAAGTCTGTTTTGTGAAAGGTCTCTCCCTTTCGCGAACTTATCCCTAAACTATTTATAAAAGTTATTGCTAAATTTAGAGAATAGTGTTCTTTTAAATAACCCTCGCTCCTTATATTATTTGTCTTTATAAGGATATAGAGACTAATTTCCTTAGGTGTTATTATCTCTTTATGTTTTAGAACTTCCTATTTATTAAAGTAGTTTTTCTATAATGTGTTATTAAAGCCTTATAGAGATATAGGGGTATAGGTTAGTGTAAATAAGGGTTTTTCCTTTGTTAAGGTATTTATTATTATCTCCTATTTTAACGCCTTCTATAGCATCATTATAGCTATTAGTCTTGCTAGGAACTCTGAATTAACTAGAGGTCCTAGATAGTCTAGGTATATCTAATATTCTAATTAATTAAGGGAGGCAGATCTTATAATATAAGAAGAAAAGGGGTATAACTATGATTATATAATATGTTTTAGATATAAAGGATTGCAAGGCAAGGTAGTTAACTTTAAATACGTGATAGAACGTATAATAAAGAAAGATAAGGGGATAGCTTAGCTACTAGTGTTAAACCTTTCTTTGTTATTTTAAAGTCTATATAGATATAGATGTTAATACTAAAGTAAGAAGAGAGCTATATTATACCTTTCTATTAGCGTAACTTATTATTAAACGTGGCCCTCCTATTTTATAGGGCGAGTTATCATTAGATAAGTTGCCTCTTCTAATTAACCTTGCTAATCTGCGGTGTTCAAAGACTACGTGGTTATCTGTGAAGGTAACCACTAATTAGTGTTAGATTCATAGGGTATTAAATTCAATGTAATACAGTCGTGAGCCCGAAGAATAGTATCGTTATTAATTATCTATTCTAGGCTGCGTTATCTATTATTATAATTAATTAAGTTGTTTTTTTAAAAAGAGAGGTAAAAAGCTAGAAGTTACAATACATAAAGGGAAAAGGGGTTGCGCGTTTGTGTCCTCACATTTCCTAGCTAATTAACGTGCTAGGTTATAGGTCACGTGTAGGGTCCGCGCGCGGCCTAAGCTTTTGCCAGGTAATTGCGGCTGCGACGCGCGATTAATATCACCTTTGTTCTAACACAAACCTTAATCCCTTATTAATAATAAAATCGCTTAGTATATAAAAAGTATTAGATTTAATAATAGCCCTAATAATACAGATAAGCTAGTACCTATAAGCTTCTTTAATCACAGAACGTAACTTAATAGCGAAAGAATAGTTTAATTCCTAATAAGTTAAGTAGCTTATTATAGTTTAAGTAAAGAAGACCCCTTTTAGTAAGAACTCTTAAGCAAAGCCCTAATAATGTTTATGCTAGAAGATTACTATTCTTATATAGTATTTTAAGGGATTATGCCTAATATAGGAGCTATAAAGTTCTTTATAGTAGGGTATCCTTAATTCCTTACTTTATAACATTAAATACCTAAACTATAGCTTAATAAATTAATAGCAAAAAAGGCATTAGTTAGATTTAGCGTAGGAGAACTAATTATTACGCTTAGAGTAGCTAATATACTTACACCTTTTAGAGATATTCTCTTTTAGGTTATACTAATAAACACTCTATTTCTCTTATCCCTTAATAATATAGACTATCTAAAGATTAATTTTAATATCTCTAAGAACACACTATAATAAGGAAATATTAAAGTCCTTATTATATATAAATAGGGGCATACCTAGATACTACTAATATAAAAAGAGGAAGCAGTTGCTTAGAGCTACCTTACAGAAGGTAAGCTATAGTAATTACACCGCTGCTTTAGGTATCTATTAATCTAATATTTACATAAGGTTCTTTGTAGATTAAGGCATAATATTAATATTAAAGCTATTAGGGAGCTAATAAGGATCTACTACTAATGCTAGATACACATAGATAGCCCTAATTGCTTTAAATTTACCCTTAAGAATAAGTATAGCTTTAACTATAAAGTAATAGTAAATGTTTTCTACCTTAATAGTAACCACCTTACACTCTATGCTATAGATATAGCTATAGCGTTTAACGTAGTAAAATTCCTTAAAGATATCTTTATAAAAATAACCTAGGAAGCCCTCTAGATATACTAGATTAATACTTATCTAGGCCCTCCGGATTTTATTACTATAGATGCTAGAATAAACTTCTATAGTAATAAATTCAGATAATTTATAGCTTTAATATTAATTTTAATTAAGGAAGTCCCTATTAAGGTATACTATAGTATTAGGAAGGTTAAAAGGTATTATAAGCTACTCTAAAGGGCCTATAATATAATTAGGCGCGAATATCCTATAATACCTAAACCTACTACCCTATAAATAGTAATTAAGGCCCTTAATAATACTATAGGCCCTAATAGCCTTATCCTAATACTTCTTATCTTTAGAGCTTACCTATATATAATAAATAAATCCTTACTATTACTTAATATTATATAGTGTGTGATTATAGTGTAAAAGGCTACTAAAGAGATTAAGAGACTCTATACTATTAGGAAGGTTAATAAGGCCCTTACTAAACGTAATAGCCTAGATACCTTAAAGACCCTTAACCTATTACTTAGATTAAAGGTCTAAGTCTAGTAAGAAGGTAAGGGATAGGTAAGCCTATATAAGCTACTAGTAATAACTAGAGAGAGCTATATACTTAATATACCTAGGGGCCTAAAGACCTTTAAGTTAACCTTTATTAAGCCTTACTATAATAATCCTAGTATAAAGAAAATAGTAAAGCCTAGTAAAGAGAAAAAGGAGGAAGAGTAAGAGGCCTAAGATAAGAATATAGTACTAGTAATACTACTAAAGCGTAGGTATAAAAGACCTTAAAAGAACCCTCCTATAATACCTTAAGAGACTAATACCTTCCTATTAGTAAAAGAACATAGTAACTTAGCTGTTAAAATCAAAAGAGTGGACCGATCCAACTGAACCTAGGATTACAAAGCCTTATATATTTTTAACAATATATTTTAACACTCCCCCTGGAATTGTATATCCAGGTGCCCTATTGGAGGTTAGGCTTATACTAGCAATTGAATTTCTTTAGTTGTTTTTTTTTTTCAGCAGGGTTCGAACCTATAAGTTCCATAACCTTGCCTCGCAGAGCAGTGCTCTACTATAGTGGTGGGCGGGCTAATGCGCGCTACAGTGAGCCATAACCACTGCGCCACCGGGCTCATAACCTGTTGAAATCAAAAGAGTGGACCGATCCGTCTGAACCTAGGATTACAAAGCCTTATATATTTTTAACAATATATTTTAACATTAGCTCTTACTATTAAGCTACGTAAGGAAGGAGTTATTAGGACCCTAGGTAAACCTTTTAAATAGTTAATAAAAGCAGAAATCAATACCCTAATTAAGTAAGGTATATTTAAATTCATTATATTTAATAAGAAGAAGTATAGTAGGATTTAAATCTTTAATTCCTAAATTATTAATAAAATCAAAGGTAAGATAATAAAACCCTATAAAAAGTCACGCCTTATAATCTAAGGATATAAGGATAAAAGGAAACAAGCTATTCTCACACAGGCCCTAATGATTTAATAAGCAAGCTAATGTCTTATTCTTATAATAGCCTTATTAGTAAGATTAAGGAAATTCCTTATCTAGCTACGTGATATCTATTAGGTATATATATAGGCCTATATATTCCTAGAGCAGCTAATCCTAGCGCGCTTACTAATTCAGATATAGTATCTTTACCTGCCTAGCATAATTTTTAGGGTTATAAAGCCTCTCTATAGACTCGCAGAGGCCGGAATGTATTAGTGAGTTATGTATTACAAGCATTATAAAGAGAACCTCTAGATAGAAACCTCTATATATAATCCTTACCTGCTTATAACTATAAAGGAAAGCCCTAACTTTATATGTATTAGAATATAAACTAATAATACCCTTAGCCTATTAGACAAGAAGTTCTCTAAGAAGGAAAAGACTTAATAGGTTACTATAGGTTTTAATATAAAGCTAAAGTAATTCCTAACCTAGGATAATCCCCTTACGTTTAACAGAGGTATTATTACGCTAGAGAATAATACTATTAAGATATAGTAGAAGGGATAAAGTAATAAGTTAGAATTAGTTTTAATAATTAATTTAAAGCGTAAATACATTAAGTAAAGGGCCTAAGGCGCTTATATTGCCTTAATATGCTAACTAGAGGCTTGCTTTAATCTATCTATTACTATATAGCACTAAGACCTAACCCTAGAGGATATAAAAGCCCTTAATTACTACCTAAAGTAATAGATAGATTACCTAGAAAGAGGCCTAATGTTTATCCTAATTAACCTTAAGAAAGCAAAGCTCTTTACCTTCGTAAATAAATTATTTGCTAATAACTAGGACCTATCCTTATAACTAGGATATATACTTATCCTAGCTAATAAAGACTACACTAATAGCAAGTTTATAATTAAAGGTAATATTATACACTTTAGCTTAATAAAGAGTAAGAGAGTTACGTAAAGCATACTTACCTTAGAAGTCTATAGTATAGTAGCTAGTGTTAATATAGCTTACGTAATTGCTATAACCCTAAACCTAGTTACTAACTAACTAAAGCTCCTAAAGATCCTAGTTATTACATGTATAGATTCATACTCCTTATATAAGTGCCTTATTAAGCTTAGTATAATAAAAGAGAAACGCTTAATAATTAATATTATAGCTCTTTAATAATTATATAAACGCTAAGAACTCTATAAGATCTAATAGATTAATAAAGAGAATAACCTAGCTAATGCCTTTATAAAGGCATTACCTAATAAGGCCCTTAAAGGCTTTATCTTAACTAACTAGATAACTATATAAATAAAGGGATAGGTTACTTACGTGTAACATACATATAGTAAGAGGAAAGGTAATCCTCTAGGAGGGTAGCTATAGGGATAAGATAGTAATACACAGGGGATTTACACCCCTATAGTTAATATCCCTAGTAGCCACGGCCACGCTAGCCTACTAGGCCCTCCTAGTAAACCACAGAAATTAATAGTAATACGTAGGAGAATAAAAGTATTACTAAGGAGGAGGAAGATATTATATACACGCTATAGTGCGGGATATATGCTATTTTAAGGAAAAGAAAGGATTTAGAAGGACCTACTTATCCTTACATAGGCTTATAGGCTAAGTAAGATTATTATTTCCCTTTTATTAGCAACTATATACCTAGATAAGCTATAAGTTCTTTTCCTTATATCTCTTGTTAATTATATTTATAATTTATTTTTCCTTTTTATTCCTATGATTAATATCACGCGTTAATAATTATATTAAAAGAGAGAAGTTCTAGTGTTAAAACAAAGGTAATATTAATTATGTATTATAGCTGCAATTACCTAGCAAAAGCTTAGGCTACGCGTATATCCTACACGTGACCCACAACCTAGCGCGTTAATTAGCTAGGAAATGTGGGGACACAAACGCGCATCCCCTTTTCCCTTTATGTATTATAACTTCTAGCTTTTAACCTCTCTTTTCCTATAACTTAATCAATTAATCATACTAATAGATAACGCAGCCTAGAATAGATAATCGATGACGATACTATTCTTCGGGCTCACGACTATAACACATTGAATTCAATACCCTGTGAATCCAACAGATCTATATAAAGCCTTTACTAATTAGCTAGCTAATTAGCTCTTTTATTTATAAAAGGGGAGCTCTCTATAGCCTATAGACTACTCTAAGAAGCTTTAGGTAAGCTTATTTATCTCTATAGCCTAGAGGTATCTTATAATAAACCTCTTTATTAAGGCCTAAATTTAGGAATACTATAATAAAGTTATACTAGTGTGCCTCTAGGTTAAAGTAGCTTATAATAGCTATAAGCAGCCTAAATATATTAGTAGCTAGAGTTACTGCTTTAGTTAATAGATATCCCTTTAGCTAATGATTTCTAAGAATATAAAGGCAAGCTTTATATTATAGGAGGTAACCTTATTTATTTAATTTATAAGAGAAAACCTAAGTAATTCCTAGAAGCTTTATATAAGCAGGGATATTAGCTCTTAGTACCTTCTTAGCTACTATTCCATTAATAATTCTATTATACTCTTTATCTTATGTTTTCTTTGGTTTTTTGAATTTCCTTATCTGGAATTTCCTCGGATTTTTGGATAGCCATTAGGTTCTGTAGCCTAGTGGTTATAGCCCCTGGCTTGTGGTTACCCTTAGCTATACTATTTTCTGATTAGTTAGTCGTTA
The DNA here is from genome assembly GCA_019022495.1 of Epichloe hybrida. NCBI lineage: Eukaryota > Fungi > Ascomycota > Sordariomycetes > Hypocreales > Clavicipitaceae > Epichloe > Epichloe hybrida. The sequence goes on along the minus strand of JAFEKR010000019.1, from coordinate 804,329 downwards.
ATTAGTTAATTAGTAGCCCTTGACCTACCTGTGAATTTGAATTGGAGTGGAGTTAAGTGAGGATAAGTTATGTTTTTTTTTTTAGTTTACCTTAGAGCTTTAAAGGATAAGTTATAAGATAGAAGAGATGTAAAGAGATAGAACAAACACGGTTGTAGAGAAAGGGGGAATTACGTTAATTTATACTATAAGTAAAACTTAAATGGATTTAAGTTTAACTGCGGTTATGAATTATAACTATATCTTGCGTAATTATAGCCATAAAGTTTGTCGCAAACTTTATATTAACTTTTTAGCCCCTAAATTTATAGCTTAAAGCTTATTTCTTTTATGTTTTACCTAACACTACGGTGATTATTGAATTTGGTTATTACATGTGGCACTAGCTAGGTATTGCTAGTAATTTTTTTGGTTCCTTGAAAATTAGATGCATTAGCCACAGCTAATGACCCCAAAAAAAAATTAAAAATCAATACTCTTTATCTTATACTTTATGGAATTCCTTTTCTTTAGGATAGCTAGCTAGATTATTATAATATACTAGAGAAGGAGAAAGTCTAGATATATAAGGTTTTTCTTTACTCTTTAATCCTAGCTTAAAAGCTATAGTAAATACTTTAAGTTTATTAAGATCTTATAGATTCTCTAATATCTTATAATTATTACTACTTTTAGGTAGGTTTAGTAAATTATTAATACTTAGTAATATGTAGTCCATTAAATCTAGAAATTATCCTAGTAAACTTAGAGAAGTTAGTAAATTTAATTCTTAACTCTCTTTCTCCTTTTCTTTATACTCTAGCTAATTATAATTAGTAGGAATTTTATCCTATTAGAGTAGCTTAGGTGGTTATTATAGTAACAAAGGGTACGCTATTTGTAGAAGCCCTATATTAGAGCTTTTATCCTTATTATTATTAACTAGCTTTTTAAGAACACTCTTTTTAACCTCTTTTATATTTAGTAATAAACCTCTTTCTTAAGTATAGAAAATAGACTTATTAAAGGTAATATAGCTTAATAAGAACTAGTAGCTTCTCTTTATTATTAGTACCTAGATTAGGTATTATATAGAGGAAACATATCTAGTAAGGTATCTAATATAAGCTCTCTAAGTAAGCTTTAGACTTACTTTATAAAGCTTACTTTATATTATTGAAATGTAGGGAGCTAGTTGCTAGCTAGCAACAGCTGTACGGGTGCAAGCTCTATAGTCAGGGACCGATAGGTGTTAATTCCTTCGGATCTTCATCGGTTCAATCGTGGCCAAAGACCGGACTAATTGTAGGTCCGGCGCGATGCACGTGATATGATTGGCTGCATTAATTCGCCACCCCCTTTTGTGCCCCACATACGAATTCCGCCCACTTTTCTAGCATCTAGACTTTCCCTCTCTTCTCCCTCTTTCCTAGCTAGCTAATTAACTAACTATTATTAACTTCAATTTATACGGGATTTATTACCTACGCAGGACCTTAGTGTATCTAACACTAATTAGTAGTTAACTTCACAACCATAGATAAGCTAGGTATTATAAGAAAAGACATTTCTATAGACACTACTACCACTACCCCTTATTATGCTATAATAGTCATTATAGTAGAGAGGTATAACTACATAAGTGTGCTAAAGGAAGAGACTAGAATCCTAGTTATAGGCTTATTAGGCTTCTAAGGAATTAATTTATTAACCCTTAGGCTTAGGGATATAACTTTGTTATATCTATCTAGGATATTATTATTAATTATTGATTTTATTGTCTATTACAAGAAAACTAACCAAATAACCAAATCTATTACTACGAGGTATTTATTTTAAACCTAACGTTAAACAACCTTAGCTAAGCTAGCTAACACATCTATAACTTCTCTATAAATATTCCCTTTATCTAATAGACCTTTAATCTCTCCCTATAAGCATTTACTACTCGTTTTTTACCCCCTTTATTATTAGTGCTATTCGCCCTATACTTATTAGCAAGAAAAAGAGATTACCTCCTTCTCTCCTTTTTATAAAAAACAGGAAGTAATAATTCCTATTATTCCCTTATTACTTTTCCTATTATTTTCTAGTTACTTTTAGAACTTATGTTACTTTCTTTATCTCTATTAATTTATTCTTGCCACTGCTTTTACTACTTCTACTGCTTTTTCTTCTATTTTTCCTATTTTCGTAATCTTCTAATTTCATTAGAGTAATAACGCTCCTAAAATGCGAAAGAAGAACCTTATAATAGTAATAGGTAAACATAGAAGCTTAATTAGTAGTAAAAATAACAAATTAGTAACATTCCTTTTATAGTTAAAAATAGCAGAGGAATCTAGACCTTCTATAAGAGGAAGGGCTACTAGTAATAGCAAGGCTTTAATTATTACCTCCGAGAGACCTTAAAGGCATAAATTACCCCTATGCCTTTAATAGCTTACTTATAAATTCTTATATAACTAGAAAGAATCTATTAAGCTAGATCCAGACATTACTACGTAGCTTAAGCTTAATAACTAAATTACAAGATTTATTAACCTTAGTAAGCATTAAGGTTAGAGAGATAATAACATATAGGAATTATTCTAAGAAGACTTTAAAGGCTAGTCTAAAGACACCTTTAAAAGGGTATCTAAGGATATTATTAGAGAATTACGTAATTCTTTATGAGATTACGGCGTCCTTATTAGGCGAGGCCTAGGATATTTAATCCTAGTATTGCTTAAGGAAGTGCTTTATTAAACCTTAATACCCCTTTAGTTATAGGAAAGATTATAAGAAAGACTATAATCTTCTAAACCCCTAGAACCTTAATATTAATAGCCCTAACAACCTACCCTAGAAATTAACCTTCCCTAACCCTAGAGATTACTAAAACCCTCACATAAACCCCCGTAACAATCCCTATCATATTAATAGCTTTACCTAGATAATTATTATTAAGAATAACTAGTAGACTATTATTCATAACAAATTATGCCTTTATAGTAATTCCCCTCCGAAGATTAGATTATAAAGAAAATCTTAGAGCTTATAAAGATATATAAGAATAGTAACCACTACAGTAAAAAGCTATATAATTTCTTAATGCCAAAGATTACGCTCTTTAAAAATAAGTGTAATAGAATTAACCTTCCCTAAATACACTATTAGAAGGCTTTCCCTATTATATTAATAGGTAATACTAAGTAATACTACCTTAATTACCTCTTTAGGAATAACTATTCCTATAAAGAGATAATTACTTACATCTATTAGCGCTTTAAGATAGAAAGCAACTAGTAATTCTATTACTATAAGTGGAGTAGTATAATATTAAAGAACATAATTAAGAAGAACCCTAATAAAAGTAAGCTTAATTACCTTAAGATTACATTATTAACCTTTAAGAAGATCTACAAAGGACTATACCCTACTAAAATAGTAAATACTAAGCTTTACAAGCAGGCCTTAAATACTATAGCTAGTGTGCCTGAATATTAGATAGTAAAATACATACACTCCGCAGGCTTTAAAAGTCTTACTAGAGACCTCCGTAAGGCAATTACCATCACGGAATCAAATAAGAGGCCCTCCTAATACCTTTAGTACTAATAAGGAGACCCTCTAGAGGCTATATTCACTAATTATTAGTATAGACAGCGATTATCCCCCTATGGCAGAGGAAGCTATCATAGGCGAAGCCCTAGGCTAAGCACTAAGCGCTGCTTTATATATAGCAAGAGTAGCTACTAGTCCTCTAATTACTCCACTAAAGAACATTAAAAGGAAAAGGACTACTAGTAGGCTAGTAAAACATATTATACACCCCCTTTAGAGAAGAGATTCTAGGTATTCCTTACCTCCTATAAAGGGCAGGATAATAATAAGCCTAATAAAGGCTTAGGTTAGAATTAGGAATCACATCTTTTAGCCTACACGGAAGCTAAAGATAATAATAACAATATAGAGGAGCTACCATTAATAGCATATCTAAGCATTATATAATTCTTCTATTCTAGATTACAGACTAACGATAACACCACTAATGTTAATATCCTTATAACCCTAAATAATTAAGCCTTCTAACACGTATTCCTTAGGTAAGAGCTCTATAAGCCATAAGAGTGTAATAAAGGCTTAATTTACTATATCTCTAAAGAACGCTATTCTAAAGAGGTCTTTAGAGGGATTATACCTAATACTAGTGCTATAGGAAAGTTAACTACAGGAGAAGCATAAGTAAAGGCTTTGTTAAGATTAATACCTTTATTAAAGGTAACCCCCTACAAACCCTAAATTATTATATTTAGCGCTAGATTAGTAGTTACAAAAGGAATCCTTTATGTACCTATAAAACTTAGAGAGCTTGAATTCTATATCCTTAACATAGCCACCCTATTCCTCTTCTTAATCACTAATATAGATAAGATGTAAGTTAAGATTAATAACCTTACTAACGTACTTATCTAAGGTAATAAGACTATACCCATTGTGTAACAATAGGGATACCCTTGGTGGTTACTAGAAGCGAAGGAAATAGTTGCCTTCTACCTTTTAGAAGGAGATATCCATTAATTACATTGTTGACTTGGCTACCCTTCCGTTTAATAACTCGTAAAGATCCTTTACTAAGCTAGTCATAAAGTTAAACGCTAGGTAATTAAGGAATTAACTAAAGTCTGCTACTATTACTAGATACATAGAAAGGCCCCTAGTTAATTCAAGTTCACAATCAAAGATAACCACGAATTTAACTACGAGATTATCGTTAATATCGTGCAGATCAATGGCTAACTAGTACTTTACATTGTTAATTTAGTAATATTATTCTAAGTAGCCTAATTCCTTAATCTAAAGAAGTAGAAGGCTCGAGATATCTAGGATATAATCCGCGAATATTAGATTAATACTTATCTCGGACCTCTAGAATAGATTATACACGACGCTAGCAATAACTTCGCTTCCGCTAAGTTTAAGCACTATGCTTGACTAATATTAATTAAGACTAATGAGATGCTAATTAAAGCCTATAATAGCATTGGAAAGATTAAGAGATATCACAAACCTTTACGCTAAGCTTATGATATTATTATAGACTTAATTAGGATAGAACTTATACTAGAGTAACGCCTTTAAATAGCTATTAAAGTAATTAATGACTCTATAGGCCTAAATAGTATTATCCTAACCCTACTAGTCTTTAGAGGCTACCTATGAATAATAGATAAGTTATTACTAAGCGTCTTTATTATTTAACGCGCTAAAGTAATTTATAAAGCTACTAATAAAGTCCGCTATTATCTAGCTTTGTAGTAAGTCTATAATACCCTTAAAGCCCGGAACAGCCCTAATATAGCGCCTATATATTAGCTGCCCCTGCAGGCTAATGTACGCATGTAAAGAGAGAAGGGCAGCTAGCACGGCCCTTATAAGCTACTTACCACTAATAGAGAGACCTATATAGTTAATATACCCCGTAGCCTAGTAAAGTTCTGCTTTATAGTAGTGAAGCCTTATTATAAAGACCTATGTATTATAGAGGGACTAGAGTAGCAGGAGATAAAGCCTAGTAATGTAGAGGAAGAAGCGACTGCATAACTAACTACTGCTAATAAAAGAGATTCTCTAATAAAAGAAGGCAAAGAGCTATAGGCACTAGCTAAGAGAAAGCGAGGGAGACTAAGAAAGGCCCTTATAGTGTAATTTATAAGTGCGGGAGAGTCTAATAAAGAGGCTTATAAAGCCTAAAAGGCCCCGAGGGGAAGCTATTAAGTTAAAGACTTATTACTATGCCCTAAAGGAATAAAAGTAAGGAAAAGAAAACCTTATAGCCCTAAGAAGTATATTAGCCTAGTTTAGCTCTATGTACTTATAAATAAAGATTAAGAGGAGGCCTTTATTTAAGAGATTATAACTAGAGGGATGCTAAGCATAGTATTCCTTATAGTAAAGGAAGAGGCTAATTAGAACCTTGCCCTTTAGCTCCGCTAAGAAGGAAGGATTACAACCCTAGGAAAACCCTTTAAGCAGTCTAATTAAGCTAAGATTAACGCTTTATAAGCTCATAATATATTCAAATTCATTAAGTTTAACCTAGTAAAGCACGGAGGTCACAGAATCTTTAATTCTCGTATGGTTAGAGAGATTAAAGGCAAAGAAACGGACTTGCCGTATAAGAAATCTCGTCTTATTATACAAGGCTATAATAACAAAGGAAAGGAATTTATCCTAACGCAATTGCTAACAATACAACGTGCAAGCTAACAACTAATCGTAGCTATCGCTTTGTTATTAAGAAAAAGAGGTATTTACCTTTGGATTTGTAATATCACACAAGCCTACACTCAATCGCACACGGTGCTAATAAGGCTAATTATCGTGAGATTGCTAAAGCAAATTACACACCTCTTTCCAGAAGGGACTGTAATCAAATTAATTAGACCTCTTTACGGGATTACAGAGGCCGGAACCCACTAGTAGGCAACGTACTTCCGTCACCACAGGGATAACCTCAATATAACAACCTTAACCTACGATCCCTGCTTGTTAATGTCAGGGGCACGGAGGCTAGGGAGTCACGGACAGGACGGTCATATGATGGAGCCCTCGGATAAGCCCTAGATTGCATAGATAACTAAGTAGCTGCTAGGTAGCTATGTGTATGTAGTAAGGTATTTAGACAAGGACTGCCTATAAGAGTTATAGGAGGTTAAAGTTTAAGACCTTTATATACCTACCCCTAAGTAGTAGCTCTCTAGCTATAATTAAGAGTCTTAGCCTTTACTTTGTTTATATCTCTCCTACTATAGTTATAATAAGTTAAACTTTTAAACCCTTTTAGGAAAATAGACTATTAGCTAGATTTAAATGCAAAGGAGCTATAGGATATTTACTTAGAATATACTTATATTACCTAGTAAGGAAGCCCTAAACCTATAGTACCTAAGTAGTAACCTAAATACTCTAACTATAGAACATAATAGGGCATAGTAAATATTACCTAACTAATATAGTAACCTTAGATCTAGAAATAATAATAATCTAGACTAGCTATAGAGGTAATATAAGGTTATATAAGCCTAGCTATGTAATGCTTACTTAAGATAAGAGATCTTAGAAATAAAAGCATAGCTTAAAGAAATAGAAGCGGACCTGTAATTAGCTAGATTAGGTAGAAGACTTATAATTATCCCTTAAATAAACACACTAATAAATCCTATATTCCTAGGTTTCCTACCTAATAGTAAGTTTATAATAAGCGCATACCTATAAAGCTTTATTAAGATATAGCATAAGGTACCTATATATAAGGGAGATACTTATAAGAATTTATAGGTATATCTGTAGGATTTAAATATGCTATTCTAGCTAGACCTAAGAACCTTCTAGGATAATAGAATAAAGGTAGCATATACTAGTAGCTACCTAGCTAATAACGTAAAGTAATAATAGATATATTATATAATAGTAAATAGGATAGTTAACTATATAGCCTATACCTAGGATAGATTTATGTCTTAGCTAAACACTAGCGTAATAAATAAAGACATAAGGTGCTTAGAAGCTACTAGGATACTACTAAACCTTAGGTAAAAGCATAATTAATCTTTCTAATCTTTCCTAAGACTCTAGATAAAGGTAAAAGCTAAATTACCTAACTAGATCCCCTTGCGTCTAAGGATAGTAATGTTTCTAAATAGCTTAAATAACGCTATAAGATAGCATATAGTTAGCTAAGAGTTCCCTATATCTTAGAGCTACCTATAGGGCTAAGGTAAAAAAGCTAAAGTTATAATAATATCTATAATAAAGAATCATAATAGAAGCTGTAATAAAGAAGGTAGGAATAATAAAAGATAACGCTCTAGCTCCCCTATAAATAATTTATAGTAAGGTTCCTAATAATAAGGCATAGGCTAGAAGCTGTTTAAGTGCTATAAATACAGTAGCCCTAGATATAGTTTAAATAGATATAAAGCGGTAGACTACTTAATCTATAAGAGTAATAAGCATACTACTAAGAAGCATAGAGATAGTAGTAATAAATCTTTAGACCTAAACAAAATTCTAATTAATTTAGCGCAGGCCTAGGATAATAGTCTTGCTATAGAGAAACCTATAGATAAGAGAATAAGGATATAAGTATCCCTATAGTAAGATAACCACTAGTTAGTAGTGCTAGCGCTATTTAATATAAGAGCAGAATATTTAATAATCTACCCTAAGCTACTATTAAAATAGGACTAGAAGAATATAGTAAAAGTAGAGGTAACACTAGAAAGCATAAGTAGGAATAAGATCCTACACTAAGGAATTTTGCGTAAACTAGTTAAGGTAAAGAATAGCATAGGCTATATAAAGGTTTACTAAGTTAGCTACTATATTACTAATACTAGAGAAGGAATACTCCTAGGAATAAACTAGACCCTAGAGTATAAACCTATAGTAATAGATTAGAAGTAGGGTTTTTAGAGGTTTCTAATAACTAAAGAACATATCACATTTACTTTAGGTAAGTAATAACTACATAAGGTAGTAAAGCAGTCTTCTATTACACTATTACTAGCATTGCTAAAAGTTAGAATAGTTAAACCTAAAGTAAAAGAGAGGGATACTAATAAAGTTTTATTAATAAATAACACACTAAGTAATAACCTAACTTACAACATAGTTATAGTAATAGTAAAAGGTAATATCTAGCCCCTAAAGAAGAAAAAACTTAGAAGTGTAATAGCACTCTAGGTAGTGTTTTACGAGGAGCTAGTAGCATCTATGTAAGAAATAGATAGTAACGCACCCTAATAGCAAATCCTAGAGGAGTATATGGAATTTGTAAATATATTCTTAAAAGATCTAGCTAGTAAGCTTCTGGAACTTAGGGGCTACACTTATATAATCGAATTAGAAGAAGGGAAATAGCTACTATAGGGACCTATATATAACCTAGTGGAAAAAGAGCTAGAGGTGCTTAGGGAGTACCTTATAAGTGTGTAGGAAAAAGAATAGATTAGAAGATTAACAAGCCTAGCTAGAGCCCTAATTTTGTTTGTCCTGAAAAAATCAGGGAAATTAAGGCTTTATGTGGATTATAGGGGTCTTAATAGGATTACTATTAAGAATAAGGCCCCCTTACTATTAATCTCCGAAATTCTTAATTAACTAGTAAGCGCAAAAGTCTTCATATCTTTAGATCTTTAAGAGGTATATTACTAGCTACGTATTCGCAAGGGCAATAAGTGAAAGATAGTATTCTAATGCTACTATGGATATTTTAAGTACCTTATTATGCTATTTAGATTAGTGAACACGCTAGCTACTTTTTAGGAATATATTAATAACGCGCTTAAGGGACTTATAGATGAATTCTATATTATTTACCTTAATAATATCCTAATATATAGTAGTGACCCTATAAGACACACAGAGTATGTTAAAAGGGTGCTAGAGTAACTTTAGGACGTAAATCTCTATATTAACCTTAAGAAGTGCTAATTTTTAGTATTATAAGTGAAATTCCTAGGGTTTATTATGTCTAAAAAAGGCATTAAGATAGAACCGTTAAGGGTTAAAGCTATTATGACCTAGCTAATACCTTATAGTGTGTTTAATATTTAATTATTCCTTAGGTTTATAGGGTTTTACTAATACTTTATAAAATAGTATAGTAAGGTAGTAGTCTTACTAATAAACTATCTAAAGGGTGTTTAACTAGTGGAGTTTAAGCTAGAGCCTAGTAAACTTATGGCGTTTAGAGAACTTTAAAAGAAGTTCTAGGAGGCACTAATCTTAGTGCACTTTAACCTACTTTATCCGCTAAGAGTAAAGATAGATATATCTAGTTATGTGATTAGAGCTATACTTATAATATTAGTGCTAGGTAGCTGGCACCTAGTAGTGTATTTTTTAAGGAAGTTAACTAATATTAAGCTTTACTACTTAACCCTAGATACTAAGTTATTAGTAATCTAAGAGGCGTTTCGGGCCTAGAGACACTACCTTATATATTTAACTCACTAGATCATGGTTATAATAGATTACCTTAATTACAAGTACTTAGCTATAAAGCCAAAGCTATCTAGTAGGTAGGTAATGGTGTTAGATAAGCTCTATTTGTTTAATTTTAGGATTAAATATTGTGTAGGTAAGCTAAACCCTGCTAATGCCCTATTAAGAAGAGTAGATAATATTAGTAAGGAGCGTAGGGCAGAGGCTATGTTCTTATAGCTACCTAACTTCTTAGCTAAGTTTATAAATGCTAAGTAGTAAGGGCGCTATGTGTGTAATAGTGTAGTTACGGGCCCTAAGGTTATATTACTTAGCGTAGTTAATGGTTTATTGTGAGATTACTATAAGGGCTATTCTAGCCTCTAGGGTTTTAAGAAGATATAACTTAATTATATTATTAAGGAACCTAATAGTCCTATAAAGCCTGTAAGTAGTACGCTAACTAGGTCCGCTAATTATGAGCAGTAAGGTTACACCTTATCTATATTATTTAATGTTTCTATAAGTCTAGCAAGCCTACGGGTTAGGAGTCTAGCTAGGTTAGTAGTTAGCAAGTAATATAGGCGCCCCCTTAAAACGCTGCTTAGCTGTAATTTATCTATAAGTCTAAAAGTATACTATAAGCTAGCTACTTATAGTGGTGTTATAGTAAGAATACAGGTAGTCTAGTAAACCTCTTCTAAGTTTATATGTAATACTTGTCCTAAGTATGTAGAATTAGAGACTCTAATTTAAGTTATATTATTTTAAGTATAGTAAGGTAATAACTTTACTATAGGTTAGAGGAAGCTGCTTAAGAGCGGTAACCTAGAAGCGTTATAAATATAGTCTATTAGGCCCTCTAAGCTATTAATGTTTAAGAATAGAGTTTTTATTCTAGTAAGTATAAGGAAGAAAGTTCTAATGCTTACCTATAATAACCTAGCAGCGGGCCACTAGGGAGTTAGTAAGACCCTTTACTAAATTATAAACTAGTACTACTAGCTATTAATAAAGAAAGACACTAAGTTATATATATAAACTTATGTAAGCTATTAAACTTTAAAGCTAAGGCACTATAAACCCTATAGCAAGCTAGTAGTGCTACTAGTGCCTAATTAGCCTTTTTAAGAATTATTAATAGACTTCGTTATAAGGCTACTACCTATGAAAGATATAAACTAGACTTATAATATAATCTTAGTTATTATAGACTGTTTTATAAAGTATAGTATTTATATCCCTGTTTTAACGCGTATAACTAGCGATGGGTTAGCTACTGTATTCTTAGAGTACGTTTTTAGGGATTATGGCGCTCTAGAGGGCATTATTATAGACTAGGGTTTAACTTTTACTAGTAGGTTTTAGATAACCTTTTGCTACCTTATTATAACTAAGCGGTGACTAAGCACTGCGTTCTACCCGCAGATAGATAGCTAGATAAAATGTCTAAACTAAGTTTTAGAGTATTACTTAAGAGCCTTTGCTTGCTTTAACTAAACCAATTAGGCTAATAATCTTTTAATAGCATAGTTTACGTATAATATAAGCATCTATTTAACTCATAGCTACACCCTAGCTAAGGCACTGCGAGGCTATAACCCTAGGGGACTGTAGTAAGTAATTATGGATATTCCTATAGTAAATAACTAGGTAGAAACTTATGCTATTACGCTAAGAGATAGATATATAGTAATTAAGTAGCTTCTAAGTAACTTATAGGTCTAGTATATAAAGCACTATAATAAGAAGCAGACCCTAATAAAGTTTAATATAGGTAACTATATTTTATTATCTATAAAGAATATTAACTTATAGTAACCTAGTAGGAAGCTAAGTGTAAAGTACCTAGGCCCTTATAAAATCAAAAAGGTAATTAGTACCTATAGACTTATGTATTAATTAAGGCTGCTATATGAAACGCGTCTGTATAATGTTTTTAATATTACTAACCTTAAACTATTCGTAAGGGACCTATCTAGTATAGAAGATATGTCCTTGCTACAAGAGAATGTTACGAATAATGAGTAGGAGTTTGAAGTTAAGAGAATTATATTGTATTATTATAATAGGAGATGTTAGAAATACCTAGTTAAGTGGAAGGGCTATAATGCTTTAGAAAATTCTTAGGTAAAGAAAAGAGATTTTGTTATAATAGATATTATTAAGGATTATAAGCAGTAACTAAGCAGCTAGTTCGCGGACACAGAGGTGTATTTAATAGAGTTTAGATAGTAGTAGTGACATATAAAGAAAAAAAAATCCAGATAATTTCTTAGATAACCTAACTCGTAGCTACTTTACACTAATCACTCTATTAACACGTTAGGCGCCTGACTCTTAGTAGTCTTACCTATGCTAATAGGGGCAGAGGATTTATCCTTATTATTAGAAGAATCCCCCTCTCTATACATATATATATAAAGCTCGCTAGGAAGGTCTAGTGGCCTAATATAAGTAGGAAGTGTAGATATATTAGTAGTAAGCTACTAGTAAGTTAGTAAAGCTATAAGCTAGAGCATAAGGAGTATATATAGATAGAAGGTTCTATGTAATAAAATATAAGCTATTAGAAATATTTATCTAGACTTCTAGATTAATAGTATTACTAAGTAGTAATATAGTAACTTATTTATTAGCGTTAGCCTTACATGTAACTTTTACTATAAGCTACGCTTACCTTACCTAACCACGCTTATTAGCATTTTTAGTGATTAAGAGCATATTATAAAGTTTACGCTTTATGTGTATTAGATACTAGTAGTATGTTAGTAGTAACTAAGTTATAGAAATAGGGGATATATATATTATTAAGAAAGTATAGATTATTATTAGGATTACTATAAGTATTATTACGCTTAAAGAGCATATAGTATAACTAGGTAAACTAAGTAGGACACTAGTAATGTATTAGTATACGTATTAGTAGTAAGAAAAGGGAGGACATACCCTAGAATAGTCTTTGTTGTTTCGCGAATAATATACGCATTTTATTAAGTTACTTATGTAAGTTAGTAATAACCTATAGTAAGATAGTAGTAAAGTTATACTTAGGGAATTAGTACACTCCGTTAGGATAGATTTACCCTCTATAAGATATTATAGCTCCGCGCTATTACTATCTTTAGGAGTAATTACTTATATTACTACTTACTATATATAGTGTATATAAGGAATTTTTATTCTACTAGCACTACTAGCTATAAGTTAGTAGGGTAGGCGCTAGGGGGATATAGATATTATACTTATATAGAAATTTTAGAAGCTAAATATTTCTTACTAGAAGACTTTATAAGGGATATTATAGGATTCTTTACACTAGGGGGAGGTAGTGGTAGTAGAGTAATTACTTATATTAAAGATATTATTAACTACTAGTAAGTTAGTAGTAATATACTATAAGAAAACTTATAAGTAAAAGGTAAGAAACTAATATTTTAGTATTTAAGAGAATTTAGATATTTTAAATAAGGATAAATATAGATAATAAAGTAATACTATAGGATATTAGTAACTACTATAAGAGAAGCTATAAAGCTACTAGTTTATAGGTAGGGGTAACTTATAATACTAAAGGAGAATATAAAAGGAAAAAAAAGTATATAGAAGTAGGGGAAAGTAAGCCTCTTTTATATTAGCCCCGGACCCCTAAGTAATTTACGCGCTATATATAGCTAATCTAGGAATTATAATATTTATAGTTATAGCTGCCACTAGTAAATACACATGCTAGCTACGAACTCCTAGCAAGATTAACATAATATCCCTAATATTAGATAAGAAGTTATTTATTTTAAATAGTATATATTACCCTATCTATTTAACCTAATTATAAAACTTAACACTAGTAGTTTACCTACTTAGTGTTAATAACTTATTAGATAAAGGCATGCATATTAGAGGTAATAAAGTAGTAAGTATGTAACTACCTATAATCTAGTAATTATAAGAAGGGCTGCCTAGACCCCTATAATATTTATCTTACTATTTAAAGCAAACGTAACACTATGCACTAATAGTATAGCTAGTAACATAGATATTGCTACGGGTTGTGCGTAGCAAACACACACTAGCTAAGCAGCTCTTTACGATTAAGAATAATTGTATATTAGGGGGGTAGCATATTAGGGGCATAGAGGCTAGGGAGTCACGGATAGGATAGTTACATAATAGAGCCCTTAGATAAGCCCTGGATTACATAGATAACTAAGTAGCTACTAGGTAGCTATGTGTATATAGTAGGGTATTTAGATAAGGACTGCCTATAAGAGTTATAGGAGGTTAGAGTTTAAGACCTTTATACACTTACCCCTAAGTAGTAGCTCTCTAGCTATGATTAAGAGTCTTAGCCTTCACTTCGTTTATATCTCTCCCACCACAGTCGTGACAGTTAATCACAGCCCCGAATGATAAGAATCTCTTTGGCATCGTTAGAATACAAACCGACGATACATTAGGCCTAAGCGACAATAACTTCTTCCGAAAAGAAGAGAAAGAGCTCCAGAAGGCTAACTTTATAGCTAAAGAAAAGCAATAATTAACCACTAAGAACCCCCTTATCTTTAATAGCTATATCTTAACCTAGAACACCAACAACTTACTAATGTTAACCTAGAAAGGTTAGAGTTAGAAGATTAAGGAAGTTAATCCTCAATCCTTAACAGTAAAGCAAGATTATATAGAACAATAAGCCCAAGGAAGCTATATCGTAACTATATATTAACTAGAAGCTTCCTATAACTTATTAATTATAGCTTAATACTAAGAACCCTTTACTAAAGATATTACACGCCTTAATAAATGCCTTAAGTAGTAGATTAAGAATTAATAACACGGACTACAATACATCCCTTTAGTTCTTAAAGAGGCAAAGCTCTTTATATTCGTAAATAGATTACTTGCTAATAACAAGGATTTAAGCTTATAGATTAGATACGTGATCGTGATTAGCAACAAGATAATGCAAGATGATAATACCTTTATTATGAAAGGTAATATCATTACGTACAGCTTAACAAAGAGCAAGAGAGTTACTCATAGCACGCTTACCTCTAAGTTATATAGCATAGTTCAAGGCATAAATATTGCCTACGCGATTTCCACAACTCTCCATTAGATTACAGATTAATTAAAGATACCTCGGATCCCTACGATCCTTTATACTAACTCTTTTTTATTATATAAATACCTTATAAAGCTAGGAACCACAAAGGAGAAGAGACTAATAATTAATATCATAGCTCTTTATTAATTATATAAGAGGCACGAGATTTACGAAGTCAGGTGGATTAATAGCAATAACAATCCAGCGGATGCAATAACAAAAGCATTACTAAATTCGTTACTTTCCTCTTTAATTAATTTAAATAAATTAATAATTCATGTTAAAGGATAGGTAAAGAGACCTATAATATTAAGGGATAGGAGCTTAGGTAAGGACTAACGGATTAATTTAATTAACTAATACTACAATAGCTAATTAGAGCAGCGGATTCCTATTAAGGGATTCACTAGTATATACTTTCCTTTAATCTAATTTTTATTATGTTTTTAAGCTCTTTAGCCATAAAGGAAAAAAGAGAGATTACTAGTGTTAATTCCTTCAGATCTTCATTAGTTCAATTATGGCTAAAGACCAGACCAATTGTGGGTCTGGCGCGATGCACGCGATATAATTAGCTATATTAATTCGCCACCCCCTTTTGTGCCCCACATACGGATTCCGCTCACTTTTCTAGCATCTAGACTTTCCCTCTCTTCTCCCTCTTTCCTAGCTAGCTAATCAACTAACTATTATCGACTTCAATCTATACGGGATTTATTACCTGCGCAGGACCTTGGTGCATCCAACAATAGGGCTGCAACGTTAAATTAATTAACGCAACGCAACGGAAGGTTATAGCAGTTATTAACTAATAGAATTTAATTTAGATTACTTTTATAATATCTTATAAAGCAATAAAATTAATTTTAGATACGTTGTATAGGCAATGCGGCTGTTGTTAGTTAAGAGGACTAGCTATCTAGCTAGTTAAAAAGATCTTCTTCCTCTTATAGACCTACTAACTATATTAGTGAATCTAGGCCGCTAACGGGGTCTTACAGGCCACTTTTGATTTTCCGCAAAATTCATTTGTATGCAAAAACCAAAAAATCGACTTACTACTATACTAGCTAGCAACCCGTATACACTAACTTTTAGTCCTAAAAATAACCTTATATAAAAAGAAAGCCTTATCTTTAAGCTTTAATTTACTATATGTAAAACTTTTGTATAACCTCTAGATAAAGAGAAAATCATTATTAAAGATAGCTATAGGGTAAGTTATGTGTAGGGTAACCTGCTTACATTACCCTAGCTTACGTCACCCTAGCTTACCTAATTACTAGTGGCGTGGTTGTGGCCACACTTGCAGCTACAACGCAATTAACTAATTAGTCATTCACACGGTCGGTCGCAGCCATTGATAGCTGCCCTCGCGACTGTTGACAGCTGC
This sequence comes from Epichloe hybrida, assembly GCA_019022495.1. Lineage (NCBI taxonomy): Eukaryota > Fungi > Ascomycota > Sordariomycetes > Hypocreales > Clavicipitaceae > Epichloe > Epichloe hybrida. The sequence continues at coordinate 787,881 of JAFEKR010000019.1, read as the reverse complement.
AGTGCAGCTGTCAGACTTGCAAAGCAAGCTAGTAATAAAAAGGTTCTTTAACTAGAAAAGGGCTAAAAATAGGTCTTATTTTTAACATATATTATTATAAATACTTTATAACTAAAGGCTTAAAGGTAAGTTAAAGAAACTTTTAGCTTCTTTAGTAAGTAACTTTATTAAAGTTTATTCTCTCTTAACTACTTATTTAGCGCTTATTAAGGTAATTACTAGTTAAGCACCTTTTAAGGTATGTAATTTAAGATATAAATAGCTGCTTTAGTAGCTATAGGCTAGAGGTCTTCTAGGAAGCCTAATTATATTATAAGAGTTATTATAACCCTTATTATCACCCCCCTGGACCATTTAGTATGCCTATTTTAATATAGGTAAGCTAGGCTAGACTTTCTAATAATAATACCTTTATTTATAACCTTTTCTTCCTGTTTCTTAGTCTAGAAGGTAGTCTTACTATTAGTTATTATAACTATAATATAAATACTATATATTCTTACGTATATAGCTTCTAACTAATTAAAGTAAAGTGTAATATTAGTCTTTAATAGGATTATAAAGATATAACATAGCCCTATTACTTTATAAGTAAAAAGAGCAATATATTAGTCTTTATTATACCTTACTAATTAAGTAAAGAGATTAAAGAAGACTACCTAAAGTAGTCTAGAAGGTAGGGATCCTATTTAAGGGACTTATAATATTTACCTCTATGCTTTAGTAGTTTAGTAAACCTTATATTTTCCTACGCTCCTTTCTTTTAATAATATTTCAAGCTTCTAAAGCACTTAATCTATTATATTCTCTCCTAGATATACTAATCTTATATATTATAAATCCATAGGCGACGTTATAGTAGTCTTTAGGTCTTATAAATCTCCCTTCATAACAAAAGCTTCTAATAAGCTTAAGCCCTCTATATATAGCTATATACTAATAACCTAAGTTTAAAATATCTCCTAATTACCTTTTACTAGGTTTATTACCTTTCTTATAAGGTTATCTTACCTTATTTCTTTTTATATAAGTAGCTAAAGAGATATAAGGTTTATAAAGAATATTAGCTAGTACTAGGTGTTTAATAAGGTAAGGGTCTAGCTATCTATTAGGATAATCTAGGCTATGCTAACACTATAAGCCTTTATAACACTATAACCTACTTAAATTCTAGGCTACTAGCTATAATTAAGGTCTATAAACTAGTGTTTATTATTAAAGATATAAATTAAGGTACTACTATTAAGTATAACTTATAATTTACCCTAGGCAAAGAAAGCTTTTATAAACTCTTCTATAGCTATAAACATAGTGTTATCTTCCTTTAGCTTCTTTATGCTATTACTAGGCTCTTTAGTATTATTATCCTTTAACCACGTGTTATAAGCCTTCTTTATATTATTAGATTAATAATTTATTACTTCTTTTACTTTCTTTAATAGCTCTTTATTAATTTTCTAGTCTTTTATTAGGTAAAGAGCTTTGTAAACCTTTTATAAGTCTTTTAACTTCTTTACCTTATTGTTGGTTGCACCAAGGTCCTGCGCAGGTAATATATCCCGTATAAATTGAAGTTAATGATAGTTAGTTAGTTAGCTAGGAAAGAGGGAGAAGAGAGGGAAAGTCTAGATGCTAGAAAAGTAAGCGAAATCCGTATGTGGGGCATAAAAGGGGGTGGCAAATTAATGCAGCTAATCATATCACGTGCATCGCGCCGGACCTATAATTAGTCTAGTCTTTAGCTACGATTAAACCAATGAAAATCCAAAGGAATTAACACTAGTAATCTCTCTTTTTCCTTTGTAGCTAAAGAGCTTAAAAATATAATAAAAATTAGATTAAAGGAAAGTGTACACAAGTAAATCCCTTAATAGGAATCCGCTGCTCTGATTAGCCATTGTGGTATTAGTTAATTAAATTAATTCATTAGTCCTTGCCTAAGCTCCTATCCCTTAATATCACAGGTCTCTTTACCTATCCTTTAATATAAATTATTAATTTGTTTAAATTAATTAATGAGGAAAGTAATGAATTTAGTAATGCTTTTGTTATTACATTCGCTAGATTATTATTGCTATTAATCTATCTAACTTCGTAGATCTTATGCCTTTTATACAATTAACGAAGGGCTATAATATTAATTATTAGTCTTTTCTCCTTTATAGTTCCTAGCTTTATAAGATATTTATATAATAAAAAAGAATTAGTATAAAGAATTATAGGAATTCAAGGTATCTTTAATTAATTCGTGATCTAATGTAAAGTCGTGGAAATTACGTAAGCAATGTCTGCGCCTTAAACTATACTATATAACTCAGAGGTAAGCGCGCTACAAGTAACTCTCTTACTCTTTGTTAAGCTATATATAATAATGTTACCTTTTATAATAAAGGTATTATTATCTTGTATTATCTCGTTGCTAATCATAATCACGTATCTAATCTATAAGCTTAAATCCTTGTTGTTAGCAAGCAATCCATTTACAAACATAAAGAGCTTCGCCTCCTTAAGAACCAAAGGAATATATTATAGTCTATGTTATTAATTCTTAATCTACTATTTAAGGCGTTTATTAAGGTATGTAATATCTTTGCTAGAGGGTTCTTAGTGTTAAGCTATAATTAATAAGTTATAGGAAGCTTCTAGTTAATATATAGTTATAATATAACTTCCTTAGGCTTATTATTTTACATAGTCTTACTTTACTATTAGGGATTAAGGATTAACTTCCTTAATCTTTTAACTCTAGCCTTTCTAGGTTAATATTAGTAAGTTATTAGTGTTCTAGGTTAAGATATACCTATTAAAGATAAGGGGATTCTTAGCAGTTAATTATTGCTTTTCTTTAGCTATGAAATTAGCCTTCTAGAGCTCTTTCTCTTCTTTTTAGAAGAAGTTATTATTGCTTAGGCCTAATATATTATTAGTTTGTATTTTAATAATACTAAAGAGGTTCTTATTATTCAGGGCTATAATTAATAAGCAGGGATTGTAGGTTAAGGTTGTTATATTAAGGTTATCCCTATAGTAATAGAAGTACGTTGCCTACTAGTAGGTTCTAGCCTCTGTGATCCTATAAAGAGGTCTGATTAATTTAATTACAGTCCCTTCTAGAAAGAGATATGTAATTTACTTTAGCAATCTCACGATAATTAGCCTTATTAGCACTATGTGCGATTAAGTGTAAGCTTATGTAATATCGCAAATCTAAAGGTAAATGCCTCTTTTTCTTAATGATAGAGCGATAGCTACAATAAGTCGTTAGCTTACTTATTAAATTATTAGCGATTGCGTTAGGATAAATTCCTTTCCTTTGTCATTATAGCCTTGTACAATAAGGTAAGATTTCTTGTATAGTAAGTCCGTTCCTTTGCCTTTAATCTCTCTGACTATATGAGAATCGAAGATTCTATGACCTTTATGCTTTACTAGGTTAAACTTAATAAATTTAAACACATCACAAGCTTATAAAGCATTAATCTTAGCTTAATCAGACTACTTAAAGGGTTTTCCTAGGGTTATAATCCTTCCTTCTTAGTAGAGTTAAAGAGCAAGGTTTTAATTAGCCTCTTCCTTTGCTATAAGGAATGCTATGCTTAGCATCCCTCTAGTTATAACCTCTTAAATAAAGGCCTTCTCTTAATCTTTATTTATAAGTATATAGAGCTAAACTAGGCTAATATCCTTCTTAGGGCTATAAGGTCTTCTTTTCCTTACTTTTATTCCTTTAGGGCGTAGTAATAAGTCTTTAAGTTAATAGCTTCCCCTTAGGGCCTTTTAGGCTTTATAAGCCTCTTTATTAGACTCTCCCGCACTTATAAATTACACTATAAGGGCCTTTCTTAGTCTCACTTGCTTTCTCTTAGCTAGTGTTTATAGCTCTTTACTATCTTCTATTAGAGAATCTCTTTTATTAGTAGTAGTTAGTTATATAGCTCCTTCTTCCTTTATATTACTTAGTTATTACTCTAGTGGATTATAAGGCTTTATCTCCTACTACTCTAGCCCCTCTATAGTATATAGGTCTTTATAATAAGGCTTTACTACTATAGAGCGAAACTTTACTAGGCTATAGGGCATGTTAATAGTATAGGTCTCTCTATTAGTAGTAAGCAGCTTATAAGGGCTATGCTAGCTACCTTTCTCTCTTTACACACGTATATTAGCCTATAAGGGTAGCTAATATATAGGTGCTATGTTAGGGCTATTCTAGGCTTTAAGGGTATTGCAGACCTGCCGCGAAGCTAGATAACATTAGACCTTATTAGTTGCTTTGCAAATTACCTTAGCATATTAAATAATAAAGACGCTTAGGGGCAACTTATCTATTATCTATAGGTAGCCTCTAAAGACTAGCATAGTTAGGATAATACTATTTAGGCTTACAGAGTTATTAATCGCCTTAATAGCTATTTAGAGGCATTGCTCTAGCGTGAGCTCCGTTCTAATTAAGTCTGTGATAATATTATAAGCTTGGCGTAGAGGTCCGTGGTATCTCTTAACCTTTCTAATGCTATTATAGGCTTTAATTAGCATCTTACTAGTTTTAATTAATATTAATTAAGCATAATACCTGAATTTAGCGGAAGTAAAGTTATTACTAGTATTGTGGATAATCCAATCTAGAGGTCCAAGATAAGTATTAATCTAATATTTGCGGATTACATCCTAGATATCTTAAGCCTTTTACTTCTTTAGATTAAGGAATTAGGCTACTTAGAATAAGGTTACTAAATTAACGATGTAAAGCACTAGTTAGCTATCGATTTGCATGATATTAACGATAATCTTGTAGTTGAATTCGTGGTTATCTTTGATTATAAACTTGAATTAACTAGGGGCCTTTCTATGCATCTAGCAATAGTAGTAGACTTTAGTTAATTCCTTAATTACCTAGTGTTTAACTTTGTGACTAGCTTAGTAAAGGATCTTTATAAGTCATTAAACGGAAGGGTAACTAAGTTAATAATGTAATTAACGAATATCTCCTTCTAAAAGGTAAAAGGCAACTATCTCTCTTGCTTCTAGTAACCACTAAGGGTATCCCTATCGTCACATAATAGGTATAGTTTTGTTACCTTAGATAAGCACGTTAGCAAGGTTATCAATCTTAACTTGCATTTCATCCATATTAGTGATTAAGAAGAGGAAGGGGGTAGCCGTGTTAAGGACGTAGAATTCAAGCTCTCTAAGTTCCGTAAGCATATAAAGGATTCCTTTCGCAACTACTAATCTAGCGCTAAATATAATAATTTAGGGTTTATAAGGGGTTACCTTTAATAAAGGCATTAATCTTAATAGAGCCTTTACTTATGCCTCTCCTATAGTTAACTTTCCTATAGCGCTAGTATTAGGTATAATCCCTCTAAAGACCTCTTTGGAATAGTGTTCTTTAGAGATATAGCAAATTAAGCCTTTATTGCACTCTTATAGCTTGTAGAGCTCTTATTTAAGGAATGCGTGTTAAAAAGCTTAATTATGTAAGGTCGCTAGGATGTTAACGTTAGTGGCGTTATAGTTAGTCTATGGTCCTAAACAGAAGAATTATATGATGCTTAGATATGCTGTTAATGGTAGCTCCTCCACATTATTATTATTATCTTTAGCTTCTATGTAAGCCAAAAGATATAATTCCTAATTCTAACCTAAGCCTTTATTAGGCTTATTATTATCCTACCCTTTATAGGAGGCAAGGAATGCCTAGAATCTCTTCTCTAAAGGGGGTATATAATATGTTTTACTAGCCTACTAGCAGTCTTTCTCCTTTTAATATTCTTTAGCAGAGTAATTAGAAGACTAGCAGCCGCTCTTACTATATATAAAGCAGCGCTTAGTGCTTAGCCTAGGGCTCTATCCGTAATAACTTCCTCTACCATAGGATTATTATCTGTACTAATGATTAGTAAATATAGCCTCTAGAGGGTCTCCTTATTAGTACTAAAGGTATTAGGAGAGCTTCTTATTTAATTCCGTAATAGTAATTACCTTACGGAGGTCTCTAGCAAGACTTTTAAAGCCTAGGGAGTATATATATTCCACTATCTAATATTTAGGCACACTAGCTATAGCATTTAAGGCTTGCTTATAAAGCTTAGTATTTACTATTTCAGCAGGGTATAGTTCTCTATGAATCTTCTTAAGGGTTAATAACATAATCTTAAGGCACTTAAGCTTACTTTTATTAGGGTTCTTCTTAATTATACTCTTTAGTGTTATACTACTTTATTTATAGTAATAGAATTACTAGTTACTTTCTGTCTTAAAGCGTTAATAAATACAAGTAATTATCTCTTTATAGGAATAGTTATTCCTAAAGAGGTAATTAAGGTAATATTACTTAGCATTACTTATTAATATAATAGGGAAAGCCTTCTAATAATATGTTTAAGGAAGGTTAATTCTATTACACTTATTTTTAAAGAGCGTAATCTTTAGCGTTAAGAAGTTATATAGCTTTCTACTATAGTAGTTGCTATCCTTATACATCTTTATAAGCTCTAAGATCTTCTTTGTAATCTAATCTTTAGAGGGGAATTACTATAAAGGCATAATTTGTTATAAATAATGGTTCACTGGTTGTTCTTAATAACGATTATCTGGATAGAGCTATTAATATAATAGGGATTATTATAGGGGTTTTTATGAGGGTTTAAGTAATCTCTAGGGTTAGGGAAGGTTAATTTCTAGGGTAGGTTGTTAGGGCTATTAATATTAAGGTTCTAGGGGTTCGGAAGATTGTGGTCTTTCTTATAATCTTTCCTATGACTAAAGGGGCATTAAGGTTTAATAAAGCACTTCCTTAAGCAATGCTAGGATTAAATATCCTAGGCCTTGCCTAACAAGGACGCCATGATCTTGTAAAGAATTATGTAATTCTCTAATAATATCCTTAGATGCCCTTTTAAAGGTTTCTTTAGACTAGCCTTTAAAGTCTTCTTAGAATAATTCCTATAGGTTATTATCTCTCTAACCTTAATACTTACTAAGGTTAATAAATCTTGTAATTTAGTTATTAAGCTTAAGCTACGTAGTAGTGTCTAGATCTAGCTTAATAGATTCTTTCTAGTTATATAAGAATTCGTAAGTAAGCTATTAAAGGCGTAGGGGTAATTTATACCTTTAAGGTCTCTTAGGGGTAATAATTAGAGCCTTACTATTACTAGTAGCCCTTCCTCTTATAGAAGGTCTAGATTCCTTTACTATCTTTAACTATAAAAGGAACGTTACTAATTTGTTGTTTTTGCTACTAATTAAGCTCCTATATTTGCCTGTTACTATTATGAGGTTTTTCTTTCGTGTTTCAGGAGCGTTATTACTCTAATAAAATCAGAAGGTTATAAAAACAGGAAAAACGGAAGAAAAAGCAGTAGAAGTAGTAAAAGTAGTAATAAGAATAAATCAATAGAGATATAGAAAGCAATATAAGTTCTATAAGTAACTAGAAAATAATAGGAAAAGTAATAAGGGAATAATAGGAATTACTACTTCCTGTTTTTTGTAAAAAGGAGGGAAGGAGGTAATCTCTCTCTCTTACTAATAAGCATAGGGCGAATAGCACTAAGAGTAAAGGGGGTAAAAAATAAGCTATAGATACTTATATAAATAGATTAAAGGTCTATTAGATAAAGGGAATATTTATAGAGAAGTTGTAAATGTGTTAGCTAGCTTAGCTAAGGTTGTTTAACGTTAGGTTCGAAATAAATACCTCGCGGCGATAGATTTAGTTATTTGGTTAGTTTTCTTGTGATAGACAATAGAATTAACAATTAATAATAATATCCTAGATAGATATAATGAAGTTATATCCCTAAGCCTAAGGGTTAATATATTAATTCCTTAGAAGCCTAACAAGCCCGCAACTAGGATTTTAGTCTCTTCCTTTAGCACACTTATGTAGTTATGCCTCTTTACCATAATAACTATTACGGTATAATAAGGGGTAGTGGCAGTGGTATCTGTAAAAATGTCTTTTCTTATAATACCTAGCTTATCTATAGTTATAAAGTTAACTACTAATTAGTGTTAGTTACACTAAGGTCCTACGTAGGTAATAAATCCTATATAAATTAAAGTTAATAATAGTTAGTTAGTTAGCTAGGAAAGAGAGAGAAGAGAGGGAAAGTCTAGATGCTAGAAAAGTAAGCGAAATCCGTATATAGGGCACAAAAGGGGGTGGCGAATTGATGCAACTAATCATATCGCGTGCATCGCGCCGGACCCATAATTGGTCTGGTCTTTGGCCATGATTGAACCAATGAAGATCCGAAGGAATTAACACTTATACTTCTTATAATAAATATAGTTATCTTTCTTTACCTTCTCTTTTTTAGCTTTATTCTTTATTTTACTATTAAGAGTTAGTTTTACTCTAAAAGAGTTATTAGCCTTTACTTAAGACCTTCCTTAAGCTTTAATTAGGTACTTAATCCTACTTATAATATTATAGAAGTCTAGGACCTTTCCCTTACACTTTACTATGTAAATTAATAAGCTAACCTAAGCTAAGATAGCAGGGAATTAAGCCCTAATAGCGTTATTAATTATTTTTATAGGTAAGTTACCCAGAGCTTTGCACTCGTGTAGTGTAGTATTTCTTGTAGTATTTCTATTTATTTTTATATCTGGCTTATAATTAAAGTTATTATCCTAAAAATCACGTGATCTTATAGAGGAAAATTCTTAGAAAAATACTATATATATAGGTGGGTCTAAAAATGGGCCCTCGCTCCACAAATCACAAATACTACATTTGTAGTATTTTTTTAGTACTAAAATGTAGTAAAATGTAGTTTTTCCAATTTGTGGCCTAAGGACCCACTTTTAGACCCACTTTTATATATAACTACACTGTAGTTTTAAAGTCATCTATTTAAAAATCAAAGTTTTATATCTCTATATATTTTCTAAGATTAGATATGAATTATTTGTTAGAAAAAAAAAACTACAAGATGTAGTGTAGTACAAAGCTCTGAAGTTACCCTTAGTAATAAGGTAGTCTACTTAGAGGTATCTTTTATAACTTATTAAAGCCTTTATAAGTTATTTATTAATATTTACTCTTATAAGGTTTTATTTAATAGTCTTATTAAAGTTAATTTCAGTATAATACTTAATAATCTTACTTAAAGGTATTATATTTCTCTTAAGCTTCTTAATCTTATCTTAAAGAAATACATGCCTTAATGTTATTTTCTTATACTTAAGTCTAAGGGTAGTTATAAACTATAAGTAATACTCTTATAAGGCCTTTATAAGGCTTTAAAATTAACTATTAAAGACCTAATAATAACTACTAAGGACTATAAAATAAGCGCTATCTTTAGTATTATTAAGTTATTAAGGGTACTAAAAATAGCTCTCTTTAGTTACCTTATTATCTTTAGGTAAGCTTTCCTTAGGTGTCACGACTGTGGTGGGAGAGATATAAACGGAGTGAAGGCTAAGGTTCTTAGTTATAGCTAGGGAGCTACTACTTAGGGGTAGGTGTATAAAGGTCTTAAAGTCTAACCTTTTATATCTCTTATAGGCAGTCCTTGTCTAAATACCTTACTACATGCACATAGCTATCTAGTAGCTACTTAGTTATTTACATAGGCTAAGGCTTACCTAAGGGCTCTATTATATAACTATCCTATCTGCGACTCCCTAGCCTCTATGCTCCTAATATACAATTATCCTTAATTATAAAGAGCTACTTAGCTAGTGTGTGTTTGCTACGTATAACCCATAGTAATATCTATGTTACTAGCTATACTATTAGTGTGTAGTATTATATTTACTTTAAATAATAAGGTAAATATTATTAGAACCTAGGTAATCCTTCTTATAATATCTAGATTATAGATAGCTATATACTTACTACTTTATTACCTCTAACGTGTATGCCTTTATCTAATAAGTTATTAGTGCTAAGTAGGCAGACTACCTATATTAAGTTTTTAATTAGGTTAAATAGATAAGGTAATACGCGCTATTTAAAACAAATAACTTCTTATCTAATATTAGGGATATTATATTAATCTCACTAGGAGTTCATAGCTAGCGTGCGTATTTACTAGTAGTGGCTATAACTATAAATATTATAATTCCTAGATTAGCTATATATAGCATGTAAATTACTTAGGGGTCTAAGGCTAATATAAAAGAGACTTGCTTTCCCTTGCTTTTATACACTTTTCTTCCCTTTATATTCTCCCTTAGTATTATAAGTTACCCTTACCTATAAGCTAGTAGCTTTATAGCTTCTCTTATAGTAGTTACTAACATCCTATAGCATTACTTTATTATTTATATCTATCCTTATCTAAAACATCTAAATCCTCTTAAATACTAAAATATTAGTAGCTTACCTTTTACCTATAAGTTTCTTATAGTATATTACTACTAACTTACTAGTAGTTAATAATATCTTTAACATAAGTAATCACTTTATTACTACTACCTCCTTTTATTTTAAAAACTCCTATAATATTCCCTTTAAAGTCTCCTAGTAAGAAATATTTAGCTTTTAAAATTTCTATATAAGTATAATATCTAGGTCCCCCTAGCGCTTACCCTACTAACTTATAGCTAGTAGTACTAGTAAAATAAAAATTCCTTATATTCACTATACATAGTAAGTTATAATATAAGCTATTATACCTAAAGATAGTAATAGTGCGAAGCTATAATATATTATTAAGGGTAAATCTATCCTAACCTAATATACTAATTCTCTAAGTATAACTTTACTACTATCTTACTATATATTACTCCTAACTTACGTAAATAACTTAATAAAATACGCCTATTATACGCGTAATAATAAGGACTACGCTAGGGTTTATTCTCCCTTTCTTACTACTAATATATATACTAATATACTACTAGTGTATTACTTAGTTTATCTAGTTATACTATATACTCTTTAAGCATATTAATACTTATAGTAATCCTAATAATAATCTATACTTTCTTAATAATATATATATCTCTTATTTCTATAACTTAGTTACTACTAATATACTACTAGTATTTAATACGCGTAAAATATAAACTTTATAATACACTCCTAACTACTAAAAATACTAATAAGCATAGGTAAGTAAGGTAAGTATAGCTTATAGTGGAAGTTACATGTAAGGCTAACACTAATAAATAAGTTACTATATTACTACTTAATAATACTATTAATCTGGAAGTCTAGATTAATATTTCTAATAGTTTACGTTTTATTATATAAAATCTTCTATTTATATATACTTCCTATGCTTTAGCTTATAGCTTTGCTAACTTACTAGTAGCTTACTACTAACATATCCGCGCTTCCTACTTGTATTAGGCTACTAGACCTCCCTAGCAAGCTTTATATATATATATATAAAGAGGGGGATTCTTCTAATAATAAGGACAAATCCTCTGCCCTTATTATTACTAGTAAGACTACTAAGGGCCTAGCAGGTGATATATTAATGAAGTGATTAGTGTGAAGTAGCTACGAGTTAGGTTATCTAAGAAATTATCTGGATTTTTTTTGTATGTTACTACTACTATCTAAAATCTATTAAATACACCTCTATATCCATAAACTAGCTGCTTAGTTACCGCTTGTAATCCTTAATAATATCTATTATAATAAAATCTCTTTTCTTTACCTAAGAATTCTCTAAAGTATTATAGCCCTTCTATTTAACTAGGTATTTCTAACGTCTCCCGTTATAATAATATAATATAATTCTTTTAACTTTAAACTCCTGCTTATTATCTATAACATTATCTTATAGCGAGGACGTATCTTTTACGCTAGATAAGTCCCTTACGAATGGTTTAAGGTTAGTAATATTAAAAACATTATATAAATACGTTCTAGGTAGTAGCTTTAATTAGTATATAAGTCTATGAGTACTAATTACCTTTTTAATTTTATAAGGGCTTAGGTACCTTATACTTAGCTTCCTACTAGGTTACTATAAGTTAATATTCTTTATAAATAATAAAATATAGTTACTTACACTAAACTTTATTAGGGTTTGCTTCTTATTATAGTGTTTTATATACTAGGCCTATAAGTTACTTAGGAGCTACTTAATTACTACATGTCTGTCTTTTAGCGTAATAGTATAAGTTTTTACCTAGTTATTTACTATAGGAATATCTATAACTACTTACTATAGTCCCCTAGGGTTATAGCCTTATAGCGCCTTAGCTAGGGTGTAGCTATAAGTTAAATAGGTGCTTATATTATATACAAACTATGCTATTAAAAGGTTATTAGCCTAATTAGTTTAGTTAAAGTAAGCAAAAGCTCTTAAATAGTACTTTAAAACTTAGTTTAGATATTCTATTTAACTATTTATTTACAGGTAGAACGTGGTGCTTAGTTACTACTTAGTTATAATAAGATAGCAGAAGGTTATCTAAAACCCGCTAGTAAAGGTTAAACTATAGTCTATAATAATACCCTCTAGAGCACTATAATCCCTAAAAACGTATTCTAAGAATACAGTAGCTAACTTATTACTAGTTATACGCGTTAAAACAGGGATATAGATACTATATTTTATAAAATAGTCTATAATAACTAAGATTATATTATAAGTCTAGTTTATATCTTTCATAGGCAGTAGCCCTATAATAAAGTCTATTAATAATTCTTAAAAAGGCTAATTAAGCACTAGTAGCGTAGCTAGCTTGCTATAAGGTTTATAGTACCTTAGCTTTAAAGTCTAGTAGCTTACATAAGTTTATATATATAACTTAGTGTCTTTCTTTATTATTAGCTAGTAATACTAACTTATAATCTAATGGAGGGTCCTACTAACTCCCTAGTAGCTCACTACTAGGTTATTATAGGTAAGTAATATAACTTCCTTTCTTATACTAACTAGAATAAAAACTTTATTCTTAAATATTAATAGCTTAGAGGGCCTAACGGACTATGTTTGTAATGCTTCTAGGTTATTACTCTTAAGCAGCTTTCTCTAACCTATAGTAAAGTTATTACCTTACTATGCTTAAAATAATATAACTTAAATTAGAGTCTCTAATTTTGCGTATATAGGATAAGCATTATGTGTAAACTTAGAAGAGGTTTACTAGACTACTTGTATTCTTACTATAACACTACTATAAGTAGCTAGCTTATAGTGTGCTTTTAGACTTATAGATAAATTATAGCTAAGTAGTGTTTTAAAGGGGCGCTTACACTACTTACTAACTACTAACCTAGCTAGACTCCTAACCCATAGGCTTGCTAGACTTATAGAAATATTAGAAAATATAGATAAGGTATAACCTTGCTACTTATAATAAGTAGACCTAGTTAGCGTACTACTTATAGGCTTTATAGGACTATTAGGTTCCTTAATAATATAATAAAGTTATATCTTCTTAAAACCCTAGAGGCTTAAATAGCCCTTATAGCGCTCTTATAATAAACTATTAACTACACTAAGTAATATAACCTTAGGGCCCGCGATTACACTATTACATACATAGTGCCCTTACTACTTAGTATTTAAAAACTTAGCTAAGAAGTTAGGTAGCTATAAGGATATAGCCTCTGCCCTACGCTCCTTACTAATATAATTTGCTCTTCTTAACAAGGTATTAGCGGGGTTTAGCTTACTTACATAATATTTAATCCTAAAATTAAACAGATAGAGCTTATCTAATACTATTACTTACTTACTAGATAGCTTTAGCTTTATAGCTAGGTACTTGTAATTTAGATAGTTTATAATAACTATAATCTAATAAGTTAAATACATAAGGTAATATCTCTAGGCTTAAAACACCTCTTAGATTACTAATAACTTAGTGTCTAGGGTTAAGTAATGAAGTTTAATATTAGTTAACTTCCTTAAAAAATACACCACTAGGTGCTAGCTACCTAGCACTAATATTATAAGTATAGCTCTAATTACATAACTAGATGCGTCTGTCTTTACTCTTAGTAAATAAAGTAGGTTAAAGTGCACTAAGATTAGTGCCTCCTAGAACTTCTTTTAAAGTTCTCTAAACACTATAAGTTTACTAGGCTCTAGCTTAAACTTTACTAGTTAAACACCCTTTAGATAGTTTATTAGTAAGACTACTACCTTACTATATTATTTTATAAAGCGTTAGTAAAACCTTATAAACCTAAGGAATAATTAAATATTAAACACACTATAAGGTATTAGCTAGGTTATAATAGCTTTAACCCTTGATGGTTCTATCTTAATGCCTTTTTTAGATATAATAAACCCTAGGAATTTTACCTGTTATACCGAAAATTAGCACTTCTTAAGGTTAACGTAAAGATTCGCATCTTAAAGTCGCTCTAGCACCCTTTTAACATACTTTATGTGTCTTATGGGGTTACTGCTATATATTAGGATATTATTAAGGTAAATAATGTAGAATTTGTCTATAAGTCCCTTAAGAGTGTTATTAATATATTCCTAAAAAGTCGCTAGCGCGTTTACTAATTTAAATAGCATTATAAGGTACTTAAAGTACTTATAGTAGCAACGGAACGCTATCTTCTACTTATTACCCTCACGGATATATAGCTAGTGGTATGCCTCTTAGAGATCTAATAACGTGAAAACCTTTGCACTTACTAGTTAATTAAGAATTTTAGAGATTAATAGTAAGGGGGCCTTATTTTTAATAGTAATCCTATTAAGACCCTTGTAATTCACATAAAGCCTTAATTTCCCTGACTTTTTTAGGACAAATAAAATTAGGGCTCTAGCTAGGCTTATTAATCTTCTAATCTATCCTTTCTCCTACGCACTTATAAGGTACTCCCTAAGCACCTCTAGCTCTTTTTCCGCTAGGTTATATATAGGTCCCTATAGTAGCTGTTTCCCCTTTTCTAATTTAATTACATAAGTATAACCCCTAAGTTCTAGAAGCTTGCTAGCTAGATCTTTTAAAAACATATTTGTAAATTCCGTGTACTCCTCTAGGATCTGCTATTAGGGTGCGTTACTGTCTGTTTCTTACGTAGATGCTACTAGCTCCTTACAAAACACTACCTAGAGTGCTATTATACTTCTTAGTTTCTTCTTCTTTAAGGGCTAGATATTACCTATTACTATTGCTATAACTACGTTATAAGTTAGGTTATTGCTTGCTATATCTCCTATTAGCAAAACTTTATTAGTATCCCTCTCTTTTATTTTAAGCTTAACTACTTTAACTTTTAGTAATACTAGTAATAGCGTAATAGAAGACTACTTTACTACCTTACGTAGTTATTGCTTACCTAAAGTGAATATAATACGTTCTTTAGTTATTAGAAACCTTTAAAAACCCTGCTTCTAGTCTATTACTATAGGTTTATACTCTAGGGTCTAGTTTATTCCTAAGAGCATTCCCTCTCCTATATTAGTAATATAGTAGCTAACTTAGTAGACCTTTATATAGCCTATGCTATCTTTTACCTTAACTAGTTTACGTAAGATTCCTTAGTATAGGATCTTATCCCTGCTTACGCTTTCTAGTGTTACCTTTACTTTCTCTATATTCTTCTAATCCTATTTTAATAATAATTTAGGGTAGATTATTAAATACTCTATGCCTATATTAAATAGCACTAGTACTACTAACTAGTAGTTATCTTGCTATAGGGATACCTATATCCTTATTCTTTTATCTATAGGTTTCTTTATAGTAAGACTATTATCCTAGGCCCGCGCTAAACTAATTAGAATTTTATTTAGGTTTAAAGATTTATTACTACTATCTTTATACTTCTTAGTAGTATACCTACTACTCTTATAGATTAAGCAGTCCGCTACTTTATATTTATTTATGCTATATCTAGGGCTACTATATTTATAGTATTTAAACAGCTTCTAGCCTATGCCTTATTATTAGAAACCTTACTATAAGTTATCTATAGGGGAGCTAGAGCATTGTCTCTTGTTATTTCTACCCTCTTTATCGTAGCTTCTATTACGACTCTTTATTATAAATATTATTATAACTTCAGCTTTTTTACCTTAGCCTTATAGATAGCTCTAAGATATAGGGAACTCCTAGCTAACTATATACTACCTTATAGCGTTATTTAAGCTATTTAGGAACATTACTATCCTTAAACATAAGGGGATTTAGTTAGGTAATTTAGCTTTTACCTTTATCTAGAGTCTTAGGAAAGATTAGAATAATTAATTATGCTTCTGCCTAAGGTTTAGCAGCGTCCTAGTAGCTTCTAAGCACCTTATATCTTTATTTATTACGCTAGTGTTTAGCTAAGATATAAATCCATCCTAGGTATAGGATGTATAGTTAACTATCCTATTTACTATTATGTAACGCATCTATTATTACTTTGCGTTATCCGCTAGGTAGCTACTAGTATATATTACCTTTATCCTATTATCCTAGAAGGTTCTTAGGTCTAACTAGAATAGCATATTTAAATCTTATAGGTATACCTATAGATTCTTATAAGTATCTCCTTTATATATAAGCACCTTATACTATATTTTTATAAAGCTTTATAGGTATATACTTATTATAAACTTACTATTAGGTAGGAAACCTAGGAATATAGGATTTATTAGTGCATCTATCTAAGGGGTAATTATAGGTCTTCTACCTAATCTAGCTAATTATAGGTTCGCTTCTATTTCTTTAAGCTATGCTTCTATTTCTAAGATCTCTTATCTTATACAGGTATTACATAGCTAGGCCTATGTAACCTTATATTGCCTTTGTAGCTAGTCTAGATTATTATTATTTCTAGATCTAGGGTTATAATATTAGTTAGGTAGTATTTACTATTCCTTATTACATTCTATAGTTAAAGTGTTTAGGTTACTGCTTAGGCGCTATAGGTTTAGGGCTTTCTTACTAGGTAGTATAGGTATATTCTAAGTAAATATCCTATAACTTCTTTATATTTAAATCTAGCTAATAGTCTATTTTCCTAAAAGGGTTTAAAAGTTTAACTTATTATAACTATAGTAAGAGAGATATAAATAAAGTAAAGGCTAAGGTTCTTAGTTATAGCTAGGGAGCTACTACTTAGGGGTAGGTGTATAAAGGTCTTAAACTCTAACCTTCTATATCTCTTATAGGTAGTCCTTATTTAAATACCTTACTATATGCACGTGGCTATCTAGTAGCTACTTAGTTATCCGCGCAGGCTAAGGCTTACCTAAGGGCTCCATCATGTGACTATCCTGTCCGCGACTCCCTGGCCTCCGTGCTCCTAACATTAGGTTCTTATAAGCTCTTTATTATAACTCTAGTGCTATATAAGCATATTTAAACTCCTAAGGTCTTAGTTATAGATATTTAACTTTATATAGCTTTTACTACCTTTCTCTTTACTAAAGTCTTATTTCCTATAAGGATTAAAGGCTTAGGAGAGTAGTCTAGCTATATCTTTAAATTAGGATTAATAAAGACCTAGATTCTATCTTTAATAGCTCTTACTATAACTATTTTATACTATAGGTCCTAATAGTAAGGCTCCTATTATAAGGGCTTGGGCTTTGCCTAAGCATTTTCCGTATAGCAGGAAGGGTAGGGGCAAGCAGGAATAGGTAAGGTAAGGAAAGGGGGGCTTACATAAGGAGCTAAGGGGGTATAAGGGGTATTACTAGGGATAGCCTCTTCTCCTTTCCCTTCTCTTCCCTAAGTCTCTTAATACTATATTAACGCCTTATTATAGCTACCTAGGGGCTAGTCTATAATAATTAAGAGACTTCCTTTAGTCTAAAAAGAAGGCTACTAAAAGAAATAAAGTAAATAATAATAGACCTAATAGACACGCTTTATTCTCATGACTAACCCAGCTAGGGGACTCACACCCCCCTATCCAAAGCTGCGGTACTACCAGAAGCCTAGAATACCTAGTTTAAGACGCTTTAACTAATACTAGCATAGTAAGTAAGGGTAATTAAGAGCCTATAATAACATATATATGCAAACCTAGAATTAGTAGTATAATAAAACTTCCCACTAAACGCCCTAATAGACCTTACTAGAATTAATTTAGATCATGTTTCACTTTAAGGGCTAGCCTTACTATCCCTTATATCACAAATCTACCGAAAACTAATTCCTATAGGCAACCTATATAATAGTAATAAGGCTATATTTACTACCTAGAAGTTCCTAATAGAATATAAGTTAGAGGTAGACAGGGACTTTATTAGGTCTAATAAGGACTAATAGGTATTTATTTACTAGAACCTATTACTTAAGGTTTAGGCTTAGATTATATTATTCTTTAAGATAGGCTATATAAATAACTATAACCCTATAGCTTTCCTAACTTACTTAGAAATACTTTATATAAATCCCTATAGATAGGAGATAGCCCTTATAGAACTTAACTAGATAGAATAAAGGGTAAGGGAGCTATTTACTATGTTTTTTATTTATTTTAAATAGAAACTCTCCCTAGTAAGGGGAACCTATTAGACTAAGGATATTAAGCTAGCTAAGCTTTAACGCACGCTTAACAAGTATATAAGAGAAATATCTATTAGTAAGGGGATAAGCTAAATAGAATACTATATTATAGTTGCTTAGTACTATAGTATTATAGTTAATATTAAATCTTATGCCTTAGAGGAGAAGTTTTAGAACTAATATAGACCCTAGCTAGGCTAACCTGCCCCCTAATAAATAGACTATAATAGTAATACACCTATGATAGGAGTGTGTGCTATAATAACTTAATAAGGTAAGTAAAATAAGCTAGATAAGAAGGATAAGGGCCTAAAGAGAAATATAAATTAGCTAAGGGCTAAGTAGGTAACTTAGGTAAAACTAACTAAATACTACTAAGAGAGGTGCTACTTGCGTTACGGATCTAAGGACTATTATATCTAGGAATACACCTTCCTCCTGCCTTACTAACCTAAGGTCTAGATTAACTTATATAGGGTAAATATAGAAAGCGTAAATAAGGAGGTTACTATAAACTCCTTAGAAAATAAGTAGCCCTTAAGTAAAGTCTTATATAGGGGTAGAGGGGCTAGCTAGTAGCTATAGATTTAAATAAGTATAGCTAGTTTATAAATATAGATAGAGACATAGATTAATATATAGACTAACTACCTTTCTTAATCCTAGTACTCTTTAATATATGTTTTTATATTAACGTCTAGATTAATTATAGCTATAATTACTATAGTACTATTAGTAAATTAGTAGTAAGATAGCTTAGCCTAGAGCTTATATAACTACTAAAATAAAGGTAAGTGCGTACTATAGTAAAAACAGAGAGAAGAGGGAGGTAATAAAGAGAGAAGTTCTCCTTTATTACTTATATAGTATAAGCTAGTATTAATATTAATAGGTAAGAGTTATTAGTATACTTATATATTATCCTAGGTCTTACCTAGGATGTTATCTTTGGTATACTATAGCTAGAGTACTATAATGTTGTAATTTATATAGCAAAATAGTAACTAGTAATTAGTGTGGTAGAGGGCCTTTGTGTTTTAGAAGCTACTAAGCATAGGGGGGAAGCCCTAGTATAGGGGATTATTAGTTCCTTATATGCGGCTAAGGCGCAATAGGTATAAAAGATAAGGGATACTGTTAATTCCTTCGGATCTTCATCAGTTCAATCGTGGCCAAAGACCGGACCAATTGTGGGTCCGGCGCGATACACGCGATATGATTGGCTGCATTAATTTACTACCCCCTCTTTTGCCCTATATACGGATTTCGCCCACTTTTCTAGTATCTAGACTTTCCTTCTCTTCTCTCTCTTTCCTAGCTAGCTAACTAACTATTATTAACTTTAATCATATAGGATTACCCTTATACCTACGCAGGACCTTGGTGTAACTAACACTAATCAGTAGTTAACTTTATAACTATAGATAAGCTAGGTATTATAAGAAGAGATATTTCTGCAAACGCTACTACTACTACCCCTTGTTATACTATAACGGTTATTACGGTAAAGAGGCATGACTACATAAGTATGCTAAAGGAAAAGACTAGAATCCTAGTTATAGGCTTACTAGGCTTCTAAGGAATTAATCTATTAACCCTTAGGCTAAGGGATATAACTTTATTATATCTATCTGGGATATTGTTATTAATTGTTAATTTTATTATCTATCACGAGAAAACTAACTAACTAACTGAATCTATTGCCGCAAGGTATTTATTTCAAACCTAACGTTAAATAACCTTAGCTAAGCTAGCTGACTTACCTATAAATTCCCTTTAATATATCACCTTCTAATAGACCTTTAATCTCTCCCTATAAGCATTTACTACTTATTTTTTGCCCCCTTTACTCTTAGTGCTATTTGCCCTATGCTTATTAGTAAGAGAGAGAGATTACCTCCTTCCCTTCTTTTTATAAAAAATAGGAAGTAGTAATTCCTATTATTCCCTTATTACTTTTCCTATTATTTTCTAGTTACTTTTAGAACTTCTATTACTTTCTTTATCTCTAGTAATTTATTCTTATTATTGCTTTTGCTACTTCTACTACTTTTTCTTCTATTTTTCCTGTTTTTATAATCTTCTAATTTTATTAGAGTAATAACGCTTCTAAAAGGTAAAAGAAAAACTTTACAATAGTAATAGGCAAACATAGGAGCTTAATTAGTAGTAAAAATAATAAATTAGTAACGTTCCTTTTATAGTTAAAGATAGTAAAGGAATCTAGACCTTTTATAAAAGCAAAGGCTACTAGTAATAGTAAGGCTCTAACTATTACCCCTAAAAGACCCTAAGAGTATAAGTTACCCTTACGCCTTTAATAGCTTACTTATAACTTCTTTAGTAATTAGAAAGAATTCGTTAAGCTAGATCTAGAGACTACTACATAGCTTAAGCTTAATAACTAGATTATAAGATTTATTAACCTTAGTGAGCATTAAGGTTAGAGAGATAATAACCTATAGGAATTATTCTAAGAAGACTTTAAAGGCTAGTCTAAAGACACCTTTAAAAGGGCTATAAAGGAAGTTATTAAAGAATTACGTAATTCTCTACAAGATCACGGCGTTCTTGTTAAGTAAGGCCTAGGATATTTAATCCTAGCATCCCTTGAAGAAGTGCTTTATTAAACTTTAATGCCTCTTTAGTTATAGGAGAGATTATAAGAGAGACTATAACCTTCTAAACCCCTAGAGCCTTAACATTAATAGCCCTAATAACCTACCCTAGAAATCCACCTTCCCTAACCCTAAAGACTATATAAACCTTTATAAGAGCCCCTATAATAATTACTATTAAACTAATAGGTTTATCCTAATAATTGTTATTAATAATAACTAGGGGACTGTTATTTATAATAAAATATACCTTTATAGTAATTCGCCTCCGAAGATTAAATTACAAAGAAAATCTTAGAGCTTACAAAGATATATAAGGATAGTAACTACTATAGTAGGAAGCTATATGACTTCTTAATGCTAAAAATCACGCTCTTTGAAAATAAGTGTAATAAAATTAACCTTCCTGAAATATATTATTAGAAGGCTTTCCCTATTATATTAATAGGTAATACTAAATAATACTTCCTTAATTACCTCTTTAGGAATAACTATTCCTATAAAGAGATAATTGCTTATATTTATTAATGCTTTAAGATAGAAAGTAACTAGTAATTCTATTACTGCTAATAGAGTAGTATAATATTAAAAAATATAATTAAGAAGAACCCTAATAAAAGCAAGCTTAATTACCTTAAGATTACGTTATTAACCCTTAAGAAAATTTACAGAGAACTATACCCTACTGAAATAGTAGATACTAAGCTCTATAAGTAAGCCTTAAATACTATAGCTAGTGTGCCTAAATATTAGATAGTAAAATACATATACTCTCTAGGCTTTGAAAGTCTTGCTAGAGACTTTTATAAGGTAATTACTATTGCGGAATTAAATAAGAGGCCTTCCTAATACCTTTAGTACTAATAAGGAGACCCTCTAGAGGCTATGTTCACTAATTATTAGTATAAATAGTAATTATCCCCCCGCGGCGGAGGAAGTTATTATAGATAAAGCCCTAGGCTAAGCACTAAGCGCTACTTTATATATAGTAAGAGCAGCTGCTAGTTCTCTAATTACTTTACTAAAGAATATTAAAAGGAAAAGGACTACTAGTAAGCTAGTAAAACATATTATACACCCCCTTTAGAGAAGAGATTCTAGGTATTCCTTGCCTTCTATAAAGGGCAGGATAATAATAAGCCTAATAAAGGCTTAGGTTATAATTAGGAATTATATCTTTTAGCCTATATAGAAGCTAAAGATAATAATAATAATATAGAGGAGCTTGTTGATTCCTTCGGATCTTCATCGGTTCAATCGTGGCCAAAGACCGGACTAATTGTGGGTCCAGCGCGATGCACGCGATATGATTAGCTGCATTAATTCGCCACCCCCTTTTATGCCCCACATACGGATTTCGCCCACTTTTCTAGCATCTAGACTTTCCCTCTCTTCTTCCTCTTTCCTAGCTAGCTATCTATCTATCTATTATTGACTTCAAATTATACGGGATTTATTACCTACGTAGGACCTTGGTGCATCTAACACTAATTAGTGGTTAACTTCATAACCATAGATAAGCTAGGTATTATAAGAAGAGATATTTCTACAGATGCCACTGCCACTACCCCTTATTATGCCATAACGGTTATTATGGTAAAGAGGCATAACTACACAAGTGTGCTAAAGGAAGAGACTAGAATCCTAGTTACAGGCTTGTTAGGCTTCTAAGGAATTAATCTATTAACCCTTAGGCTTAGGGATATAACTTTATTATATCTATCTAGGATATTGTTGTTAATTATTGATTTTATTATCTATCACAAGAAAACTAACTAACTAACCGAATCTATTGCCGCGAGGCATTTATTTCAAACCTAACGCTAAATAACCTTAGCTAAGCTAGCTAACACACCTATAAATTCCCTTTGATACATCACCTTCTGACAGACCTTTAATCTCTCCCCACAAGCATCTACTGCTCGTTTTTGCCCCCTTTATTATTAGTGCTATTCGCCCCGTGCTTATTAGTAAGAGAGAGAGATTACCTCCTTCCCTTCTTTTCACGAAAAACAGGAAGTGGTAATTCCTGTTATTTACTTATTACTTTTCCTATTATTTTCTAGTTACTTTTAGAACTTCTATTACTTTCTTTATCTCTAGTGATTTATTCTTGTTACTTTATTCTTATTACTACTTTTGCTGCTTCCGCTGCTTTTTCTTCTGTTTTTCCTGTTTTCGTGATCTTCTAATTTCATTAGAGCAACAACGCTCCTAAAATGCAAAAGAAGAACCTCGCAATAGCAATAGGCAAACATAGGAGCTTAATTAGTAGTAAAAACAACAAATTAGTAACGTTCCTTTTATAGTTAAAAATAGCAGAGGAATCTAGACCTTCCATAAGAGGAAGGGCTACTAGTAATAGCAAGGCTCTAATCATTACCCCTAAGAGACCTTAAAGGCATAAATTACCCCTATGCCTTTAATAGCTTACTTACAAATTCTCATATAACTAGAAAGAATCTATTAAGCTAGATCCAGACACTACTACGTAGCTTAAGCTTAATAACTAAATTATAAGATTTATTAACCTTAGTAAGCATTAAGGTTAGAGAGATAATAACCTATAGGAATCATTCTAAGAAGACTTTAAGGGCTAGTCTAAAGATACCTTTAAAAGGGCATCTAAGGATATTATTAGAGAATTATATAATTCTTTACAAGATTACGGCGTCCTTATTAGGCGAGGCCTAGGATATTTAATCCTAGCATTACTTAAGGAAGTGCTTTATTAAAACTTAATGCCCCTTTAGTTATAGGAAAGATTACAAGAAAGACCATAATCTTCCAAACCCCTAGAACCTTAATATTAATAGCCCTGATAACCTACCCTAGAAATTAACCTTCCCTAACCCCAGAGATTGCTCAAACCCTCACAAGAACCCCCGTAATAATCCCTATTATATTAGCAGCTCTATCTGGATAATTATTATTAAGAACAACTAGTGGACTATTATTTATAACAAATTATGCCTTTATAGTAATTCCCCTCTAAAGATTAGATTACAAAGAAAATCTCGGAGCTTATAAAGATATATAAGAATAGTAACCACTATAGTAGAAAGCTATATAACTTCTTAACACTAAAGATCACGCTCTTTAAAAACAAGTGTAATAGAATTAACCTTCCTTAAATGCATTATTAGAAGGCTTTCCCTATTATATTAATAGGTAATACTAAGTAATACTACCTTAATTACCTCTTTAGGAATAACTATTCCTATAAAGAGATAATTACTTATATTTATTAATACTTTAAGATAGAAAGTAACTAGTAATTCTATTACTATAAGTAAAGTAGTATAACACTAAAGAGCATAATTAAGAAGAATCCTAATAAAAGCAAGCTTAAGTGCCTTAAGATTATGTTATTAACCCTTAAGAAGATCCACAGAGGCCTATACCCTACTAAAATAGTAAATACTAAACTTTATAAGTAAGCCTTAAACACTATAGCTAGTGTGCCTAAATATTAGATAATAAAATACATACACTCCGTAAGCTTCAAGAGTCTTACTAGAGACCTCCGTAAGGCAATTACTATCATGGAATTAAATAAGAAGTCCTCCTAATACCTTTAGTATTAACAAGGAGACCCTCTAGAGGCTATGTTCACTAATCGTTAGTACAGACAGCAATTATTCCCCTGCGGCAGAGGAAGTTATTATAGATAAAGCCCTAGACTAAGCACTAAGCACTGCTTTATATATAGTAAGAGTAGCTGCTAGTTCTCTAATCACTCCGCTAAAGAACATTAAAAGGAAAAGAACTACTAGTAAGCTAGCAAAACATATTATATACCCCCTTTAGAGAAGAGATTCTAGGCATTCCTTACCTCCTATAAAGGGTAGGATAATAACAAGCCTAATAAAGGCTTAGGTTAGAATTAGGAATTATATCTTTTAGCTTGCATAGAAGCTAAAGATAATAATAATAATATAGAGAAGCTACTATTAATAGCACACCTAAGTATCACATAATTCTTCTGCTCTAGATTATAGACTAACCATAACGCCACTAACATTAATATCCTCACGACCTTAAACAATTAAGCCTTCTAACATATATTCCTTAGGTAAAAGCTCTATAAGCCATAAGAGTGTAATAAAGGCTTAATTTACTATATCTCTAAAGAACACTATTCTAAAGAGGTCTTTAGAGGGATTATACCTAACACTAGTGCTATAGGAAAGTTAACTATAGGAGAAGCATAAGTAAAGGCTTTATTAAGATTAATACCTTTATTAAAGGTAACCCCCTACGAACCCTAAATTATTACATTTAGCACTAGATTAGTAGTTACAAGAGAAATCCTTTATATACCCACGGAACTTAAAGAGCTTAAATTCTACATCCTTAACACAGCTACGCCCTTTCTCTTCTTAATTACTAATATAAATAAGATATAAGTTAAGATTAATAACCTCACTAACGTACTTATCTAAGGTAATAAGACTATACCCATTATGCGATAATAGGGCTATCCTTAGTGGTTACTAGAAGCAAGAGAAATAGTTACCTTCCACCTTTCAGAAGGAGATATCTGTTAATTGTATTGTTAACTTAGTCACCCCTCTATTTAACAACTTGCAAAGATCCTTCACTAAGCTAGTTACAAAGTTAAACGCTAGGTAATTAAGGAATTAACTAAAGTCTGCTACTATTGCTAGATGCACGGAAAGGCCCCTAGCTAATTCAAATTCATAATTAAGGACGATCACAAATTTAACTACAAGATCATCATTAATATCATGTAAATCGATAGCCAACTAGTGCTTTATATCATTAATTTAGTAACCTTATTCTAAGTAGCCTAATTCCTTAATCTAAAGAAGTAAAAGGCTTGAGATATCTGGGATGTAATCCGCGAATATTAGATTAATACTTATCTCAGACCTCCAGATTAGATTATCCACAATACTAGCAACAACTTTGCTTCCGCTGAATTCAGGCATTATGCTCGATTAATATTAATTAAAACCAGTAAGATACTAATTAAAGCCTATAATAGCATTAGAAAGGTTAAGAGATATCACAGACCTTTACGCTAAGCTTACGACATTATCACAAACTTAATTAGGACAGAACTCACGCTAGAGCAATGTCTTTAAATAGCTATTAAAGTGATTAATAACTTTACAGGCCTAAATAGTATTATCCTAACCATACTAGTCTTCAGAGGCTACCTATAGATAATAGATAAGTCACCACTAAGCATCTCTATTATTTAATATACTAAGGTAATTCATAAGGTAACTAATAAAGTCTAATGTCTTCTAGCTTTATGGCAGGTCTACGATGCCCTTAGAGCCTAGAATAGTCCTAACATAGCACCTATACATTAGTTACCTCTACAGGCTAATATACACGTGTAAAAAGAGAAAGGTAGCTAGCATAGCCCTTACAAGCTACTTACCACTAATAAAGAGACCTATACTATTAATATGCCCTATAGCCTAGCAAAGTTCCGCTCTATAGTAGTAAAGCCCTATCACAAAGACCTATATATCACAGAGGGACTAGAGTAGTAGGAGATAAAGCCCTATGATACACTAAAGTAATAGGAGATAAAGCCTAGTAATATAGAGGAAGAAGCAACTATATAACTAACTACTACTAATAAAAGAGATCCTCTAATAGAAAATAGTAAAGAGCTATAGACACTAGCTAAGAGAAAGTAAGGGAGACTAAGAAAGGCCCTTATAGTATAATTCATAAGTATAAGAGAGTTTAATAAAGAGGCTTATAAAGCCTAAAAGGCCCTAAGGGGAAGCTATTAAGTTAAAGACTTATTACCACGCCCTAAAGGAATAAAAGTAAGGAAAAGAAGACCTTATAGCCCTAAGAAGGATATTAGCCTAGTTTAGCTCTATATACTTATAAATAAAGATTAAGAGGAGGCCTTTATTTAAGAGGTTATAACTAGAGGGATACTAAGTATAGCATTTCTCATAGTAAAGGAAGAGGCTAATTAAAACCTCGCCCTTTAGCTCTACTAAGAAGGAAGGATTATAACCCTAGGAAAACCCTTTAAGCAATCTAATTAAGCTAAGATTAACGCTTTATAAGCTTATAATATGTTCAAATTCGTTAAGTATAACCTAGCGAAGCACAAAGGCTATAGAATCTCCGATTCTCATATGGTTAGAGAAATCAAAGGCAAAGGAACGGACTCACCATACAAGAAATCTTATCTTATTATACAAGGCTATAATAATAAAGGAAAGGAATTCATCCTAACGCAATCGCTAACGATTTAACGAGCAAGCTAACGCCTTATTATAGCTATTGCTCTATTATTAAAAAGAAGAGGCATTTACCTTTAGATTCGCGATATTACACAAGCCTACACTTAATTGCATATAATGCTAATGAGGCTAATTATCGTGAGACTACTAAAGTAGATTACATATCTCTTTCCGGAAGGGACTATAATTAAATTAATTAGACCCCTTTACAGGATTATAAAGGCTAGAACCTACTAGTAAGTAACGTACTTCTATTACCATAGGGATAACCTTAATATAATAACCTTAACCTACAATCCCTACTTATTAATCACTACCCTAAATAATAAGAACCTCTTTAGTATTGTTAGAATGCAAACTAATAATATATTAGGCCTAAGCAACAATAACTTCTTCTAAAAAGAAGAGAAAGAGTTCTAGAAAGCTAATTTTATAGCTAAAGAAAAGCAATAATTAACCGCTAAGAATCCCCTTATCTTTAATAGCTATATCTTAACCTAGAACACTAATAACTCACTAATATTAACCTAGAAAGGTTAGAGTTAAAAGATCAAGGAAGTCAATCCTTAATCCCTAATAGCAAAGCAAGATTACGTAGAGCAACAAGCGCAAGGAAGCTATATCGCAACTATGTGTTAACCAGAGGCTTTATATAACCTTTTAATTATAGCCTAACACTAAGAGCCCTCTACAGAAGATATCGCATGTCTTAATAAACGCCTTAAATAGTAGATTAAGAATTAATAGCGCAGACTATAATATATTCCTTTAGTCCTTAAGGAGGTAAAGCTCTTTATATTCGTAAATAGATCGCTTACTAACAACAAGGATTTAAGCTCATAGATCGGATACGTAATTATGATTAGCAACGAGATAATGCAGGATGACAATACCTTTATTATAAAAGGCAATATTATTACGTATAGCTTAATAAAGAGCAAGAGAGTTACTTATAGCGCGCTTACCTCCGAGTTATACAGCATAGTTCAAGGCGCAGACATCGCCTACGCGATTTCCATGACTCTATATTAGATCACGGATTAATTAAAGATGCCTTAAATTCCTATGATTCTTTATACTAATTCTTTTTCGTTATATAAATATCTTATAAAGCTAGGAACCATAAAGGAGAAGAGACTAATAATTAATATTATGGCTCTTTATTAATTATACAAAAGGCATAAGATCTACGAAGTCAGGTGGATTAATAGTAACAATAATCCGGCGGATATAATAATAAAAGCATTACTAAATTCATTACTTTTCTCTTTAATTAATTTAAACGAATTAATAATTCGTGTTAAAGGATAGGTAAAGAGACCTGTAATATTAGGAGACAGGAGCTTAGGCAAGGACTAACAAATTAATTTAATTAACCGATGCCATAACAGCTAATTAGAGTAGCGAATTCCTATTAAGGGATCTACTAGTATACACTTTCCTTTAATCTAATTTTTATTATGTTTTTAAGCTCTTTAGCTACAAAGGAAAAAGAGAGATTGCTAGTGTTAATTCCTTCGGATTTTCATTAGTTTAATCATGGCCAAAGACCAGACTAATTGTAGGTCCGGCGCGATGCACGCGATATAATTAGCTACATCAATTCGCCACCCCCTTTTGTGCCCCACATACGGATTTCGCTCACTTTTCTAGCATCTAGACTTTCCCTCTCTTCTTTCTCTTTCCTAGCTAGCTATCTATCTATCTATCATCGACTTCAAATTATACAGGATTTATTACCTGCGCAGGACCTTGGTGCATCCAACAGAGCTACTATTAATAGTATACCTAAGCATCACATAATTCTTCTACTCCGGATTATAAACTAACTATAATGCTACTAATATTAATATCCTCGTGACCCTAAATAATCAAGCCTTCTAATATATATTCCTTAGGTAGGAGCTCTATAAGCTATAAGAGTATAATAAAGGCTTAATTTGCTATATCTCTAAAGAATACTATTTTAAAGAGGTTTTTAGAGGGATTATACCTAATACTAGCGCTATAGGAAAGTTAACTATAGGAGAGGCATAAGTAAAGGCTTTGTTAAGATTAATACCTTTATTAAAGGTAACCCCTTATAAACCCTAAATTATTATATTTAGCGCTAGATTAGTAGTTATAAGAGAAATCCTTTATATGCCTATAGAACTTAGAGAGCTTAAATTTTACGTCCTTAATACAGCTACCCCCTTCCTTTTCTTAATTACTAATATAAATAAAATATAAGTTAAGATTAATAACCTTGCTAACGTACTTATCTAAGGCAATAAGACTATACCTATTATGTAATAATAGGGCTATCCTTAGTAATTACTAGAAGCAAGAGAAACAGTTACCTTCTACCTTTTAGAAGGAGATATCCGTTAATTATATTATTAACTTAGTTACCCTTCTATTTAATAACTTATAAAGATCCTTTACTAAGCTAGTTATAAAGTTAAACACTAGGCAATTAAGGAATTAACTAAAGTTTACTACTATTGCTAAATATATAAAAAGGCCCCTAGTTAATTTAAGTTTATAATTAAAGATAACTATAAATTTAACTACAAGATCATTGTTAATATTATATAAATCGATAGCTAACTAGTACTTTACATTGTTAATTTAGTAATATTGTTCTAGGTAGCCTAATTCCTTAATCTAAGAAAGTAAAAAGCTTAAGATATCTAGGACACTATCCGCGAATATTAGATTAACACTTATCTTAGACCTCTAGAATGGATTATACATGACGCTAGCAATAACTTTACTTCTGCTAAGTTTAAGCACTATACTTAACTAATATTAATTAAGACTAATAAGATACTAATTAAAGCCTATAATAGCATTAGAAAGGTTAAGAGATATCACAGACCTTTACGCTAAGCTTATAATATTATTATAGACTTAATTAGGACAGAACTTACGCTAGAGTAATGTCTTTAAATAGCTATTAAAGCGATTAATAACTTTACAAGCCTAAATAGTATTATTCTAACCTTACTAGTCTTTAAAGGCTACTTGTAAATAATAGATAAGTTACTACTAAGTGTCTTTATTATTTAATATGCTAAAGTAATTTATAAAGCTACTAATAAAGTCCGCCGCTACCTAGCTTTATAGTAAGTCTATAATACCCTTAAAGTCTAGAATAGCCCTAACATAGCGCCTATATATTAGCTACCCTTATAAGCTAATATATATATATAAAGAGAGAAGGGTAGCTAGTATAGCCCTTATAAGCTACTTACTACTAATAAAGAGACCTATATAGTTAATATGCCTTATAGCCTAGTGAAGTTTTGCTTTATAGTAGTAAAGCCTTACTATAAAGACTTATATATTATAGAGGGACTAGAGTAGTAGGAGATAGAGCCTAATAACATAGAGGAAGAAGTAACTATATAACTAACTACTACTACTAAAAGAGATTCCCTAATAAAAGAAGGTAAAGAGCTATAGGCACTAGCTAAGAGAAGATAAGGGAGACTAAGAAAGGCCCTTATAGTTTAATTTATAAGCATAGAAGAGTCTAAAGAAGAGGCTTATAAAGCCTAGAAGGCCCTAAAGGGAAGCTATTAAGTTAAAGACTTACTACCTTACCCTAAAGGAATAAAAGCAAGGAAAAGAAGACCTTATAGCCCTAAGAAGAATGTTAGCTTAATTTAGCTTTATATACTTATAAATAAAGATTAGGAGGAGGCCTTTATTTAAGAAGCTATAACTAAAGGGATGCTAAATATAGTATTCCTTATAGTAAAGGAAGAGGCTAATTAGAACCTTACTCTTTAACTTTACTAAGAAGGGAAGATTATAACCCTAGGAAAACCCTTTAAGTAATCTAATTAAGCTAAGATTAACGCTTTGCAAGCTTATAATATATTTAAATTTATTAAGTATAACCTAGCGAAGCACGGAGGTTATAGAATATTCGATTCTTATATAGTTAGAGAGATTAAAGGTAAAGGGACGGACTTACTATACAAGAAATCCTGCCTTATTATATAAGGCTATAATAATAAAGGAAAGGAATTTATCCTAACGTAATTGCTAATGATTTAACAAGCAAGCTAATAACTTATTATAGCTATTGCTTTATTATTAAGAAAAAGAGGTATTTACCTTTAGATTCGTAATATCACATAAGCTTACACTCAATTGCATACGGTGCTAACAAGGCTAATTATCATGAGATTACTAAAGCAAATTACATATCTCTTTCTAGAAGGGACTGTAATTAAATTGATTAGACCTCTTTATGGGATTGCAAAGGCTAGAACCTACTAGTAAGTAACGTACTTCCGTTACTACAGGGATAACCTTAATATAATAACCTTAACCTACGATCCCTGCTTATTAATTACAGCCCTGAATAATAAGAATCTCTTTAGTATTATTAGAATGCAAACCAATAATATATTAGGACTAAGCAATAATAACTTCTTCTAAAAAGAAGAGAAAGAGCTTTAGAAGGCTAATTTTATAGCTAAAGAAAAGTAATAATTAACCGCTAAGAATCCCCTTATCTTCAACGGTTACATCTTAACCTAGAATACTAATAACTTACTAATATTAACCTAGAAAGGCTAGAGTTAGAAAATTAAGGAAGTTAATTCTTAATCCCTAATAGTAAAGCAAGACTACATAGAATAATAAGCCTAAGGAAGCTATATTATAACTATGTGTTAACTAGAAGCTTCCTATAACCTATTAATTACAGCTTAATACTAAGAACCCTCTAGGGAAGATATTACATGCCTTAATAAACGCCTTAAATAGTAAATTAAGAATTAATAACGCGGACTATAATATATTCCTTTAGTTCTTAAGGAGGCGAAGCTCTTTGTGTTTGTAAATAGATTGCTTACTAATAATAAGGATCTGAGCTTATAGATTGGATACGTGATTATAATTAGTAACGAGATAATATAAGATAATAATACCTTTATTATAAAAGGCAATACTATTACGTATAGCTTAATAAAGAGTAAGAGAGTTACTTATAGTATGCTTGCCTCTAAGTTATATAACATAGTTTAAGGCATAGATATTGCCTACGCGATTTCCATAACTTTACATTAGATTATAGATTAATTAAAGATGCCTTAAATTCCTATAATTCTCTATACTAATTCTTTTTTATTATATAAATATCTTATAAAGCTAGGAACCATAAAGGAGAAAAGACTAATAATTAATATTATAGCTCTTTATTAATTATATAAGAGGCACGAGATCTACGAAGTAAGGTGAATTAATAGCAACGATAATCTAGCGGATATAATAATAAAAGCATCGCTGAATTTATTACTTTCCTCTTTAATTAATTTAAACAAATTAATAATTTATATTAAAGAATAGGTAAAGAGACCTATAATACTAGGAGATAGGAGCTTAGGTAAGGAATAACAGATTAATTTAATTAACTAATACCGTAATAGCTAATCAGAGCAGCGGATTCCTATTAAGGGATTTACTAGTGTATACTTTCCTTTAATCTAATTTTTATTACGTTTTTAAGCTCTTTAGCTATAAAGGAAAAAGAGAGACTACTAGTGTTAATTCCTTTGGATCTTCATTAGTTTAATCGTGGCTAAAGACTAGACTAATTATGGGTCTGGCGCGATGCACGCGATATAATTGGCTACATTAATTCGCTACCCTCTCTTTTACCCCACATACGGATTTCGCTCACTTTTCTAGTATCTAGACTTTCCTTCTCTTCTCTCTCTTTCCTAGCTAGCTAACTAACTATCATTGACTTCAATCATACGGGATTACCCTTATACCTGCGCAGGACCTTGGTGTAACCAATAGATACTATAATAAGGTTTATAGCTATAAGCCTTAAAGAAATAATAATAGTGCTGTAAATTATAGCGCCTAAAATAAAACTAGATAGCTTTAATATAGCTATGTTACTAAGGGAATTAGTAGACTTTATAAATCTTTTTAATAAGGCTAAAGCTAACGGCCTACCCCCGTATAAGGGTTCCCTTAATTATCACATATATTTACGTAGGAATCTAGATAGATCCGAACTAACACTCCTATAGGGTCCACTATATAATATGCTAAGGGATTAGTTATTAGAGGTTTGTCACTAGATAATAAATCTAATAGATAAGGGCTAGATTTGTGCTAGCTCCTTGTTAGCTATAGCCCCTATTCTCCTTATAAAGAAAGCAAATAAGGGATAGTGGTTTTACGTAGACTATTATATACTTAATAAGATTATAGTATAGGATTAATATCTACTCTTGTTAATTAAGGAAATACTACGCTCCCTCTCCTAGGCGTATTAGTTTATAAAGGTAAATATTTGCGTAGTGTTTTATAAACTATAGATAGCTAAGGGTAAGGAGCACCTTACTACCTTTTATACTAGGTTTAGACTATTTAAATAGTTAGTTTATCTATTTAGCCTAGTAAGTACACTAGTAACCTTCTAATAGTATATTAATAAATCCTTAGGGGATGTATTAGGGGACTTTATAATAGCTTACCTTAATAATATTCTAGTCTACTCTAGGGGATTAAGGAAGGACTATATAGTAAAGGTATAATTAATATTAGGATGCTTACGTTCTATAGGACTATACCTTAATATTAATAAGTCTGTGTTTGCTATTAAAGAGGTCTAATACCTAGGATATATTATTATAGCGGAATGCTTAATTTATCCTAATCCTATAAAGGTAGTGGCTATAAGGGAATAGGCAGTACCTATAAAGCTATAGGGGGTCTAAAGCTTCTTAGGGTTTATAAACTTCTATTATAACTTTATTAGTAACTTCTCTAAGTTAGTAGCCCCCCTTATTTATCTTACTAAGAGAAATACTTTATTTTACTAGGGACTAGAGGAGAATAAGGCTTTTAAGAGGCTAAAGAATACTTTTATTATATATCCTATCCTAGTATAATAGGATCTAGACTACCTTATAGTAGTGGAGGCTAACTACTTAGGAATAGCCCTTAGTGGTTACCTCTTATAATTAAGACTAGATAGTGTATTATACCTAGTGGCCTACTACTCCGCTAGTCTTATAGTATTATAAAAGAATTATATAATCTATAATAAGGAGCTACTAGCTATTATTTTATGCTTAAAGGTATAGTTAGTAGAGTTATAAGGCGTCTCCTACCTGTTTATGATTTATATAGACTATAAGAACCTAGAGTACTTTATAATACTAAGACTAATATTAGAATAGCAAGCTTAATAGGTAAATACGCTTATGCTATTTAATTTCTATTTATATTATAAACCTAGTATATAAGTGTAATGCCTAGATACCCTATCTAGGAGGGAATAGGACTAATATAGGGAGTCCTTAAGATAGGGATAGGTTCTATAGCTAATTATAATTACGTAACTATCCCTATTACTAGAAACGGACCTAGATAAACCTATTATAGCCTTATATATATACTAATTATCCCTGCCTCTAGTAAGGGAGGCCCTCTTTACTAGCAAGCACCTTTAGGACCTCTAGGACTAGGCTATTATATTAGACCCTATGTATAGTATATAACTAAAAGCTATTTAGGAGGGTGCTAGGAAGTTTCCCCTAGAAGTAATAATAAGAGAATAAGTTATAGATTATTCTATAAGCGCTTATAGCGTGCTATAGTTCTAGGGGCATATATAAGTCCTAGCCTAGGAACCCCTTATAATAACTCTTATTTAATAAAGTTATAACTTACTAGTTGTAAGTTACCCTAGCTATAATACTATGTTTTAAATTCTATAACACTAGTTTTATTAGGATAGAATATTATAGGATATAGTAAGATTTATTTATAACTACTACTATATTAGTAGCTATAAGAGCTATTAGTAATGCTAGGGCTTACTAAAGCCTTTACTAATCCCTAATTGGTTTTGGTTATAAATCTTTATTAACTTTATAATAAACTTACTAGCTTTATTACCTAAGTAACCTTAATACCTTATAGTTATTACAGATAGGCTATTAAAGTTTATATAGCTTAAGGCTATAATCTTTATAAAAGCTAAGGATTATGTGAAATACTTTAAGATAGTTTAGTAGAGATTTAGAGAATTCCCTTAGTTTATTATTATAGACTAAGGCTTAGACTAGTTAGGATAATTTTAGATAATATTATATTCCCTAGTAGGGATAGATTAATTACTCTTTATATTACACTATCCTTAGACTAATAGTAGTATAAAATAGGTAAACTAGGAGGTATAGGTAATTTTACGCGTTACTATTTCCTTCTTATAGTATAACTAGCTAGAACACTTTACTGCTTATTAACTAGTGATTAATAATAGGACCTTATTAGCTACTAGAGTAAGCCTAAATAGATTACTTCACGGATATAATCTTAAACTAATTTAAACCTAACTAGACATACCTATATTTACAACTACACTAAAGAGAAAAGCTATTTATTTCCTTAGCTATCTCTAAGAGGGTACTTATTTAGCTTAGGCTATAATAGCTTATATATAGTAATAGTAATAAGACATAATATTAGTATTAAGATACCTAGTAGAACGTTTTTAGGTTAGGGATAAGGTGTAGCTATTACTTAGGAATATAAAGATAAACCACCCCTTAAGGAAACTTAACTAAGTAGCTATAAAGTATATAGTTATAAAAGTGCTATCCCCTTTTATAGTCTAACTTAATATACTAAGGGGTATTTATTTGGTTTTTTACGTAAACCTTATTAAATATATAGTAAAAGACTTACTCCTAAGCTAATAGCTATAAGACTTACACCTAGGTCCTAAATAAGTCCTAGCGGAGGGTAATAATAAGCTTATAGAGAAATATTAGGTTAAGTAAATTCTAGTAGCTTAGAATATATAGGGGTAAGGAAGATAATAGAATATCTTAGTTAAGTAAGTAAGATACTCCTAACTAATATAGGAGCTACTAGAAAGTATAAAGAAGATATAAGCACTTAATAAATTTAAGGTAAAATAAGGTAATATATAAACTAATAATAAACTAAATTAATTTTAGAAAACTTATATAGCTATAAAGACTCCTATAAGTACCCTAGATACTTACTTACTATATTTTACTATTACTTAATAAGAATACTTATCTAGTAAGTTATTACCCTAATTACTAGGAGAAAATAAATAGGAGGGTATTACTTCTAGCTAAAGTTATATTACTACTACTATAGCTATAGTACTTTCTTTACTAGGTAATAGGTGTAGTATAATAAGTTATTTATCTAGTTTATATTAGGTATAACCTAGAACTAGGATAGTGTAAGTAAGGTTAGTATAGGGAGTATAAGTAAGAGAGGGTATAATAGGAGACTTAGTAGGAGGATAGTGTATAGGAGAAGAATAGCTAGGAGAAGAAAGTATATTATTTCTAGCTAGAGAATAGCTAGCTTCTAATAACCTAGGAATATAATTATAAGTTAAACCTAATATAGAAGGATAGCGTAAATAATACTAGTAGTAATATAAAGGAGATTTATTACTTAACCTAGTAATCTAAGAATATTAATAGATCTTATCTTAGTAATAAGGTAATAAAGCTTAGAGAAGCGTAGTAAATTAATTATATATCTTTATATGTATTACGCTTAGCCTACCTATAACTTATTAGTTCTATTAGAATAGAATACCTATAACTTATTATATAGATTAAGCTATACTATAACTACCTAAAGAGCTAGTGCTAATAAAAGGGGTAATATTAAGACTAGTTATATTTATTATAGTAGTATTTATAGCTAGGGATACCCTAAGGGCTAACTAAATAGAAGCTAGGTTAAACTAAGCCTAGGTAAGGAGGGAGTTTTACTAATTAATAAGGTAGTAATACCTTTAAGATAGAATAAGTATTTTCTTTTTTATTTCCTTAGTCTTTAGGACTCTAGGTTTAATAATATATATACCTATAGTAATCTTTACCTTAATATCCTTTAATATATAATAAAGATATAGGTTAGTAAATAAGAGCCTAGTGTGCTAAATATAGATAAGATATTACCTCTAATATAAAGGATAGGATTCCCTAGACTTAGGTAAGTAGTATTTTAGTATACTAGTAGTAAGGGCTTATTTTATATATAGCCTATAAGGGCACTAGATAGATTAGGAGGTAGTATATTATTTATTATTAGAGTTACTTTCTATAAGGAAGTTACTATTAGAATAGGATAAGGGTATTATAGGAGTAGCTAGAGATAAAGGAGGGTTAGATAGATTATAAGGTATATTAAATAAGGGAGTAATTATCTAAGAAGTAAGGACTAATAGAAGAAGGGGAAGGTATAATAAAACTATAATAATAGATAGATAGTGTTATATAAGGGAAGGTAAGATATAATAAGGAACTAAGTGGGATATTTATATATAGTTTAGTACTTATATTAAGTAATTAATAAACTAGTAAGGGTAGGGTTAGAGACTATAATAAAATAATAAGTTAGTAGGGTAAATATATTATATATCCTTATTAAATAAATTATAAACTAGTAGGGGTAGGGGCTAGATATTATAATAATAACAGGTTAGCAAGGTAAACGTATCACGTGTATAATAATAGCATAATAAGCTAGCAGGATATAGGTATTACGCACCTAATAGTAATAAGTAAGGAATAGGATTAAATATAATTAAATACCTACTAGATAATTTATAGAAAGGTAGTAATAGAGGTAGGAGTGATTTGCCTTATTTACTAATAGTATAATAAGGTATGCTATAATAAAGGGGCAGGCTTAATAAGACTAAGTAAGGGTATATATAAGGGCTTAGGCTTTACCTAAGCATTTTCTATATAGTAAGAAGGGTAGGGGCAAGTAGGAATAAGTAAGGTAAGGAAAGGGGGGCTTATATAAGGAGCTAAGGGGGTATAAGGGGTATTACTAGGGATAGCCTCTTCTCCTTTCCCTTCTCTTCCCTAAGTCTCTTAATACTATATTAACGCCCTATTACAGCCGCCTAGGGGCTAGTCCATAACACCTATAGCTTAATAGCTAGCTTATTACTTTTTAAAGATTCCTTAGATATTATAAGATATTCTATAGTGTTATTAAACTAATAAATAATAGTGTTTAATCCTAGTATACTAGGGCTACTTAATCATAATATTAATAAATTTTAAGCCTCTTTTCCTAAGTATATACTAATTTATTTAAAGATTAAATAATAGGATAATTTAAAGAGAAGAGTACTAATTTAAAAGAGAGGTATAATAATTATAAACACTATATAATTACTACTATATTAAACTATAAAGCTAGGGTTTAATATAACTACCTTTATTAAGTTATTTATCCCTATAAGAAGGTGTAAACTATAGTTTAAATACCTAAGTACCTTTACTAT
Organism: Epichloe hybrida; assembly: GCA_019022495.1. Taxonomy (NCBI): domain Eukaryota; kingdom Fungi; phylum Ascomycota; class Sordariomycetes; order Hypocreales; family Clavicipitaceae; genus Epichloe; species Epichloe hybrida. Next base: position 749,287 of record JAFEKR010000019.1, on the reverse strand, counting down.
AAGTAAGGTACTAATATAGTGCTAAAACATACTATATAGTTATAGAGATTATAGAAAATAACTAGCTAGGGGTAGACTCCTATCTTAGCTAGTTAAGTAGCGAGACTATCGTGCGGCAGGGATTAATTATGCCCTTGTGGGTGCAGCAAATATCAGGTCGTCGGGTCTTTGTTAATGTACGCTAGTAATGTGTCGACATCTTGGAGCCATCCTATCCACTTCACGGACATTGAAAGCGCCTAGGCAAAGACAAAAGGTCCTGGCGAGAAGATTCTGCCAAGGGTACAACATTGCCGAAAAGAAGACACTGCATAGGGAAAAGATGGCACTGAAAATTCGAATAATGGAGTGAACATTGACAAAACCTCTCTCACCAATACTGTCTCTTTCTTGATCTTAAGATCTGATGTTGCTTGCAGTACCTGATATCATGCGTTTATTTTATTCAGTATTTACCGAACTTCATAGAGCTGACAACATCTGAATGTGTTTATACTTTCTTGTTGTTCTGCCACAATGTGACGGTGATAAATTAGCAGTACGAAGCTTATAGCGTTCCTCCCGTAATTCACTCTTCTCATCGTTTGAGCGGTACAATTTATAACCACGCTCCTCTCTTCAAAGACCGTAAGCAAAATCTAGCTCGCGCAGCCAGTAGCTGCTAGGTCTTATCATAACGGACGTCCGATCCTTCACGCCTCAATTGCTCATTGAGTCTCCTGACTTGGTCGGCGTCATCATCTGAAACCGATGCTGTGGCAAATGTGGAGGCCACGGCCCTTGAGTTGGCGCTACAGTTGGCACTATAAATGGCAATGGACGACCGAGGCCACTTTGTTGCCAGATGCTCTCATCTTTAATGATCAAACTTTGGAGATCTGAGTACGAAACCACCAGTTTCTGACCTGCCGGTGCCACTCTGTTGTCCAATATATTGACAGCGGATAAGATATTATCAAAATGCTCCATTTACCACGGGTGAACGTTGGATACGTAAAAGTGGACTCTGAAAAATTCCTTCACAGAGGCCTTAGCCACTAGAGGCTATGGTGCTTGTGGTCCTTGCTCGCTATAACACTCGAGTAGCTCACCAGGGCCATCGTTATTGTCCTCGGTAAAGACACAGCCTTCATCCTCGCGGTCGGCGTGTTCATGGTACTCATTCCACTGGTGATCCCAGCTCTCTAAATCGAGGATCGTGACAGTAATGCTCGGCTATGAACGGTAGGAAACACTTTCCTCGGAAGCAGGGTGCCATATGTTCCCAGATGCCCGTTGCCAAAAGTACGGCTCGGCTGGCCCATCAGTGGCTCGAGCATCTACCAAAACAGAAATAGCCGATGTCAATGGCCCCGTGAGGGTCCATCTGAGCCGATCGCAGGCTTTGGAGGAATATAAAGAGAGCGTTAGGATGGTCTCTGGGCTATAGAGCCACGGATGCAAACACTGTGCGATGGATGGATCAACGGAAAGAAGTGAGAGGGTGTATTAATCCGTATACAGGGGTAGACTGCTTTATGGAGGCGGCCAGTTTTTGTAAACAGTGTTGCTTGCGGCCCCGAAGCCACCTTCTTGAATCTTTTTCTAGGACTGAACGAGATCCAAAGAAAGATTTGCACGGACTACGGAGTAGCGCTAATAGGCCCATTTACCTGACTCGCTTGGGTTAGGTATCGGCATGATCGGAACAGCTGCACGTCGGCAGGGCAAACTCCGAAATCGCGTTATTACCCACTTGCTGCTTTAGAACCGCAATGATTAACTTGTGCTTGGATAGGCTGGCAGGGGCAGGCCTGGCATGGAGTACAAAGTTTGTTCGTCCGGTACAAGTAGGTGATTGCAGACTAGTGCAGCGCTCCTGTTGGTTGAACGACCTACTGAAGTGTCATGGATCGTTGACTTGGTTCATGATGCAACATTGAAGTATTAATGCCTAAGTAAATAAGTAAGTAACTATCTAACTTACTTAATATTGCAACTAGCTAATCCGACGATCGACTTAACTATGATCTAGAGTGCCCTGTTAAGTTGCACTTTAAATCAGCCAAAATCGGGCACCGTATTGAACACAACCATTATGCCGAGAAGAGTCTCCCGAAGACATAGTTCTATAGTTGAAAGCCCTCATTTTCAGAGCCCACGGCCAGGAACCCACGATGGCATCGTGTTGCTGTCAAGCCGTTTCCTCGCCAAGGCCTACAAGCCAGACTGCCTCGCCGACACGATGAAAGCAGTCGAGGTTGCACAAACTCTCGGCATACGAAAACCACAACTACTACGTTAGTAAATTATGTGCATGTGGATTTTCTCGTTATAGAACGGATCTAGGGCAGGATAATGGAAGATGCTTGGCCTGGGCTAAGCTGGTCCGCTTCTCTTCTCCTTACCTTTTAACTTAGCTGTTTCGTATCGTCAATGCGGTCTATTATCTCGGAAAATACCGGATCGCTTATCACTGGTAGTTGCAGGTCGTTCTGGTTTAATGACCAATTTAGGTCACCTGCATGGGCTATGGTTAAATATATTATAGACTTCCTAGCCTTCTGGAAGGATTTTAGGTCTGTTACATAGGCATGGACGCAGAGAGAGTAGCCACGATCATGCAGCCTTAAATGGCTCACTAGATCTCAGCGCCACAGCTTTTGTGCTGACGCACCATGATCTCGCCCCTCGCAATATCATGGTTAATGCACTTGATCAGGACCTCGCTAGATTCTATCCGGTCTACTTCGAATATGCTTCCATGTCGATTTTCGGGGTGCCGGAGAGCTGGGGCTCTTTTGGACGGCTACGATGGTGGAGTTTGACATGGCTTGCTGCTGGACGCTACTAGAAGCAGAGCAAGCAGTTTTGGGCGACTAGAAATAACAGTGCAGTTTCAAGGGGCTCTTTTTTTACAATTCGGCAAAAATGAACTGGCTAAGATGCATCGTTAGTCGATTTCAGGCAAAGTTTTTTTCCTGGCTATTTCGCGCACATAGTAAGGGAGGGAGCATCACGGATAAATAGTGGGTGAAGTGTTTTGATAATAGGCTTATTACCTAGCTTCACAATGCTTGTAGAGATCAACTTTGTTGGAGCCGAGATTTACTGTAACCCAGTTTAATACTAATACGTCTTGTACAGTACGGACGTACGGACTAATAATTGTATAAGAACACAACACTTCCCTCCTCCTTCTCACCTGCAAATTCAATCCGATCCATGCTAGACGGCCCAAATGAAGCTTCTCCTTCTTCTCTCAATCACAGCGGCCGTGGCTGGGGTTCCTGATCGACAACTTGTACTTCCTCATTGCCGGAAATACCCTTGCCCGTTGTGGTGCCACGGCAGCGGAACCCCGGGCGATACCACTTGCGAAAAAGATAATAAAAAGCATAGTGGTCATAAGCATTTCACATATTGCGTAAGATAACCATAACGCATACATATTAATCGTACCCCTTTAGTAGTCTTAATGCTAACTGCGCTCTAGTGTTCCGATACTCAAACTTGGTATTTTAACGCACAGAAACAGGTAACTGCGAGCTCGCTAGGCCCAGGGGGGTTCAGAGGTTGTGGAGAAGGCAATGGGGCACAATTCTGCGCCTAATAACCATAAGCAAAAGGGGGGGGGCGGGAGCGACCTTTCATTGCGCATACCACTTAGTCGCGGTGTTAAGTCATGTTAAGTCGGTCAAGAATGCTAGATAGATGGCCTACATACATAGGGGATGGATCTTGTACTACTTGATGGCAGGATCTCTTCACAGGGAGCTCATCCTTGTTAACGCTACTCGATCCAAGCATAAACTGGAGCCCCCTGGCCGAGGCGACGTGACATAGCGATAGCTAGCCGATTTTTGCTCGGGCCCGAGATGAACATTGTAGCTGACGCTGATGTCGATCCAGCACCAGCAGAAAGGTTCAGAAGGGAGCGAAGGCGGATCCAGAATCGAAACGCACAACGAACATACCGTAGGTTCACGTGCTTCTCGCCTCTTCTCGCCTCGCCAGTGCGAGCCCCCCCAGCTGTCGAGAAAGTGCTGAAGCAGACGGGTGCAGGCAACAACCACAAACAGCGTCTGATCAAGACGTTCGAGATGGCCATGATGCCGTTCAATGAGCTTGACCAGCAGCAGAAGCAGCAACAAAAACACGAGAGCGATGGCATCCAAGAGAGCAGCCCCGACAACGGCTACGCAGGCATCCCGATGCAGACCAGCTCTTCTCTGGAGCCTTCCTCGATTGACTCGGCGTCACTTTGGGACGAGCCAGTAGCGTCATATATAGTCCCGGTTGGGGGCGGAACTGCGCTATCTCGTGCCGTGCAGCATGGGTACAAGGACATTGTCCAGTTTCTCATATCCCATGGCGCGGATCTCATGACGCAGGATGCTGATGGGAACACGATTCTGCATCTCGCCGCTAGGAACAACAATGCGGCGATGATGGGGATTCTGCTACAGCACATCGCTGATCCTAACCTGCTGGACTTAAACGGCCGCACTCCCCTCTTCACTGCCGTTCAAAGCGGCAACGCAGGGGCTGTTTCTATGCTGATCCAGGCCGGCGCTGACGTTCTCACCAGGGACAACGCCGGAGACACGGCTTTGCATGTAGCTGTGGATAGTGGCTCGCTACGCTTGGTTGAACTCCTGGTCGCGCATGGTGCTCCAACAAACATCTGAGCAACGAGTGCCCGGGAGATAAGAGCCGGCGCTGCTCAGGAGACATGAAATATATGCTACAATATAGGTTGTATCAATATCCATGTATGTAAAAAAGCACTAAGCCCGAGTTTTCATGCTAGATTTGTGTGCTTTGCTTGTTTATACCCGGAATCGTATTATGAGTTCTGCTACTGTATTCGGAGCGGTTGTTCACATGACTCGTGCCTTTATTACTGTATTGACGTGAGATTCCAACTTCGAGGGTCGCTCTTCGTTGTGCTCGATTGACTCGTCATCTTCAGACTCTCTGCTGGCTTCCCCCCCCCCCCTGACAATAGAGACAGGGATCCTTCGCTCTTCCGTCCGACTTGTTTGTCGCAGATTCCATCCGTCATCATCACTCGTCCCACACCCTCTTTTGTGACTACGTACACGTCAGTGCCAAGCATACTCCGCACATGCACCTACCAATCATTTGGCTTCCCGCGTGTATGCGCGACTGCCGTGATCCGGGGAAAGGACCCCTGAGCCGAGCCATGCGTGCGCCGTGGAGGTAATAACTAATAATGAGTAAGCCGCAGGGTCAATTCAATGGACCACTTTTTGTGTCAGCCCATGGCTGGCTGACTCTGCATACATATACATAGGATTCAATATTGTACCCTCGGTCGGTTTTGCGACGCCGCCTTCCCCAGTCCTTCGCCTGCTTCACCACCTCCATGTATGCGCATGTGCATGTAATTCTCCCCGGAAGAACTTTTCATGTGACTCTCGAGCCCACCCAGCCGGGGTCTCGCTTTGAGGGAAAAAAAAATCATCGAAGCATCAATCCCCCCCAGCGTCAAAGATATTGAACCGGGGGTTACCTGTCGGGCTCTCCGAGTCCGAACCTCGGGGAAACAGAAGGAGAAGGATATTGTGTCGAGAGCCATCGGCCCTTGGCGCCAAAGCCTCCCCGTTGTCCTTTGAACTCTGTAGCTAGTGTGCTCCCTCCTCGTCGACCCCCGTGGCCGCCCACTTTGTCCTCTTTTTTTTTTTGCTGGCATCAACTTTGATCGATTCCCTTTCGACAAGACCCGGAGGGCCGTTTTGCACAGAATATGTCTCCATGCCATCAATATGAAGTGGTATCAGGTGCCGACTGCGAGGACGTTGAACTCTGCCCCGTCGTCGAGAAGTCACCTAGCTCTCGGCAGACCGGAGCCAGGAGCGTATCAGTGCTGAATGTGATTCCTTGGATAATATCGGCCACCGCAGTCTCTCTCCTCGCCTTGAATCAGACTCGTTGGCCGACTCCCGAGCTTTGCTTCGCGAGCACGTCTGTATGGTGTAAGTTTTGCCGCCGAGGCCGAGGCTGTAAACAAGCTGCAACTAAAAACTAAAATCAAACGGAAGCGCCGGCCATGGCGGCGGTCGAGTACCAAGATGTTCAGTTTCAAAACCAGTTCGGTCGGAAATCGATATACAAGGGTCGCCCAACACCAGCGCTTGAAGAAGCTTGGTTAAGACTCTGGAACTGTAGTGCCCGCCTATTATTCTATCAGCAGGCAGGAAGAGTGCGTGCGACAGAGTTGTATATTCGCTGACAACGAGGCAGTCGGACCCGTAAACGTGCCTATGGAGAAGCTTCCCGCGTTGAACAAGTCCAGTGACGCGAACTGGCAACGTGCAAAAGCTGACAAGGGAGGCGGTGTTCTTGGGTCGCTTGAGGGTGCGTACTATTCATTTCCTTTGTCCTTGTCCGTTTCTGCTCAACTGAGCTGACCACGGACTTACTCAGTATTCCATCAGATACATTGCCTAGATCTAATCCGCCAGTATACCTATCGAGACGATTACGATTACAGCAGGCTTCCCGCATTCGACGGCTCACCCAAGCAAGTTCGCCATGTATGTCAAATGTCAAACGTCAAACGCCAAATGAGTGAGATATCCATACTTGCCGTCAGCTAACGCCATGAGTCACTTTCGCTCTACTAGCATGTGGATCACTGCATCGACAGTCTAAGAATACACCTTCAATGTGCTGCTGACGTCACCCCGTATCTGATACTCAAGGACCCGAACAGGCCATTGGGAATCGATACTGACTTTAACACGCAGCACAAATGTCGCAATTTCGACAAGATTCAACAATGGGCATCAAAGCATCAGTTGAACACCCAAGACTATCAGAATGACATACATCAGACATCGATAGGTTAAAAGAATTGACGCGCATACATCATTGCCATACTATCATCATCTTGCCATGATCTAAGCCTTGTTGGTAACGAACATGTCGTGAAGGAATTTCGCCATAGACACGCATGGCATATCAATCGCCATCCAAAAGATATCTGCAACGTAGACAACAATTGCCAAGAATATAAAGTAGGCTATGAAAAATCCCGCGCAGTATCTCCAAACGTTCTCCCTACCCGTCAGGTTCCACAATGCTTGGAAGATTGAATAGCCCACTACATGTATCAGCGGCCCATGCACGATGTACAGACTGTAGCTAATCCGCCCAAGGTACTGCGGAATTGCCGAGTTGAGAAGGACCGACACTGCCCGATTCGTGGATGGTGTGTGAGCTATGACTCCAATCAATATCATACTACCAAGATTGGGTAAAAACCGGAACGGCGCAGCATCCGACGAAGGAATCAAGTAGCTCAAAATCCTAGTCGCTGGTGTTGCCGAAACGCAAAAGTCTGGCGAGGAAAGAAGCAGGAGGCTAAATGCAACAAGGCTGAGTTTGAAAGCCGCCAGTAAAATTTGCCGGACGGGCTTGCCATCTGTAACTGTTGCGTTGTCTCGATGCAAGTTGATGCTCGTGTCCGCGATGAGAATCCCGGAAAAGAACAAGGCCACATCCCACCTCTCGAGCAGGTAAACGTATTTAGACGACCAGGACCATGATGAATATCGTGCGAACCCGTGGCTTGAGAGCCATGTACGGCGGCAGCATGGCAAACACAGCTAATGAGCATCTGAACTCGGCCGATATTGTCCAAAGATGAACATCATATTGATTGTAGAGATCTCCCCACCAGAAGATTCGGAGCAGCTTGGAGGTTTGACGAAACCAGTCGATGAGCTGCGCCGAGAACGAATCGAGGCGTCGATGATGCACTTCGGCGATGACTGGAACCCACTCGGGATTTTCAGAGATGCTTCGCCCATGCTCATAAAGCCCCCATTGTATCAGCAACATGGTCATGAGTGTGGCAAGCACAGGCGGGCCGTATAATCGGAAGGGGCGCCGTATGAACCCAGATGCAACTGCTGCAACCGCCTGGGCGTAGCCCTGGTCCTGCCTCTGCAGGTATGTCAAAGGCTTGTGCGACAGAGCAAATCCTGATAGAACAAAGAAGACGGATATGGGCCAAGTTCCGGTATAGACTAGACGGAGGATTGGCAGTTGGTGAAGCCAGCGGTTGTGTGATTGCCTGTCACCCGGTCGAGCGCAGTCTTCCAAAGCACCTGAGGGCACTCCGTAGCCGTAGAAGACGAAAGATTGATAGGCATATAGAACATGATAGTTCAACACGGAGAGAGCGGCGTACCCTCGAATGCCGTCCAGAGGTGACGTACGAAGCAGCCGAGGCCGTGCATCATAGGCTGGGAGTTTGTTGGAATCGGCGGGTCCTCTCAAAAAGCTGGGGGTGAGACATGACAACATCCAATAACAGCGTTTGTGGGCAAATAGGTTTGAGATTGCACGTGTTGTTGTCGAAATGGTTCCATTACTTGGAGCCGAGGGCAGATTGTCATGGTTGCCAAAGGGCCACCAGGATGACAGGCGGGTTCGGGGCCGCATTTGAATACCTGAGCCAAGTGAAGTCTGATGGCAGATGAAGTGAAGTCTGTTGGCAGATGCGATGCGTTTGCCTCGATCGTGAAACCCAAGGTCGCTTTGTCGAGGGCAGAGAAGCTACCTGTATTGGCTCACTTTTCTTGCGTTGCATTTTCTCATCTGGGCCCTTCCCTTCCCGTCAGAGACTTAGCACTCACCCACCTACCAGTTACCTGCGCCCAAGGTACATACGCAGCTGGCGAGCCGCATCTCTTCTTTCGGTGCCGGCCGAGGGCGTCTGGCACATGTTCCGACGGGGACATCTAGCCAGTAAACTTCAGTGTACGGAGTAGTCCGTACGGAGTTTCCCTGGGCGTATCTCGGATAATCAGCCGTCGAGAGCTGCTGGGTGATCCCTGTATTCTAGAGCTTGGAGATGGTTTGCCGCTGTAGCCACAGGTCGGATGCAGCATCGGTCGAGACTGAGGCTTTTTTTTTCTCCCTAATGAGCTCTGCTTACGTTGCATAAGGTGTTTGGAAGTAGCAGGTAGGGTTCCTGCGACCAACATAATAATATGTGGGGAAGCATGCATGTATGGAGTACGGACAAACCACCCTCAAAAAATTCCAAAAATTCCAAAAAAGTGAGGTTAGGAAGGGATCGACGGGAACGGATGCATTCCCGTTCATCGAACAGAGAGAGCTGCTCCGTACACAATGAACTTCGCACCGTCCCAGAGCCCTTGATTCGTTTTGTTTCCACGTGTCAGCTCAGCGGCATGCAAGTTACAGTTTAGATGAGCCTTTCGTGAACATTGGGGTTCCTTCTCAGATCGATTGTCTTTGTAGAAAAAAGAAGGATCGACTCCGACTTTTTTTTTTCTTTTTTTTTTTCTTTTTGTTCATCACGAAGCCATGGTCATGTCTAGAGTATGGTCTGCGGTTCAAGGTCGCCTGTTTCGACAGCTCGATTATCAACCAATTCGAGTTTCAAACGATGATGATGAAGAAGTTGGAGAGTCCATGGGCTCTGAATCTCCACGACTTTTGCCGCCAAGCGACAGCACGCTGGCGGATAAGAAACAGCACGATAGGCTCGCTCTTCCACGGATTTTGTTCTCGTTGGTTTGTCTACTCGTTTCCTTCTCATTTTTCATGCACCAAAAGCGGCATCAAGTTTCGGACAAACTTTGCGCACGTCGCATGTCTGCCCCAAGTGAGTGTTTTTCTTTTCCTATCCCAGTTGACCCCCTTGAACACTATCAACAATGAGCCGAGCTGCGCAGGTCCGGCTCTCGACGCTTTGTACTTTGAGTGGGTGACGTTTCATGACCATTTCGAGCCCGACATCTACAGTGGTTATCCCACGAAATCCTCGGAAAAGGCTTGGGCCGACTTATGGGACTGTGAGTCACTGAGTTCCTCAATTGCACACTCACTATGATTGACCAAGGCAGTTGGGGCGTTTGGCGTCCCACTCGAGCATTTGAGCGGGCTCAACAAGTCTTCTCTGGATGGAGATTTCAGACTTGTTGATCTTAAAAAGGGCGGCGGAGTCGGTGGTCTCCTTGAGGGTGCTCATCAGATCCATTGTTTGGTACAGGCCCCGAAATTTTCCCCCGAAACACAGCCATGGGCAACAATCAACTAACATGATGTAGAATCTGATCAGGCAATTCATCTACAGAGACCATTGGGACTACAGCAACCTGCCCTCGTTCAGTGGGGGTGAAAAGGCCCGTCGGCACCATGTTGATCATTGTATTGCCACTCTCAAAACTGTGCTTACCTGTTTGGCGGATGTGACACCATACTATTTGGTAAAGTCGGCGGACAGCGACGACATCATTGGGCGTGGGGCGCCGCACAAATGCCGGGTGTATCATAGAATGGTCGACTGGGTTGGCTCTTATTCAGTTTTTGATAGCATAGAAGAGTGATTCAAGTCCCAACGTCGAGTTTCTCAAGATTCTCCATGAAAACTTTCCGAAGTTCTGCCTCAGTAACAAGTACTAGATGAGGGTAGTAGCGGCATGCCTCGAGAGCAAACTAGGACCTCACAGTATGCCATTTGATCGCGAGTTCGTCAACTCGAGAAGGCCTGTAAGTGGTTTCAATCGAAAAGTATTTGCTGACTGCAGAAAGCAGGCTAGATCCATACGCAACTTGGTAATATGAAGAAAATCATGCATAATGACCGGGTCGTAATAGGATGAGTCGGCTACAACGAGCAGTCGATGCCTAGTGTTAGAACCACTCCTCTGCTATATGTCCCATATAGTAGCAGGATCCGGGGAAATTGCCGACCAACAAGTTTCGGAGAGAGCCGGGGTGCAAGTACGTCCCACCATGGCTCCATGCGCCGCCAATGCGGGGGACACGCCAGTGTGGCAGTGTACTATCCGTCTCATTTTTTATTGAGAGAGATCAGTCGAAGCTCTCCGCCCGTCGAAAATTTCAGGGTTTTTGCAATTCCCAGAGCAGGGGAAAAAAAGGAAAGGCGGGGGAGGGATAAGTTTGTGAAGCAACTGCACATATGAAGCATGAAGCAATTGCACATATTCCTTCATTTCACACCTTGTTCTGTCACGAGGAAAAATCCGGGTTTTCTTACGACGATGATTTCAGGCCGGCAACTACTGCTTGGCAGTTGGCCGTTGTTGCTGATACTATCTCTCGGGCTGTATTTTGCTGGTCGCGCCATCGAAGCTGATGATGTACAATGTACAAAGAGCATGTCTTCGTGGTGTAAGTCTTTTCTTTTTGTCATTTTCTGAATCTTATCCCTACTTTGTAGCTGCATGTCTACATCTGAAAATGAATCAAATTCAAAAAAAAAAAAAAAAAAAAAGCTCTTAAGCTTGTTACTAAAAAAAAAATTATACAGCCCCAGCGTTGCATGTGGTTCAATATCATTGGGAGACGTTTCAGAACGGCTTCTCCCAGAAGTCTGTGTACAGGGGAACACCGACGCCAGAGTTGGAATTGGCGTGGAGCGACTTGTTACAAGGTAAGAATAATGAATGATTCAGAGATGTCGCGTTATAAAACAAACCATTAAAAAATGAAAAAGAATTAAAAACGTGAGATCTGACCCATTGAACCTTTCCTAGAGCATCCAATTGGTATACCACGAAGCAAAATCGACGAACCTCGGGAGCTAATAGATGGCAAGATCGTGGCAGAGGCCAATGGTGAAGTATCGGCATACCTTGAAGTCTTTCGGAACCTAGGCTGTCTGAACCACCTCCGCCAATACTCGTACCGGGGCGATTATAACTACTCTTCCCTTGAGAGCTTCCGGGGGACCGAGGCGGACGTCATGAGACGCGTCGACGGATGCGTGCAAAGACTCCGCAAAGTGCTCATGTGTGCGAGTGACGCGACGCCGTATCTGATTATGCGGACACCAGACCAGGCGCAGAAGGAGTCACCAGACTTTAACACATTACACTACTGCCGAGATTTCAGCAAGATCTTGGAATGGACTCGAGAAAATGAAATGACTGAGAGTAGAGTTAAAGGAGCATGGAGTGTAGGGCTCTAGTTCACTGTAACTCGCTGTAACTCGCTGTTTTTAACAAGCGCAAATTTGACGTTATCCTATGTATATATATCCCATGCTTGCCTGGATGAAGACGGTGCTGTGCAACGCTCGCTCTTTTTTATTAATGAACCGCTCGACCGCCTGACCACCTACACACTCACCTTCTCTTGCCCATGCTCAACCTCCCCCCCCAAAAAAAACTCACGTCGTGAATGCAATGCTCCATGAACAACGCCGATTAAGTGCTAAGCCGATGGAACTGCTGACTATTCTCTCATTCGTCCTGGGTGGCATCATTGGTTCCATCACCACGCAACTCCTGGTGCCCACTGCCAGTTGGGGAAGCTGCCGGCGGCTCGGCATAGCCACGGCCACGCGAAGTCGAGCAGCAAATGCGACTGGTAAGGCAGTCCTGGTTCTCTCTCCCTCGCCGTGCCGTCAGAAATGGGAAACGGAAAAAGGTCTGAGACTGATGAAGAGCTGAGTAGCGCCCGCGCCGCCGTGGCAGTCTTCATCCAACACCAACACCCTCGTGCGTGTCAACGGCACGTACAATCTACGAAGCCCGTTCACGGGCCCACCGTCACCAGAAGTCTTTCAGGCCTGGGAGAAGAGATACTGGCCCGTATGGATGTTTGGTGTGGACGAGGCCGCGTTCCGAGCTTCACACCCGCAGCACATGAGCTCGGCCGTCCGAGTCGACGGCGGCGCCCACGACGGGCATTACTTGGCAACGTTTGAAGCGAGCCATCAGCTTCACTGCTTGTTCAATCTCTATCGCGCCTCGTACTTGGACTATGGAGGCGGAGAACGATTGGCTTACGAGGAAAACCCTGCGACGTGGCACGCGCGGGTTGATCATTGCGTTGACATCCTGCGACAGAAATTGGAATGGTGCGTGCAATTGTGTGGAATGGCTGCTCTACTCGGCTAACTCGGCCACTTTTGCGCCGCCTTCGTTAATATTGCCCCAGCATCATGTTATTTATTGTCTGCAGAGCGCGTTGCTGACGGCAGGGACTTACTTGGCCAGTGACCGCGACACGACCCTGATCACCTACAACTGGGTGCGGGGGAAGAAGGGGCCAACAGCCAACTTCAACGTCGAGCGCGAGTGTCCTGATGACGCTGCATGGACCGAGTTGAGTGGGTGGCTGCAGCAGCACCAGATCACGAGGGTGCCGGCCAAACCCGCCAATGTGACGGAGCTGCCGGCCATCCCTTGAGGCCATTCCCCGAGGGCATTCCTGTTCTTTCTGTCTGTCTGTCTGTCTGTCTGCGAAGGGAAGGGGGGAGGGGGGGGGGCTTCAGGTTGATGGGTGGGTGGCAGTGGCATGGCAGTGGCATGGCAGTGGCAGTGGCGGTGGCACTTGCCGAGACGACCAGATCAATCCTACGTGAGCATAGTTAGGGCATCTCCAACTTGCAAATTCACCAACATTGAAATTTTGAAATCCACCAGCTCTCGGCGGGTCAATCCTTCTCTGCTGTTCAACTGACTACGATGTCGTTGCCATCGCGTTCCCCGAAGCAGGCAGGTTACGTCGCCGTGGCCAATCCGGAACCTGGCAACTGTTCCTGTCGTAAACCACCAGCACAGGCACAGGCACAGGCACAGGCACAGCACGGCGGTGCCAACCTCGTCTTGATCTGTCTTTTGGTGTCTACCATTTCAGCCATCACGGCGAGCATGTCCACGGCGCGCTTTTATGCCTGCCCCGAGCAATCCTGCCATGATCCCTCGCAGCAGCTTTTCTGTAAGTGACCAGCAGTAGCCCCTCGCAGCAGCAGCACCATGACCTAATCGACTCGGGTCGCCTAGCACCGGTCAATGGCCTGGTCGAGTACATCACGTACAAGTTCAATCGTGGCCGTGGTCGTGACAAAACGCCCTTCCAAGGCATGCCGACGGAGGAAAATGACCGCTTGTGGTCGGAGCTGTATTCTCGTCTGTGCAACCCTTCTTCTTCAAGTCGGCCATAGTACGCACGGGGCGGGTGCTGTCAGTCAAGTCATGGCTCTCGTCTGCGCGCGCGAACTGACTCTGTGTGGCAGCGGGCATTCTCTCCTCCGTCGATGCCGAGGTCGCAGGTCGCTTGCCCGAGGAAACAGAGCGTCTACCTGTCCCTGGGAGAGAGAATGAGTACGTCATTACGTTGGATGTCTTCCACCAACTGCATTGTCTCGACGTTGTCCGAATGGCATTATATCGCGACCGCTATGACAAACACTTCTACTTCCCCAACGGCACAATTGACTACTGCAAATGGTTGCATGTTGGTATGCCACACTTCCCAGTCCGCGGCAAAATGCGAGCCCGTGTTTAACCAAAAAAGGCTGTTCAGATCACTGCCTTGACCAGGTCCGTCAAGCGCTCGTCTGCAGTGCCGACACCTCTGTCGTGTACTATGCCTGGAGCGATGTAGTGCAGGGTTTGCGGCCTCGAGTAGATAACATGCACACCTGCAGAAACTACACCAAAATTTTGGAGTGGGCGTCGAGAAACGGCGTGGAAGCAAGCCTCTGGCGCCCAAGCCATCACGTCGTTCAGGCTGAGAACGGCGAGCTAAGGATTGAGCGGGGAAGAAATCACGCACTGGAAGGCGAGGGAGAGTGCAACGCCGTATGAGGGGAAGAAATAAAGCCTGATTGATGTGTACGTGATACATGACGAGTATTTGTGCCTGCCGTCCGTCACTGCTCTGCTGAGTCCCCAAGCTTGCCCATCTCGTCACCCGCTTCCCCGACATGCTGGAGCGGTCTCCTCTTCCTGCACTGACAATAGAGAGATACGCAACACACGCAACACAGCGAGATGATGTCAAAAGGAATTTCGATAGTCAAGAAGCGTGTGCTCCAAAACCTTTGGCCGAACTCGAGTGGCTTCAGTGGCTGAACGAGGCACCAAATATTGAAGGCGGCGGTGGCAGAGCAGAGGGCCCAGATCAGGCAAAAGAGAACTGCCAGAGCTGCAGAGATGGGAAGCGGAAGGCGCTGGCCAGCCAGTCCGCGGCAACGTGACTTGAAGGCAAATATTGATATCGTCATGTAGACGAAAAGTGCAGAGCCCAGTACCGCATTGCAGTAAACAGTTGCTCGGCTGGTCGCTGTCGAGGTCGTCATCTCTGCCCACCTCAGGGCAGTCAAACCCACGCCCAGGACAAGGAGTCCGATGGAATTGGGCCAGGGCCAGGGCGACCTCCACGGTGTTTTTGGGCAAATTCGAGTAGCCTCCGTCATCATCAATTGTTGGGCATGCAAGACGACGGCAAAGTCTTGCGCGACCGCGACCGCGCCGCCCGCAATCTTGAACGCCCGCGTCACAACGTCGGCGTCATTGTACTCATGACCAACTTCCAGCAGGGCCCATCGGAGTCCGACCTGGACAGCCGACAAGGGCACAAGCCAACACGGCCGCTTGTCCTTCTCATCAAGCAGACGTAGCGTCCACAGCACAGCCAGTAAGATCCATACGGGGCCCAAGTACCTATACGCCTTCAACAAGCCGACGCGGAAGGCAGGCAAGCCCCCGCTGCTCGGATCTATCGCGAGCATCGTCGCCGAGAAGGAGGAGGCGGAGAACCCCACGGCAGCGGCGCAGTATAGCCCTGGTCCGGACACGGGATAATGGAGCGAGCCAGGCATGCTGAGATTGACGGCGCGTGTGAAGAGGGGATGACGGGCTTCCCGTCGCGCCGAGTCGCTGATGAGAAATTCTCCCAGCTGGGATTTGCCGCATAGGCCACGTTGGATATTTTCCTCGGTGCACAAGACTTCTTTCTGAAGCACATGATGAAGAGAAGAAGATTGTCAGAGAGAAGTAGATTCGACTCAGTAAAAAAGGGAAGAGTGGAGGGGGGTGTTACCTACCTCGTCTGATCCTTTCAGACGCACGCCTCCCAGGTGCTCGTCGCCCAGCTCGAAGAGAACAATGCTGACAATACCCTGGCTGTGGCCGGCAAAAGTTACCATCAGGGAAGCTTGGCTCTCGGGTCGAAAAGTACGGCTGCCGCCGCCCATCATGTCGATGCATCTCTGATGGTTGGTCCGGCTCTCGTCCAGAGGCAGTGACGTTGTATATCCGCGGGTTTCTGAAACAAGAAAGAGGGAAAATACGAGGGCGAAAGCCAACTTGTCGAGTATCATCATCATCATCATCATTGGGGGTTGCTAGGGATTTTCCGAGTATTGTGTGAACATGTAAGGGCAAGTGCAAGAAGGTGGTGGAGGGGAAGAAGATTGGCGCCCCGGTGCGCTTCTTCAAAGACTACGGAAAGACATGCATTGCAGATTATGCACCACTACTTTTATCCAGTTTCCGGAAGTCGGAGAGGGGGGGAAGAGCCGGGCACGGGCAATTCCTTTCACAGAACAGACACCGATCAGACCAATCAGGCCGGAACAGCAACAGCCAGGGTCGAAATCTACCAACATCAACGACCAGAAATTGCTGTCACTGCAGGCCGAGGGTTTGACCGAATATTTTGATTCCATGGATGATAGCCACCCATTTTTACACTGTGCCTACATACTTGCCACCGCGTCTTTTGCATCTCTACATCAAAATCGTGGGGTGCGCTTCTCAGAAGTCGAAACTGCGCCCCTTTTGCTTTGCCATTCTATCAGAGCCTCATTGTCTCGACACGTATGCTCCAGCGAAGTATCCGCCAAATACATTTGTTTCCCCTCTGACCAGACGTGAGGCACGGGAGTCAGGTCTGACTGGCACTGTATCGTCTGGCGCAGTATCTCAATGCAGTGGTCTGGAAATTGCATCAGTTGCGTGCCCATCCCATCACAGGGAAAGCTTGACCAACCTGCGTGCTGCCAGAAGGTTGGAACGTTCGGCCTGTTCTCGTGACGTATCGTCGGATACCACTTGTCGTACACCACCTTGCGCAGGTAATTGATACAGTGCAGACTATGTCGTACGTGCGTGACGGCAAAAAAAGAGCCATGATCCTCGGATACATGACCAGCAATATTCTCTGCCTCCGACTTGGTCAAGGCAATATATTGTCCTGAGAGAGAGAGAGAGAAAACCCCTTGTATAAGCACTGCTGCAGCGGCGGGGGGCATGCATCAAGCGTCAAGATCCAAGAATGATACAGAGACGTACTTACCTACGATGTGGTCCCATGCCGCATCAAGCTCGGGAGTTGGATGGCCAGTGTACCGAGCCCCCTCTGCGTCGAGCAGAAGCTCAAACTGGCTTGACTCATTCACGACGATGCCGCCGGAAAACCGTACTTTTTTCAAACGAATGGCAGAGGTCGCTGGTGCTTTTTGTAGCTTGTCAACGGGAGAGGTTCTGGTAATGGCGTGAAATGGTGAATACGTGGGGGAAAGAGAAACATGGTCTCGGTCATACCCAAATCAGTATCGAACCCGGTTCTGTAGCTCGGAGAGGATCTTGTCCAATAACTCGCGTACAAGGAAACAAGCAGCAGGACTCCCAGGATGGCCGTACTGTATCTCCAGAGCTCAGATACCCTCTTCTTCTGCATCTGGGCACATCTCGCGGCCTGGTCCGTCTCTCCTGGCAGGAATGCCACATGCTCTTCGTCTTGCATTATACAACGTCTCCAAGTGACTTGTCTTCCAATGTTTTGATCGAATGTGGTGTTTTGAAATCAATCAATCAATCCAGGACTCATCATGTTCAAAGGCAAACGAAGCCATCATGTTCAAGGGCAAATGAGCAGCAGGAAGAACCAGAGGGAGGGGGGGGGATGGCTGGAGACCCCGGAATCGTCTTGGGCAGAGGAGAGAGACACTCTGACCCGGCATCAAAAGGGACTGACTGCCCAGCAACCCTCATTTGTATCCGCCCCCAAGCTTACTTGCATTGCATCTCCATGCATTACATTGCATTATTGAGTCAAGCAACGCGTCCATGCAAGGAAATGAAGTGGAGGGTGTTGTTCGTGGATGCCCCTTCTTCTTACATGCATGCAGACTGGAGCCCACGCCGAGGGATGGTTTCTATGAACCCAGTAGCTCCATTGACTCTCTCTCTCTTCATCTCCTTCCCGAAGGACTGAGAGTTCTGAAACGCGCACACAAGGCCAGTTTACTCCGTCTCGCCTATTTATATTAGTTGCTTTGCCTTCTCGTGCCTCAAACTCAACCCAAATCTTCCCCTTCTTTCCCTTCCCACGATACCAACATCAGGCTCAGAGTCCACGTCTCGATCCCAACAGTTTCCATATTGTCTCTTTCCCACTTGCAAATCTTGACCATGAAGTTCGCCGTTGTATTTTCCATTCTGGCCGCCGCAGCATCGGCCGTTCCCGTGAGCCCGGGATCCGCGGATGTCGAGGTACAAAAGCGTGATTCCGACGACCCCAACACCGGAGTCCCCATTCCCTGGACCAAGAACTACGCCGACTACGAATAGTCACTCGGTTCGGTCTCATAGCCCAGGCCATCTTCGTGCGCGACGGTATGTGTATAGCTCAGCGCTAGGCAGTGTCTTACCTAACCTTTTCATGATCATCTAGGATGGAGTTGGGGAGGCAAAATAGACCTTGCCTTGTTGCAGAGAGGTGTGGTTGATGATATGTCAATTGGCTACGGACTCGTCCATTCAACATTGGCGATACTATCAACGCAAGTAGAGAATTGACAAACTGTGTTTTTATTTGTTTTTGTTTCTTTATCTGTGACAATGGCCATTATGGGCACGGCCATTATTCCGTAATGCTCTTCGCTCCATCACATTCCGTCCTCGTTCCGCTTGTGTCTTGTTAGCCAGCAGGGTACGCTGCCTAAACACGCATCTGTCAAAAATTAAACACGCATGTGCCATATTCGAAAAGATAAAGTAAGTTATGCTTTGTGGTTTCGTACTAGAGGCTTACCTTGTTTTAATGAATTGAGATCTTTATTTTATATAGAAAAAGAAAAAAGAATTCCTGAGTTAGTCCTAAATTGGATAGACAGCCCATCCCCCTGTTTTTAGTGTGGCTTATGTCTATTAATCTTCGTAGCATTAGTAAGAGTTAATGACAGCTTCCGGTATAAAATGAAATGGCTATATCTTGGGGAATAATTTAATAGCGGAGGGATACAAAGAAGCAATTATCATGGTGTTATGATATGTCATGTTAAGAGATGAAGACTGTGCGTTGGGACTAACGGCAGATGCGTGTTTAGAGGTCCGGGTAGGGTCGCACTAGTTAATACATTGATAATTATATCAGTAGTATAGTAACTAATAGCAAGCAGCATATTCAATTTTATTGTAAACTTCATGATATGGGTTTTCCCATTCGGCATTCGGCAGAGTTGTGCCGAGCCTCTCTACTGTACAACCCTAGTAAAGCATCCGACGGATCTCCGGAGAATTCTGCTGCCAAAGGTCATGTGCTCGCTCGTCTCTGTTCCCTCTCTTCCCCCTTCTCCCGCGGCAGATGATGGTTGTGTTGCACGAAAAAAGAGGCGCCGCCGACTGGCCACTAATTTGTGCGTGAATTATCCCTCATGCCTTGTGACAAGTTGGCATATAGTGGTTCTTGCGTTTCGCGTCTATTCGGCTACACCGGCGGCCCACACCGGCGGCCCCCATTGCGGCGCGGGGCGCCCAGTTTTATGTAGAGCCGGGCAAGGGGCAGGGGCAGGGGTAGGGTTAGTAGGGTAGGGGTGTGCGATTATCCAAGCACGAGACAACGGAACCGGGGAATAAATGTAGTAACAGGTGTCTTGTAGTTTATCAAGCATCAAGCTCAACTCGAAACAACAGCTCAACCGAAACCCCCATCATCTGCCAAAGAAAGGAAGGAGAAGAAGAGCAAAAATCGCGAAAAACTACTACGTGAGGTAAGAACATGTCACGATCAGACTTCTTCGAAATTTCACACGGGCTCATTCCATTCCTCACAATGACAGCCTGGACACTCACGGAGAGGATTCCTTTAAGGACGTCCTGCTGCGTCCCCTAGGATCACTTACCACGCCCCGGGTCGGAAGAAAATCCGTCTACCTTGCGTCTCTGAGGGCGACCAAGGACGTTCTTCTCCTTCTCACATCTTTGATCGCCATTGTGGCCTGCTGGAGAGCCCCGTCCCTTGAGGGGGGGAAATCACCGACCACGCCATGCGACTGTGGGAACTCGGTGGCAGAGGCCAAGGCCATGGGATGTGTGTACATGCATGATGATCTAGCCCCCGCGTGGCTCCCCCAGCATTGTATGGACCACGAACTCAAGGCGGCTTTTGACAAGGCCGGGGACGGGCCAGGGGGCCGGTGGCAATACTTTGCCGACGCCAACCTCACGCAGAGATTGACAGTAGACTAGGTTGGTCTGTTCGCGGACAGCCCGGGGAAATACTTCTACACGACGCCGCGCTGGCATCTCATGCATTGCAACTACTACTGGCGCAAGATGTTCAGGTCACACCTTGGCGGGGTCCAGATCGAGGGACGGTACAATAGTGAGCGACACGTTAAGCACTGCGGCGAGGTTTTTGAGACGTATCCTCAGCCTCTGACGTACTCTTATGTCGCGTTGAAGAGCAGCAGCCCTGATCCACCGGACTTTGAAATCCGGTGCTTGAAAGAGGCGGGCATTGACCCTTTTAAGTTCAGGATCAATGGTCATAGGTAGTTCTGACCGTCCATCGGTTCCCATCATCAAATCTCGTGCTCGAGGAGGGCACGGGGTCATCGAGAGCGGGCAATCTTCATGATGTAGCATCATTTTGGAAAGAAGATGCCGTTTGAAATGAGCTTGTTGCTAGATAGATGTGTTGCAGCATGACGGGACGGGTGCAGCGGGCAGACGTCATCTACCTGAGTCTTGTCGCAGCAGAGCACAAGAGAGCACGAGCCTCATAGGTGACCAATTTTTGGGGGTTGATTCGTCTGATACCTATCCCCACGTTTCTATTGCTTGAGACTCGTGATGAAAATGTATTCATGAATGCTCCACAGCTCCACAGCTCCACAGCCAGCGACGAAGAGATCGAGCACCAATGTCAGCCAACGCTGGATGCTGAATGCAGAATGCAGAACAACAAGAGGAAGAAAAGCGCCGAAGTAGGTTGAGGCTTGTGGCACTGTTCTTTGAAACCCGAGTGTCCAAGGATATTCTGTCGGATTGATTGTAGAGTTGTGGCCCTGGTGGGTGTTCGGAGTAGAGTTCGCCCGGAATGCCGTGAAGGCGCGAAGCAGAGAGTGTTGGTCTTACGTATGCACGGTCTGGCCAGCCCCACATGGGCATCACTGACCTCACTGAAGGAGTCACTGAAGAGTCACTAAAGAGTCGCTAAAGACCCAGCCGATCAGATCAGCAATGGTTCTCGAGACATTCAATGGATTGCTTCATCTTTTGTTTGCTGAATTGTTCGGGTGAGTGTAGCCCTGATTATACTACTTGCCGCGAGGCATGAAAATTCACCAATTGGACCTGGACCCTGGTTCCTGCTGATCAAGCCCCACGTGGGCTAATACGCCGGCATGCTGACCTGACCGACATGACAGATTCACAGATGGACCTTCCAACAATGCCTTGTTCTGCCACCTCGACTCGCTCAACTCGACTCGCTCAACTCGACTCCAATCCATCAAAGCTCTCAAAGCTCTCCGTCCGACAGACAACGCAAACAAGCTCGTGCCGCCCCCTCGCGCAAAGCAAACAAAGCTGACCGACGCAACAAGCCGGCCCGCTGCCCATCATGGAGCCGCTCAACCAGCTCAGGCGTCGCTCCACAAACCTCTTGAAACAGGCTCAGCAGAACATGCCCACCATGCCGAATATGCCGAATATGCCAACCCTACCCAAGAAAATGAACATGAACATGGACATGAACATGCCCTCCTTCCAGAAGAAACTCCCATCCCTACTACCACAATCCCGCCAGAAGAAATCCCACCCCGACGACTCCGTCCAAGCTACCTGGGAACGTATCGATGTTCCCTCCCTGCCACGATCCTCGCACTCACTCAATGTTGTATCCGGATGTGCCTACGTTTTCGGCGGTGAGGCGGACCCCCATCAACCATTACCTGTCGGCAATGACATGCACGTCATTCGGCTCCCCTTTAGCGGCGCCGGCGCCGACTATTTCACCGTCAAGGCCAAGGCGGCAGCCCTGCCTGATGAACAGACGACGGCGGCTGCACAGACTCCCGAGCGGAGCTCTGAAGAGCTTCCCGATCAAACGCCACAAAACAGCCTGGACGAAGTGCCCCTCCTCCAAGACACTCTGAAGGGAAAGGGAAAGGGAAAGGGAAAGGGAAAGGAGACCGCGACCGACGACAAACCCGAGTTGGGACCCGAGTTGGGGGACGTTCCGTCTCCACGAGTCGGGCACGCCACAGCTGTCATAGGATCGCGCATCTTCCTCTTCGGCGGGCGAGGCGGCCCCGACTCGGAACCTCTCGACGAGGCGGGACGAGTCTGGGTATACGACACCCGCTCTCACACGTGGTCCCATCTCGACCCCGTCCCGGCCGTCAAGGGCGGCGCCATCGTACCTCACCCTGCTCCGCGAAGCTACCACTGCGCCACGGCCACCGATCGTCCCCGCGACTTCCCTCGCCCTGCTCCAGGCCGTCCCCGGAAACCGAAGACTTGGCGCCAGTGGGCAGTAGGCGACACGTCCAAAACGGGAATCCCTCAGGACCCCGTCGTAGGGTACGTCGCCGAAGGTGCCGTCGACGAGGAATCAGACGGGTACGGAACCTTCCTCGTCCACGCAGGCTGTCTTGCCGGCGGCCATCGCACCAGCGACCTTTGGGCCTTTGACGTCCGCACTCACACCTGGACCGAGCTGCCCGCCGCGCCGGGCCCTCCCCGCGGCGGCTCCGCCATGTGTATCAGCAAAAGCCGGCTCTACCGTTTCGGCGGCTTCGACGGCCAGGCGGAAATCGGCGGCCAGCTCGACTTGCTGCATCTCGAGGTGGAAACGTTCGATGACGGCCACAGCAAAGGCGAGGTCGGCATCCACGCCCGAGCAGGCTGGCAAACCATCCCGCAGGAGGACAAGGCCGACGCATCATCCACCGAAATCCACGCCGAGCCTCGTCAGAAATGGCCCGCCCCTCGCAGCGGCGCCTCCCTGCAATCGCTCACCGTCGGTGGCGGCAAAGAACTTCTCGTCTTGTGCATGGGCGAGCAAGGGCCGGGCGCCGAGGGACGCGAGGGACGCGAGGGAGCAGGCTCCTTTTTCAGCGATGTGTGGACCTTCCATGCGCCTCCGCTGGGGATGAGCGCCGCCAGTCTCACGGCAGCAGTGTATCAGGCCATGGGGCGGAAGACGGGCGAGGGCAAGTGGGAGAAACTGCGGACGGGCCCGCGCGACGACGAGGGTGGCCATGAGGTTCCAGCCGGAAGGGGATGGTATGCAAGTGCGCCCATGACGGACGTCGAGGAGTCTGGAATAGTGATTTGGGGTGGAATGGGGTCCGACAACAAGCGCATTGGTGATGGTTGGATACTGCGGCTGGGACAGTGAGACAGATGCTCTACATATGAATGAATTTGATGCGCCATGTCTATCTATCTCGACGGAATGACAATCAATTCGCTTTGCAAAAGTGAACATTACGGTCCAATGCAATGTCATTGTTGCGTACGTGTGTATGTGGCGTGTCATGGCATCCAGTCACAATCACCTCGTCTGGCTTGAGACACAAATGACGATTTCCCCGCAGAGCCAGGATGAAACTTGTTCTATAAGATTATGGCATTTTCAACAAAATGGAGTCATGTACAGTTGTTGTTTTTTCTTCGAGACCTCTCCAGTGTTTCCTCAGCACCTAAAGCGTACAACCAGCCATGTGAAAAAAATGAAAAAACTCCCTCTGCCAAAAGAAAGAAAAAAAAAAGATGAAACCTACAAGTCAGGCCTCGTCTTCTCAGCACCCCACGGCTCATCCAACAAGTTCGTCTGGCCCTTGCTGTTCTCGCAAGTTTGTCTCCCGGTCAAGGGGCCAGCCTTGGGAACCTTTGCCGCAGCACTGGCATCTCCACCGCTGGCTTTCAGCGCCTTGAGCAGGTCGACGACCGTCTCGGGAGTCAAGTCCTCGTAGTAGTCGTCGTTGATCTGGATCATGGGCGCGTTGACGCAGGCGCCGAGGCATTCCACCTCGATGAATGTGAAGAGGCCGTCGGGGGTGGTCTCGCCCTGCTTGATACCGAGATGTTCCTTGATGGCTTTGACGATGACGTCGGATCCGCAGCCGCCTAGTTGGCAGGGAGTCTGTTGAGCCGAACATTCCAAACGAAAAGTCAGTATTTCTATTCAATTTCTATTTTTGTATTTTTTATTTTGTTCAGGAAGGGGAGAGGGATCTGCCAAAGGACAAAAAAGGGTTTGCGTAGTCGAGGGACTAGAAGAGGAGAATTAGCGTACCGTTGTGCAGGCCTGCACGAAGAACTTGCCCACGGGGCTTCGGTTATACATGGTGTAGAAGGAGGCTACTTCGTAGACTCGCATGGGGGGCATCTCCAGCAGACGGGCGACCTCGTTCATGACGCTGATGGAGGTGAAGCCGTGCTGGCGCTGGCCGAGATCCAGCAGGGGCATGACGGCGGCCTTTTTGTACTGCTCGGGGTATCGCTTGAGGATTTCGGCAATGACCGTCTCGCTCTCCTTGTTGAATCTGAAGGGGATGTCGGGGTTGTTGTCTGCGGTGTTGCGATGCTGGACCCGTTCATGTTAGTTTTTTTGGTTTTTTCCACATTGCTGATTTCCGTCCTTCAGAGGGTCCCCGGTCCCGGTCCCGGTCCCGGTCTAACTGATAGCTTGGAGAACCTCTGATTCGAATGATGGAAAGGGAGACGCGGGCGCGCGAGGTGGACACGAGTACGTACCACCATGAGAGAGTCGCTCGCCCGACAGGCTGAGATGGAAAAGGAGCGCGGTTGTGGTCGGGCCACGCGCGAGGCAGCGCGTAGGCATGAGCGAAACAGAAAGGGTGTCATCTTGCTCGCCATTGTGAGAATGATTGATCGGCGTCCGAATGAACGACGACGGGTGGTGTGGTGGGGGCGAGGAGTGAGTCTTTGTGAGCTTTCTCGAGAGAGCTTTCTCCCGGGTTTTGGTTGTTGCTTGCAAATGAAAGGATGTGATTGGTGGGTCGGGTGATGGTCGGATGACGAGGTGGGTAGAGAGAACCAACCGCACGACTTCACGAGCCAACGGCCATGCCATTTGGTCAAATGCGAGGCCGCCATCAAATCAAGTAAGACGTGGGTTCATTGTAGTTGAAGTGAATAATCCCGAATGTCTCGAGTGACGTCCGCACGGAGGAGTTGGCTGCTTGGAGAGAGGGAAAACCAAACAAGTTGGAGACAATCCTTGCTAGACCTCTGCCAAAGGCCGTGCTTTCAGATACGCATAGATGAAGACAACTTTCCTTCTACTCATCTACCCATCTGATTCCCATCTAATACTCATCTACTCATCCATCAGCGCCTTCAACTCCTCGTCCAGGCCTCGCCTCTCACCCACCTCCATTCCCGCCACTCTCTTCGCCCTCTCCTCACTCGCCACATACTCCTCGGGCATCCCCAACGTCTCGTCCCTGCCGAGTATCATGTTCGCAACCCTCATGCCACACCTTGCCGCAGAAGGCATCCCGTGGCCAGAGTACCCAGCACTGATCCACAAGTGTCCCTCCCCATCATCCCCATCTAGCTTGCCTCCAAACGCGGCAGGCACACGACCAACCCGGGGTGATGGTCCTTGGCGTACCCCATGATGCCCGTCCATTC
Source organism: Epichloe hybrida (assembly GCA_019022495.1). Classification (NCBI taxonomy): domain Eukaryota; kingdom Fungi; phylum Ascomycota; class Sordariomycetes; order Hypocreales; family Clavicipitaceae; genus Epichloe; species Epichloe hybrida. The sequence goes on along the minus strand of JAFEKR010000019.1, from coordinate 723,584 downwards.
ATACTTTGCATCAAGCTGCTTCTCCTCCTCGTGCCCCGGCCCCCGGAGCTTCACGCGCCGTCGGAGCTCATGTCGAAGGTTCTCGCCAATCACATTATTCACTTGGCTGTCGTCCCAGATGCCCACTTCCGCACCAGGAGCGCCGAACCTCTCTCCGCCAAGAATGAGGATTCCATCGTCGTCCCGCTGGATCAAGTAGTCATCATTGTCTCCTCGCATCCATACATGCGTGTGCTCAAGAGGGACATGGCCCCTCGGCGGGGCCAGCCCGGCAACCTGCCCGCGGACCGGTGTGATGATGCCCGTCATCTTGGGCAACAGATGGGATGTGTACCCGTTGCAGGCGAGCAGAACATCTTTGGCCGCCATCTGGCCGCGAGGTGTGTGCACGATCCAGCCGTCGCCAATGTGCTGTAGATGCTCCACGGGCGTGTTGGTCTGCAAATTGTACTCGGACGCCGGATGCTCCTGCAAGAGATTCTCCAGCGTCCACGCCACGAGCTTGTAGGGCCACAGCTTGGCAGCGACGGGCTGGTAAACGGCACCGTGTGCGTGGGGGACTCGGAGCGTCCCGAGCCCCTCGGCATCTTTCACGAGAATCGTCTTTTCCGCAAGATCAGGGTGCTCGTGCTGCAGCCGTTGCACAATCTTCTCCACGGCATCAAAGGCTTCCTCGTCGAAGAAGGCGTGAACTCCGCCCACCGCATGCCAGTCGCACGAAATCCTGTTCTTTGCTACAAACTTGCTGAGGAAATCAAATGTCCCCAGCTCGAATCGCGCGACGCTAGGCTTGGACGTGTATATCACGGGCTGGCAATGGCCGCCATTCTTTTTTGTTTTTTTTTTTAACACGTGTTAGTCCCCTGTTCGAACGTATGCACGAGAAACTCACGAGCCTCTGTTTCTCCGGGACTTTCAGAGCAGGCATATGAATAAAATATTGCTTCGTTACTCACCCGCCCGGTAGCGCCCCAGCACGCTTCTCTCGCTTCTACATGCACGACACCTCGACCCCCGGCTACTAGTTCCCTCGCAGCAAATGTGCCGGTAATTCCAGTGCCGACTACGACGACATCAGCGGTGGGGGGTAGCTTCTCGTTGGTCCGGTGGCCCAGCAGAACGGTAGAGGGATTCTTGTGCCAGTATGACTGAGTGCTTTGGGTGGTGGGAAGCCCAGATTGGCCATCTTGGAGCTGTGTGCCCGTCATTGTTTTCTTTATCTCGTAGGGAACATGCAACCGTCTCGTGCAAGACTGGCTAGTTCGGAGCTTGCAGTGGGTGGGTTTGTCTCTTGTCTCTTTATATCCAGATGATGAGACACACAGGAAGATGGGCTTGTCTTCCCGATCCATCACCCATGTACTTGCTTTACCCCCTTACCCCGCAATTAATCAAGTTGTCAAGTATCTAGGTATCTGGTATCTAGAAAGGCAAGAGGTACACGTAACACGGTTACACGCCAGAGTCACACCGTCACAAATGGGTCGATAGAGACTGTTGGGTCGAAACATGTTCATGCCATTTCGTCGTAGAACCATGACTAACAACAAATTGGCATCTTCTCTCATGCCCCAAGACGCCATCCAGATCCGCCGTGCTCCTGCCAAGAGTACCAGTGTACTAACAAATGCCGGCTCAACGCCAGGCGCAAAATATCTATATCTACATGTATTCTGCAATCATCCATAGACGCCTTGTACATTCCAGAAAAACACAGAGCCACTCTCTTCGCATTCAACCCACCATCGCTGCATGTTGCAGTTTTGAACCCCAGAAAGTCTTGGTGACGAGGCTTGTCTAGCGCCGGATGGTGCGAGACCTGTATACTTGATATCTATCCATCGCAAGCCTCGTCTCCCGCCTTACTTCCTGATCAGAGCTCGGCGAGGAATAGTCGACGGCGCAATACACACATAATCGACAGCTCGGTGATGAACACGGCGTCATCTCATTGCTGCTAGGCTACGCCAGCCAGCTGTCGCCACACAAGCTTCGCACTCCCCCGGACTTCCTTCATTAAGAAAAAAACCAACTTGTACATGTTCCAGCACAAGATATGCTGGCTTCCTCTCATCGTTACACCATCTTACTGGTGCCAGGGGTATAAAATATATATAAATATTGAACAATCATCATGAAGGGTCGGTATATGCGCTCATCAATGTAGAAGGGAAAAGGGGGGAAGTGCAATGATAATGTCTCGTACGTGTTTGGTCGTATTTGCTTCCGTTATACGTCCATCATTTCTGTGTCACTGTCGATAGCAATTGACACGGGGAACATCTCAGCAGGGCCCCAGCTGCCTTCGTAAACGGTGGCTGGTGCGTTGCGATGCTCGGCAACCCATCGTAAGCCTTCAAGTTCGAGTACCTGGTCCACAATAGGTCGGTCTGTTGGCTCCTGAGCTGTCATCCATCTGACGATTGAATCCAGAGAGCTAGGGTGGAATGCCTCGACCATGAACTCTAGAGGTTGCTGCAGCTCCGATCTCTTAAACGACCGGAACAGGTTTCCGGCACTATGCGTATTCACGCCCTGCAGCTCATCGGTTTGTGCAGATTCCGTCGACTTGCCGATAGAGTCCCGTTGGACTTCAAGTGACGGTGTCCAGGTAAGACTGGGAACCTCGGAAAGGTCCCCAGATCTCAGGGCGATCCAAGTAGGGCCGTTATCAGGAAGGACAACATTCGCAGCCGCCTCGAGAGTCATGAGACCTAGGGAGAAGATATCTGCCGACTGCCCAGCCTTGCCTTTGAGCATTTCCGGCGCCATGTATTCGCGGTCGCCCTCGACATCAACGCCAGCGGTCGAAGTGCATGGTTGAGCGAGTCCAAAATCACCAATCTTCAGAGCGCCCTCAAACGTAACCAGAATGTTTGCTGGCTTCATATCCAAATGCATAAATCCTGCGCCGTGAATTTCTCTCAATCCCTGCAGATGGTCAGTTACCAGTCCTAGCACTCGTGCGGGCGATTCGTGGCACTTACCAAGCAAAGATCTTGCAAGATTTTGAAGATACGAAAATCGTCCAGCCTACCACCTCGCCCAACATTGCCTAAAAATTTGTCCAGGGTGCCTTCTTCGCAAAACTCGGTCTGAATATAAAGGTGGAAATTGTGCTCCCAGTCGTCAATGTACTGAACAACGTGCTCAGCGTGTGTCAAGGCTTTCAGAATGTGTGCTTCACGAAGCTTCGTCTCTCTGTCCTTGGGTCCATGATACGAGTGCCTGCTCTTCTTAACGGCGAAGACTTGGCCCTTCTCAGGGCTTCGAGAGGCGCTACTGCTTGGTGTTACAGTGCCAAAGGCATTCGGGTGCGCAAGCTTGGTCACACGGTATACCGTGGAAAACTCGCCTTTTCCCACTTGTTCCACCTTGTCAAACCTTGAATACAGGCTTGCATCCACGTCGATGTTGCTGGTTCTGGCATTCACAGGTGTGACAAAGATGCTAGTCGACGAGCGAAAGTCGCGAGCCGTGGTAGGGGTCACGGGAGGTGGCATGCTGTTCTCATTGTGACTGTCGACAGCCTGTGAAATAGACAAACGGCTTGTGTCCAAGGGTAGCAAGGTCTCCTGGGGAGTCTGAGGCGTTCGACGGCCGTCAACTGGGCTTCCTGAGAAAAAAAAATTGGCAATGGCATTAGTATTGGTAAAAAACAAAGACACCCTGACTGTGGGCAAATACTAACTTGTGGATTCTCTCGATGGAGCTGGCGCTGGTTTCACTGCGGAAAGTGGCAGAACAAAGGTTCGATTTGCACTAGGACTCTCAAGTGACTGTTCACTGAGATTGCTCAAACTTGGGGTGAGAATTGTTTTTGTCGGCGTTGGTGGAGCATCGTTATCCAATGGCAAGTCGTTGCTGTCACAAAATAACTTGCGATCTTCGCCCTCGAGGCTCAGAATGCTACCACGGCGTGAAGCTTGTGATGCTGAACCACGCTGGAAGATGGAAAGACCTTTTGCAGGATGTCCAAAAGTGTCAGGGGCGCGGGAGGACGACGGAAAGAATGGCGTCGAAGGTATTCCGGCGAAAGAGTTTCGGTTGTTACCCTTCCTCTTCATCGCACTGCCGACCGGGGGAGGAAATGTTGCAAAAGGGTTCGTATGCTTTTTGCACGGAGTATCCGGGGGCGCAATTTTCTTGTCAGCCTCATCCTCTGGATTTCGGTTGACCTTGGAAATTAGTCCAGTTGAGTTGAAAGCACCTATCCAGAGTTGATTGGACTGGCTTGGTGTTGCAACCGCTTTGATATGCTCATTGGTAGACCGAGCAGTGGGCCTGGTGGCATTCAATGGCAAAGAACGAGAGAACGGATGGGACTTGGGTTTTTCTGCCACTTTGGTCGATGGCACGAATGATGAGGTCTCTTCTTCTGTAAGGCTGTTGCCAGAAGCGGAAGTCGTGAGTGTTCTAGAGAGAGGATGGGGCTGATGACCCTTGTTGTCCATGGAATGAATAGATGCGCTGGGGAGAGGTCCCCCGGCGCTGAATGGACTGTCGCGAGGGGCTTGTGGTGGTACGAAATGATCTGTAGAAAGCCGCGGCCGACTCCGAGCTGGTGTAGAATTTTCCGCGCCCATCTGCGCAAGTTGTCTTTCACCCGATCTTCTTCCCCAAGACCCCTTGTCACCATAACGCTGCTGCAAAGTAGATTTCCGCAAGGAAGAGGATCGCTTGGGCAGATTGGATACGGGGCTAGGCGAAGCAAACGGTTCTCGTCGGATGGATGAAGGGTCATTAAAGGCCCCAGAAAGCTCGTATTCGGATGGTATCGAGTCCTCATGAATGTCAAAACTCTGCGAGGATGTCGTGTTTGTGCCAAATATGCTCATGTCACCCGACTGGCCAAGGCCTGTGATTCCGTGCAAGCTGCGTCGTTTGGCCATTGGACTGCCTTGGTTGGGATAGTCCAGATTCATAGTCGCATCACTGCGCTTTAACGCACCAGTTGTTGAAACCAAATACGGCTCGTTGCTGGCAACGTCCAAGGCTTTGAGAGCTGCGTACTGCGAGGAACCCGAAACGTCCAAGTGGAAACTGTGGCGAGATGGTTTGTCTCCTAAACTGTGAGTAGAGCGAGGCGATGATCTACTGTTTTCCTGACCTCGTGGAGTAGCTGACGTTGGGGAAGATAATACGGATGTTTGTCCCATATTACCAGAATCGGGAGTTGCGCTGAGCGCTCGTTTGAGGGGACTTTTCGGCGAAGCCCTCGCGCGCGCCAACGGTCGGGACGAGTTTGTTGACGTTTTTGCGGACTTTGCGGAGCGCAGAGACAGTCGAACACTCGGTCGGAGAGGTGTCAAAATGGATGATTGGTGAGGGTAGGTGGCGTGTGCGGACGTGACAGCCGGAGGGGCCGTCTGTGGTTGCGATGGTGCGATGTGCTGCCTTTGAGGTGTTGCCCCGAATCGTCGACACGGTGATTGTGGTGAAGCTTGTCGTGAACTGTCGGAGCTCTGTGAGCTTGTTCTTGACAGAAACTTGGATGGTGATCTGGATATGGAACGTCGGAGACTCCTCGCGGCTGACGTGACGTCCATATGATGTGCATGGGTGGGCGATGGCAAAGCCAAAGTGCCTCCTCCATTGGAAAAAGACATGGTGGTGTTTATGAGCTTCGCTGGAATGCAACGTCTTGTCCTCGGATGCTGTCGCAGGCTGCGGACCGATAAGGAATGGCCAAGTATTGTGTGTATATATACCTGATGGTCCCCCGTTCCCAGCAGCTGAAAACGAGCTAGGATTGGTGCTGATACGACGGACTGCTTGAAGACTGGTCTTAGATATTGAGGCGACGCACTCAAAGTCTAGATGAATCTGGGGATATAAAAAGAGTGTTGTTTTCACTACCCAGCGGTGTGGACCAAATCGTGCGTCGAAGTGCCACCTTCGTTTGCCAGGTATCAACGATTCTGTCTCATGTCTCGTCGGTTTATGGCGATTTTTTTTTTTCAATAAAATGAAAAAGTGGTAATTTCGCAATATCGGCGACTTTATGCCTTTCTTTGGCGCGGCCAGTTGTTCAGGAAAGCACGGGGCTGAAAGAGGGACGGGGGCAGCAAGACCAGTCGTGAAAGAGGAGGTGTTGCTCGGATTCGTGGCATTTAGCACATGATGCAAATTCACCCAGTGATCCCTCTCTCCAAACACACGACCACTTTCTGCAGCGCGGGTTGTTCGTCGTTCGTCGTTCAGTCTTCTCTCAGCTCAAAGGCGCATCCAACACTCAGCTCATAACGAGGATCGAGTGCTGGTCCGTGACTCACACACAAGGGAGAAAATGACAGCGACAATGGGGAGCGAACAAAACATGAACACACGAAAGTCGTCGACTGGAATGTCAAGGGAACATGTGGATGGTTCAGTGTTCAATAGAGGGTGTGAGGAGGATTTGGGCTAGAGGAGCTAGCGACTCCTGCTCGATTTGGGTTGACAGTGCGGGCTGGGCTGCCAGTCGCGCCTGCCGGGGTGTGCGGGAGGTGGAGTGACGCATTTGTTTACAGTCTTACCCGCTTTCGGCTAGCGCAACGCGCTGAGACGCGTCCCCTGTTGGGCAACACAAACCTCAACACGCCACCCCTCCACCCTAGCGTGGGAAATCCCAGTTTGTGTATGGGCATTTTCGTGCTGCCCTTGCCCTTGTTGTTGGGTAGGGTAGCAGGCAGGCAGGCAGGAACTGCGCCGCATTGCTCTTTGTAGCTGCCTTGTGAAGCCCTCGACCAAGGAACGCGCGCAAGTAGAGCTTGATTCGTTGTCTACAGTTTCTTCTCCCCAGACAAAACAAAGGCCTTGTGTGCTCGCTAGTCTCTCTTTTCTCGACATGTTGGTCTCTGACCCCTTTTCTACCCCGTACGAGCGCTAGCTAGTATCGCAATAATATGGTAAGCCCGTTCTTCTAGGGTTGAGGGTGTGTCGAGAGAGCCACCTGCATCGATCCTCGAGGTCATATTTCGCACACGCACTCCGTACACTGTCTGACCCGTTCTCCGTGGGAGAGGAGGGCGGCTGCATGATTGCTTTTTGCCACCACAATAAATACGCACAAGCGTTTGCCTGATAAACACGCCCCCCCAAAAAAAAAAAAAACCGACCCAATGACGAGATTTTGTAGCTGTGGACCCCTATTCGTGCTGTCAGTGGGAAGCAAGGACGTTGGTCGCTCGCGGATGCGACCCGCGTCCGTCAAGCCGGCTGTTACTGCACACATCGTGCTTGTTATTGAGGTTTTTGCTTTCTTGTTCGAGGCTAAAGCCCTACATGGCTACATCACATCCCTGCGCCCGTTCGTTAGACTCGAGTCAAGATAATTCTCCAAATAATCACTTGTCCTCAATCCCTCTGGCCAGGTCCAGCGAATACTATGGAAACTCCCAGCATCGCGTCAAGATACTGAATGTCAACAAATAGTCTACTTTGTCTAATCCTGTTGCTCCCCACTACATGCCGGGGTAGCTAGCAATCAATTCTAAATTGCGGCCAGAACAAAAAAAAAATGCAGTCTCCTGCTTCCAAGGCCTTTCCCAGCCCCTATTCTTCCGCGATTTCATCTCGCTTCGGAATTGATAGTCTGGGGCCCGGCCCCATCATTCCAGCTTGCTGCCAGTTTGTTGCCCGATTGCCTGACCCTGAATCAAAGTTTTATCGCATACCCGTCGACGAGGGGTCACCCTCGTGGGTAGCGAGGAGTTATTCCCTACGGAGTACTCCGTACCAGTAGTTCCTCTCATTTTGATGGAGAAGAGAACTGTTTGACTTGCGTTCGCGAGTCGGACAAGCAGGTCGGGACCTCTCTCCCCCCCTCCCCCCCAATGCTTGATCGCGAACCAGAGACCCGAGACTGCCCCTCACGCTTTCCTCAAAGGTGAACGTGCGCCGTTGTAGCTTGTTCTCCCACAGGCCAGGAGGGGAGAGAGAAATGCAAGCAATCGTCAGGCACGTTCTCGGTGTTATGAACTTCACAATGCAAGGGTGGAATCGCTCTCGTGAAGTCGGTCTAGACGGCCAGTCTTGCCTGGTTGACCGCCAACCCATCAGACTGACTGACAGTGCACAATTTTTATGGGACATGGCGGACATGCATGCATAAGACGGTTAAAACTACGGACTACCGCACTGTGAGGAAATTATGTATGGGCTGCATGAGGGTCCAGGGTCTCATCGTGTAAACAAGCCGCCGGTCTGTTTCTACGTACGGCGTGCGGCTTACTACTGCGTTACGAATGTATGTACGTATGTGTGTACGCATGTAGGTACGGTGCGGTCCTCCCGCACTGCGTGGTCCTTCGTTACAATGTCGGAACAATGAAAGAAAAAAGGGGGCAAGTTTTGATGAAGAATCGTGCCGTCGTGCTTGGAAATAAAGTGGCAACTGCCAATAGTACCACGTTGCGATGGCTGATGCCTCGACCTGCGCCGGCTGACAGGTCAAGTCCGTTTCGAGGCACCATGGGCGAAGCGCTGGTACCCTACCCTAGGCTTCCAGAGAGTTATGCACAAACGGCGACGGAATGAACAAGAAACGCGATACGAGTTGCAATACAACAGTTTGAACAAGTGGTGCGGAGAATAAGCTCGTTCAAATGCCTGGCGAACCACCAGACACCGGGCCCTTGTTCAATTCAAAGGGTGAAGCCTGGCCTGAACCTTTGCTTGTTCGATTGCATGGTTTCGCATCTCCATGCCCTTGATGATAAAGCACGGATTACGGAGTATACTCTGCCCCAATAGCAAGGAAGCGACAACCATGTGAAACACCAAATCAATTCATGTGCCCCACGTCGAAAAATCGCCCTACTTGGAAATTATTTGGAGCAAGAAATGTCACAATGCCAACAAGGTGTTGCCACGAGCGCCATGTATGTATGAATCCTGCTCCGTAGACGTAGACGCATGCATAGTCACCGCAGGAGTAAGCACACTCGTATTTTGCACAATGACAACTGGCAAATTTCCTCAATATAGCTCCATCTTTTCGAGATGAATGAGTCCATTCGGTGGCTATATCGGAGGGGAAAAAAAAAAGGGGTGGAAAGAAGAAGAAAAAAATCAGCACCTGACACAAAAAAGCACACAATCGTATCAAAAGGTTGTAGGAGTATCAACCGCAAGGCCTCGCAAGAACTCACTGGGATAAACTGGCGCAATTTGACGCCGGCCTGGCTGAAGACAGCCGCTGTCTCCCTATCCATGCTATAACCGTGGGCGTAGACGACTTCTGTGATGCCCACTTGGCAGATCTTAATGCTGCAGGTCAAGCACGGACACGTGTCGCAGTAAAGCACTGAGCCGTCTCTGATTCGTTCCCTGCCTGCCTCGAGGAGGGCATTCTCCTCGGCGTGGATGCACAAACAAGTGGCCAGGCCGACGCCCGAGCCATTGCCATTATTGCAGCGGGGGCAGCCTCCTTCGGCACAGTTGCGGATCCCGCGAGGGGTGCCATTGTATCCGGTGCTGATGACACGACGCTCTCGACCCACGAGGACGCATCCCACCCGACGCTTCATGCAGTTGGATCTTTGGGCGGCCAGAGATGCCAGAGCCATGAAGTACGTGTCCCACCCGGGGCGGAGTCGATCGGGATTTGGAATGTCAAGCTTGCCGAGCGTGGCATACAAGTGAGCGAGTGATGACGATGTGTTGAGAAGCCTGACCGTGGCGCGGGAGATGAGTGGTTGGAAGCCCCCGTGCGGGTCGTAGAGATGACTATCGCTGCGGGAGACAAAGTGCTCGAGCGTCACGTCGCTCCCGCCAGCGATTCTGGCCCGCTGCTGGAAACGCCGCCATCGGACGGTGAGAGGTGCGTCGATAGACAAGAGGAGGAAGAACGGGCGGCGCACGAAGACGTCGAGCGCGGCCTCGGTGGGGATGTCCGTTGTCACGAAGCGGCTTTGCCAGCGCAGCGTGACGTAGTCGAGAAGAGCCTCGGGAGAGGCAAACGTGTGGGCTTGCCCTTCAAGATGGGGTCGCGACGCCAGCCATGTCGATGTATCCGATGCCGCCGGATCTTGGCCACTCCTGGTGGTGAGAGTCGGAGCACCTGAGGATGCCCCCTGAGACGCCGAGGACTGGGCACCTGCTGAATCAGAGGATGCCGCGTGGCCATCGTCACGCGAAGAGTCATTGTCCTGCCTGCGCGGCTCCAGATAGAGATGTTTGAAGCCATGATGCTCGACGAGATATTGAGCAACCGTCTTTTTGCCGGAGCAGATGCCTTGTCTTGCAGGTCAGATAGGCTTAGACTCAGTGTGGCAGGAGCAGAGGCTACATGTTCTTACCGCCACAAACTCCAATGAGCATTGTTTTGTTTTTTCTTGTTCCTTGACGGAGTAGCCGCTCTGTGTAGTAGCAAAATGGTGGTTTTTGTCGGGAAAAGGTCGTCCTCGGTTGGCTCAAAGAACTTCTAGACGTTGGAAAACGTGGACCTGGCGCGCGCGCCTTCTGAAGCTGAGTCGTGTGGGGTTCGCGCGCCGCCCGGATGCAGCAGGGTCTTCTTACCAACGGTTTGTCGCCAATGCATGGCATAAGCGAGGTGAAGAGGGAATGATCCTTGAATGAAGCTGGACTCATGTGGCAGGGAATCCATGGTTTTTTTTTCAGGGTAGACAGACAATACGTTCAGAGGAAGCTGTGCTCAGTGCGGAATCTTGAAGCCAATCAGGTTGTTATTGTCTCTCAAGCAGTTTCAGGCATAACACATTCTATGGCAAATACCCGCCCTACGCTTCTGTGACTGAATATGGCAAAAAAAAAAAGACTTCATTTTCAAAAGACAGCCAGAGTGAACGTATCATTATCGACAGGGTTCTTCTGCATGCAAGAAATACTTTCAAGACACACCCTTGAAAAGCCATCCATGGTGAAAACATCCTGATTGTGTCATCGGTTGGGCATGAACCGGGTGACGATTGAGACCAGGGTTAGTAGTTAAGACATTGTAATGATGTCGAAAAAAATTTCAACAAGGGGTGCTCGGAGCCGAAAATCAGGGAATTTAAAATGAAAAAAGGGGCTTTGAAAACATCAAAGTCCAAAAAAGAAGGTAAATAATTCCAAGACGAATAAGCAAAGGAGCGTAGATAAAAATAAAAATTCTCCGGTACAGGGAATCGAACCCTGGGCTGCTCGGTGAGAGCGAGCGATGTTAGCCACTACACCATACCGGATGATGTGCTTTAATGCTACAGTAGGAAACTATTGAACTTTAATTTGTTTTCAAAATTCTCGAAAATGCTTTTTGCGTGATTCTAGGGACCTATTTGATCCGGACCACTAGCCGGGAGTGACAATGATGTTTTCTTGTTTGTCTTCATCAGCGTATTGATAGAATCAGAGGTACGTATCCATCAAAAGCCACTCACTCATGACGCTTTTGCAATCCGTGGAAACTCGTACGCACTCCGAGTGCAGGGTGGCATCCCCAAAACGCTTGTGGCATGCTCAAGTTTCCCCGCGGCGGGGCACTTCGGTCAGCCAGCAGCGCAGCGGCCGTTTTTGTATCATCAGCCTGACACGACTTGCTCGTGACGATCCTCATCGTCTGTCATCTGACAACCTGCCTACATCCAGACTGTCCAAACACTCCTATTCACCCGATGTCCATGAACATACCTCGACAGCAAGACCCTCATCTACATCTCGACACAAACGCGACGCGACGTTCTATTACCCGAAAAAGGAACCCTCGATCAATCCGAGCCCCGCCGTCGCAAGCACAGCACAGCACATCTGAACCGAAGCTCATTTCAGCCGAGGCCGGGCACCAGGCTTGCGCCGCTCTTCACCATGGCCTCGCCTTTGCAATTCGCAACATTCACTTCCGAGATTGAGCTTCCGTTCTACTCTGCGCTTTTTGCGTCCAAGCTGGACTATGACAAGCTGGATGACTCGGCAAGGAACGTTCTCGGCCTCTATGAGCCGAGAGTACAAGAACCGGGAGCTAGCTGCAAGATGCAAATTCTCGGGAATGCCCTGACGAGCCAAACGTGAGCTTTTTTTTCTTCCGTGTCTTTTTTCCAATTTCTTGAAGGGACGTGCTGGTCAGTAACACGCATAGCTATCAAGTGCGCCTCTTGGGGTCGCACGAGGAGAAGGCATCATAAAGAATGTCAATACCCTAGAGGACTTCAAGAACATGGATAAAGCGGCCATGATCAAGACTGCTGGAAGACAGGTACTGTCTGTTCCGGACCCTTTTTACTGAACTTCTTTTGTGTTCCGAGATTCTATTCATCCATCCGCAAGTTGATCATGGCATCACTAACCGCCCAACTAGATCTGGGATGCGATCAATGATGGAACCATCTATTCCGTACCATCTCTCTTGTCTTCATTCGTCATCTTATCATACGCCGACTTGAAAAAGTACAAGTTCACATACTGGTTCGCATTTCCCGCGCTGCACTCAAATCCACAATGGGAAAGAGCAGGACCCGGCGAGCGCTTCAGCGCAGAGGAAAGCACAGCACTTGTCGACAGGGTCGGAACGTGGCGGTACAGCGTAGATGGCCGCGAGCACGGCTTCTTCCTTGCCAAAAAGGTTCGAGGACAGGAGGTGGAGAGCGAGGATGGTGAAACGACAAGCAAGTTGTCGTTTCGGTGGGAGGTGGCGTCGCTGCGGCGGTTCGAAGATGGCTTCTTTACTGGTGTGGCCGAGGAGGACCGCTATGTTGCCTTTGTCGACCCATCCACGCACGCGGAGGGCCCAGGATGGCCCCTCAGAAACCTTTTGGTCCTTATTCGCCAGCGATTCCGCTTGTCAAAGGTCAATATTCTCTGTTACAGGGACACTTGGGCCCGAAGACATGAGGCTAGGAGCGTCGTGCTTCCCATTGAGATGGACCCCGTTGAGGAGACGGAGCTGGCGGAGATGCCTAAAGTAACGGGCTGGGAGAGATCACGGAACGGCAAGCTGCAAGCTCAGCTCGCCAACCTGGGCGAGTACATGGATCCTGCAAGACTGGCAGATTCGTCCGTCGATCTGAACTTGAAGTTGATGAAGTGGCGCCTCGCCCCAGACCTGGACTTGGATCTGATCAAGAACACAAGATGCCTGTTGCTGGGCGCTGGTACCCTCGGGGGGTACGTGTCAAGAAACTTGCTAGGATGGGGCGTGAGGAAGGTTACGTTCGTGGACTACGGACGTGTTTCGTATTCGAATCCCGTACGACAACCTCTATTCGAGTTCAGGGACTGCACTGATGGTGGTCAACCGAAAGCCAAGGCTGCAGCGGCCATGCTCAAGCGCATCTACCCGGGTGTTGAGAGCGAGGGACACTCCCTGTCTGTTCCCATGCTGGGGCATCCATTCACCGATGAGTCGAGGACCCAGGCGGACCTTAAAAAGCTAGAGCAGCTGATCGAAGTCCACGATGTTGTCTTCCTGCTAATGGACACACGCGAATCGCGATGGCTGCCCACAGTCATCGGCAAGGCCCGCGGCAAGATTGTCATGAACGCTGCATTGGGATTCGACTCGTATGTTGTTATGCGACATGGCTCGGAGACCTCAGAGCACAGTCAAGCACCACTAGGCTGTTACTTTTGCAACGACGTCGTTACGCCGGCAGATGTGAGTCATCAACCACCTTGGGGGAAAGTCACCAGCAGCACACTCAAAAAAAACTGACATGTTCAGTAGTCCATGAAAGATCAAACGCTCGATCAGCAGTGTACAGTCACTCGGCCGGGCGTGGCAGCCATCGCATCCGCTCTCCTCGTCGAACTCCTCATCAGTCTCCTGCAGCATCCTCTCGGCAAAGATGCACCGGCACCGCAACCTACGCCGGGCAGCATTCCGGATCGCGAACCTCCCAATCATCCCCTGGGTCTTGTTCCCCATCAAATTCGTGGCTACGTGTCAACGTTTCAGAACCTCGTGATTCGCGGTCAATCATACGACTGCTGCAGTGCCTGCAGCCCCAAGGTCCTGGAAGCCTATCGAACAAGTGGATGGGGATTTGTCAAGAAGGCATTGCAAGAGAAGGATTATGTCGCTGAACTGTCTGGGTTGGCCGAGGTTCAGCGCCGTACCGAGGAGATGTCAGCCGATATCGATTGGGAAGAGGATGATGACTGTGTCGAGGATGGTGAAGGCGAGCTCTTGTAGGAGGCGGTTTTTGCGATCAGGAGGAGGAGGAAGTACGCAACAAGAGGTTCGGCGTGCGTGGGTTGCGAATTTTCAAAAAAAAGTCCTTTACGGATTACTGTGTTTGCCTTTTACGAAAGTGAAGGTGCCGGGTTGATGAATATCCATCTGGTTGGTTGGGTGGTACGATTGCAGATGTTGGCGTTTGGTGAGCCGTTATACGGCTATTACCGTGTTCATTTTGAATTGGTTGAGTTTCAAAGCATAGAAATTAGCTGTTTGGAGTTACATTCATCTAGATTAGCAGGTTCTGGCACTGTGCAAGTCGCATGTAAAGACGGATGCTCCTGCAACGTCCGTGATTTGAATCTCACAGCGTCCACGGAGCTATCCCGACAACCCAGGGGGGAAAATCTTACGGTGCTGCGTCTCGCGCTGCTCCCAGCTCGTGCGAGTACTGCGCGGCGCATCAATGACATGGCCGCATTGTAACATTGTTAAACGGAGTATTGTCTCCATCATGGGCATGAATGCTAGCATAAGGATGGGTCATCCGAGGCGGCAACTGGTTATTGCCTTGGCGAATGTGCCCATGGAGCAGCCCCATTCCGCGACATCGCAAATATTCCGTACATAGAGCTGGTGTAGACTACATAGGAAATAAAGGAGACAGGGGCTAGGATTAATAAGTGCCTATTACAGATATATGTATATGGACGTGATGTATCTTTTCGTAGCGCTTAATACCCTGTATTCTCTCCGCGGCTTAAACACCTGTGAGGAGGGGACTTGGCACCTGGTCATGTGGATTCGTAAAATGATTCAGACGACGGACGTCCTTGGTTGGGCATAAGTTCACCGTCCGGCGACGCGCTCACGCATGCCCATCCACAGCGAATCGCCGATGCAGCCGAACAGGTTTTCTTTCTCGGCGGACAAGATGGTCTCGGTGCATGTCCGAGAGCCAGTCTTTCAAGTCTCTCTGGAATGGGCCCTGGCCATGTCTTGCTAAGCCACGTCAGCCGATCGATCCCACTTGAGCTAGGACGCCCGTTGATTGGTTTTTTTCTTGGCTGACCAACGTAATGAAATGTCTTTCACATTATCGCCGCGAGACTCCGTGCCCGAAGTGCGTCGACGAGATCCATGCTTTGATATTACCGAGTACTCCGTACTCCGTATGTATTGTACTATTTTTTTGCCCCTTGTCGCCGTTGTGTGGCTGGTCATGCTCTCATCTGTGGCGCGGCATCGTCATCGCTTGCAAGTTGCCATTCAACCTACCAGTACGGTTGCTGCTGCTGCAGATGTCTTGGGATATGACGGATCGTCCGGTCTGTGGCTGTGATGATGGCCCGTTGCACACGACACATGCAGACACAAGGCGTTTGGTTTCCCAGTGATGCGACGTGATGGGCCGCAGCTTGGTTGAGGATGTGATGACGTTGTTCCTTGTCCGGACACGCATTCGTGCTTTCCAGCCACAAACGCCGTTAACAGGTCGTACGTTGTTGCGGTTCATACATTGGGCGCTCTGCATTAGGACAAGCTGCTTCGCGAAGCAGTAAAGAAAGCTGGCCAAACGACTGCCTACTGTGTATTGCCCGGCAACGAATCTCGCCATGGCGAAACGAATCGCGTGCATGAAGACAGACGCTCCCATGAAATTGATCGATTTCCGGGTCCCATGCTATTCTATTCAGTCCGTCACAGCGAGTCGATGACGCAGGAATCAGTCTGTGGGTCGAGCAGCTTGGCTGATTGGTGGGCACCTCGGCTAAGATTAAGCCGCCACACCCCCCAATGATGGAAGGAGAGGAAGACGGCTGGATGTGATATTTTGGCAAGAGCTCTGTCCTGTCGTAGAGAAATTGGGAACGGAATACTAATTCGTAAGCTGACAGGGATAATCAATCGGTCCAACACTAATTGTTTTGGCTTTCCAACCGCCCGGTTCCAGTATTGTCACGTTCTGGCACATGAAGGCGCGAGGTTGTCATGGGCGCTTCCGCAAACCGAAGCCGGCCGGGGTGTGTGTTTGCTTTGCATAGCCTTGCGTAGTATTAGCGTAGCTTTGCGGTTGCCCAGCTTTCCGGGGAGGGGCGGGGGGGTAAAACTTGGCTGTAGATTGCTTGGTTTGGAAATCAAATAAGAGAGCTCTTTCCACCCATCCCACCCTGCCTGCGGACTCTCCTCGTATTTTTTTCCTGCAGTTCACGGATCTTCGTATACGAACAATCAAACCGTCCCCAAATTCGTACGTCTCTATACATCGTTTAAGCATCAACCTGGTCCAACCGACATCATGCCTTTCACCACCAGGTAAGATTCCGACTGTGCCGAATGGAGGATGATGCTGGCTCTTGGCCATGCGCGCTGGGCGTTGTGGACAGTCTGCTGTGTGTGGCTGGCGGCGCGCTGTCCTTCACCGTACAAGAACCTACAAGAATCGCCGGTTTTGCTAGTGTCGGCTCCGACGTCTTGATGCGGGCCGGATGCGGGCAGGATGAGAGCGAGGATGAAGGTTGATCATGAACATTGAATGAGGGAGGCTAACATACAACCACAGCGATATCTGCAAGATCATCTTGGCTATTATTCTGCCTCCCCTGGGTGTCTTCCTCGAGGTGGGCTGTACCAAGCATTTCTTTCTTAACATCATCCTCACGATTCTGGGTAAGCTTCCCCATCCCCATCTGAACTGGCGCCACCCACCTTGTGGTGTGTTTGTGAGACACACCATATCCTCATTTTGCCTCTCCAGTCCCGACTTTATAGAGACATGCTAGTCTCGTTAACATAGTTGGGTTCTCCTAGGTTACCTTCCCGGTATCGTCCACGCCATCTATATTATTTTTGAAAAATAATCGCTGGACCGTCAAATTCACTCGATCTCCGTCCGGCCCAAGTGGTTGAGTGTCGGAGCATGCGAATATTCTTTGCCTTAATACCACGTCTATGCTGATTGATTGTGACGAGACTCATGGTCACCTTGATTTCTCATACGGCTCAGTTTCCTTTGCTTGTTCGAGCAAGATGGTCAAAGGCGGATGTTGGATTCCTACAGGGACACTACTAGATACCCATTGATTCAGTCATAATTCTCAACCATGCGCCACCTACGTCTGTGCCTAATTCTTAATGATATTTGCAAACACGTCCTACCCGACTCTCCGCGAAGGGTTCAACAGAAGCGCTGATTGCCCCTCCGGTTGTACAGCAATGTTCGTACCACGACAGAGGCAGTGCAGCAATAGACTGACGCAAGGACCAATCTTTGATATGTCTCTCCCCGCAGCTTAAGCTTCTCCCCGCGTGACACCAGGAGTCTATCCTGCGGTTCTTCTACGCGTATGTTAATTATCCCCGATGCGTTAGCCATAACCGTCGAGGGTCGTCGAGGGGAGATAATTCATATATTAGAAATCCATGTATGAACTCTGCACTAAATTTTACATGGAATTGATGCGCCAGTTTATAGTTAACCCTTGTGATCTTGTTCCCGTGCGCCACCCAATCTCTTCCCATGGAACAAAGTCCCCGACGCCGAACTACACAATAATGATCCAGCATACATGCCGACCAGTATAGTAACAGGCCATTTCTGCCAGTCTCGGTCCCAATCCAAGGGTATGGGAATTGCGCCGAGCCAAGCCCCAACCACGGCACCAACAAGACTGCCAAAAGTTTCGTCCAACGGTGCCGAAGCACCAGCCACAGATGTCAAGGCTTGGCCATCACTACCTCTTGAGTAGAGTATAGGGAAAATCGCAAGTAGAGCGAAATGGGCCGCGCACAGAGCCGTGTGAGCGACGTGGTCGAGGAACGGGGCACCGAATAAGACAAAAAGAATATGTACGGCAGGCGTCAAGATGCCCGTTAGGAGGAGCGCAATGATGGCAGTCTGTGGCATTGTGTTAGCAAGATTCAAGATATCACGGTCTCAGATTCTTATTTCTGAGTTCTGTTCGTGGTTGGACTTGCATACCGAAATGGTGGTTCGCGGGCTAGTGTCGCTCTTTTTCTTTTCGCCGGGGCGAGTCTTTCTGGCTCCTTTGCCAGCTTGGGACCCCGCGACGGGCAGACACAGGACTGCGTAGGCGAGCTGAATGATGGCGACGCCGGGGAGGGCCGTTCGAAGGGACGACACGGGGTCTGCGACGAGAGCGTTGAATCGGAGAGCGAGAAGTCCGGCGAGGAGGATGGGGCGCACGAGCGCGACGCTTTTCGCGAGGGGGCTGTCGATGATTGCGACTGGTTGAATGGTCACAGATGATGGTTTGGTCTCGGTAGCCTGGGCCGAGGCCTCTTTAACCAATGTCGATGACATGGTGGTCTGGGTTGCTGGGATTCCAGAGCTTGTCGAAGCTGGCTTGTGAAAGACAAGCTTCAATTGGTGTTTTCCAAGGATATATAGTCACGTGACTACCATGGGGCAGAAAATGTGCTGGCCCGGATTTCGGAGGACCATGATACATATGTACTAACAGACATTGTCTCCAGGCGCGCGATTACTTCTATTTTCTTGTGGAACCAAGGGAATCACGAGTCGAGTACGGAGTAGCGGATCAGTATAACCTGGCAAATCACATTCGGCTTCAGTGAATTCGAACTCGACTCCCTTAGCAAACTTGACCCGACGGGCTCCAGGTCAATTACTATATTTTTATGGCTTTAGACCCCAGGCCGAAAACTGTTGGTTATGCGAACGACTTTTGTTGTTTCAACTCTGATCATTCGCATAATGCTTGGACATGTGCATGGAAAAAAGAGCCACAGTGGCGAGCCGTATTGGTTCGTCATCTATTATCGTCGATCACTAGTTTAGCCGCCCAGATTGCCAGCCGACTCTTATATTTAGAATACTATAGTTTAGATTTTTCTCTTCTCTATATATTTATCACTTATAGTTATCATGTCTTATTTGCATCGTTCTGACCTGCACCATTGACCTGTGCCGTGACATTTTAGCGTTAGGTTTAGGGTAGGCAAAGTCCTTCTCGCGGCGAAACCTCGGTGTATTGACGAACGAACGAAGAATACTCCTCCGTACCAGACCCATATTAATTATCAGCAGCTTGGTGAACATAGCTTCATATGCATGTTGCTTTATCTACAATCGACTGCAATGGCACGAATGGGATTTGGCGAGCCCTAATAATGATTCAGTGAGTGAAACTGCTGCGGCGATTTTCAATTCACTGCTGACATGTACCAGCATCCTCATTTCATAAATTGAAACAACCATGAGGGCGAATTTGACCCGCCATGGTCGTCTGCTCCTCATGTACCGGGCTACTTCTGCGCCAGCATGTCTTTCCTACACGAGCATCGCCCGGCGACGGCCAAGCGCACGACCGGCGGTGCGACGAAGTTTCGAACGAACCTTCCTCAACGTCCTATTTCAAAAGCCACCCCGAGAGATCAGACAACCTGAATACGAGCCCGGATGGATGCAAGTCATGGTTTGGAGGAGTCGCATGCTCGACAATTTGCGAGCACCCCCCAGAAAAGAGTTGTTGGATGCCTGGAGGAAGCTTATGCAGTCCAAGCTGAAGAGGAGGATACCGCTGAACAGTACCCAGGCTCTTCAATGTCGTCGACTGCTGGAGTATCTGTCATCAAGTCCCCGAGAAGATCAGCATGTCAAATCGTTGTGTGCGGCCGATTTATCAATTGCACGGCAAGTCCTCCTAAATATCAAACCACAAGAAAGAACGAAGAACCACCTGGACTTTGCAAAAGCGCTACATGCCCTGTGCTCGTCGGGCAATTACTCGGGAAAAGCGGGAGACCCTGAGCTGCAATGGAGCCACCTCGTTAAAATGCTGTGCGAGTTTGGGGCGTCGGAAGAGGCAATGCACATGCTGTTGTCCGAATGGCAAAACCCTGCCCACTTTTCTTATTTGTCACAAGATGACCGTTTGTTGGAGTCAGTTGCTCGGGGGCTTGCCAGAGAAGACAAGGAGAAGGAGCTTGTTGCATTAGTCGCCCATGCAATGGATCATGGGGTCCCGTACGATGCTGGCATTCAATTTGTCATGGTTGACTACTTCGCGAACAAGGATCGCGTGGCCGAGACTCAGCATTGGCTCAGCCAACCGATCAATCAAAAATATCCTCAGGCGCAAGTCTATCGGACTGTCGCGTCATTTGCCCGACGCAACGGTCTTCAGGAGTGGGCAGTGCCTCTCCTTCTCGAATTGGGCCAGTCACAACCGAAACGAAAACACTGGGACGTGATTCTACAGTCGATTTTACTCCTCGGGAAAAGTCTGGCCGAGGTAGATGCCATGATGCCACACATGGTTGATCGCAACGGACCCATCAGCCCAACCGTCAGCACAATCAACGGTTTGTTAACGGTGGCACTTGAGACACAAGACTCCAAAATGGCCGAGGATATCCTCGCGCTCGGCATCGAGAAGGGTATTGCCCCCAACGGTGAAACGTTTCTCATCCTGCTCCAGCTGCGGCTCGAAACTAGAGATGTTGAGGGCGCGAGACGAGCCTTCGAACAAGTCAGGCACTATGAACCTTGGAATAATGAACAGGGCTCTGATCTTTTTGGCGAGTTTTGCCGATTGTCGAACAGGTTCTTGACTCTACTGTCAGAGCAAGTGCCCCCCGACTTTAAACTTATTCTTGCGCTCCTCGAGGCCGTTGCGGAGGAGCAAATACTCCTGGAACCGCAAACAGTAGGCGCTCTGTGCGTGAAGTTTCTAGAAAACGACCAAAACTTTGATGTGATGGATCTCTTGTCCATCCATTCATTTCACTACAGCGAGCAGCAGCGCGAAGTGGTGCAAAACGCATTTGTCGCATTTTGCCTCGACGCAGGAACAAGCACATCCCGTGCGTGGGGAGCATACCAGCTTCTGCAACAATTCTTCCAGGACACAAGCTTTGAGCGTCGGATGAAGCTTATGAAGGCTTTTTTCAACCGAAAGCGACCCGATATGGCTTCCCATATATTCGGACACATGCGGCAACACCGTAACAAATCCTATCATCCCACAATGGAGACATATATTCAGTACCTGGAAGGAGTGGCGCAAAATCCCGATCCTGAGGGACTTGCAATGATACATAACATGTTGAAAACGGACACCATGATCCAACCAAACACGAAGCTTTACAACGGTCTGATGTTGGCATACACCGCTTGCGACAAGCCCATCACGGCTCTTGATTTCTGGAACGAGATCACTCGGTCTGCCGAAGGCCCATCATACGCCAGTTTAGAAGCTGTATTCTGGGCATTGGAGAAGAAATCCGGCGGCGACAAGCAAGCCCGAGAAATCTGGGAGAGAATCGAGAGAATGGACTTGGAGGTGCCTCCTGCCGTGTACAATGCTTACGTGGGAGCCATTGCTGGTAGTGGCAATGAGAAAGAGATCCGAGGGTTAATCATGGATATGGAATCCCTTGTGGGATCGGAGCCAGATCCCACGACGTAAGTTGTTGCCATTCCCAACTCTGTCGCTGACAATAGCACAAATCAAGGCTAATGCGTTGTCCAGATTAGCCATCGCACACAATGCACTCCCCGGACAAGAACTACAAGCGAATTACCGCGATTGGGTGAAGAAGAAGTACCGAGCAGCATGGGCCGAGCTCGACAAAGTGGGCAGGCGGCTCAATGAGTTCGGGCTGTGTCAGATCAAGATCAAGCGGGTCATGAAGACATGATCAAGGGTACGAAAGAGCGGACCAGAAGTGATAAGATTTGGGGGCATTTGTATTTATACATCTTTTTATGAAAATGAAGCTTTAGGCTGTTGTACATATAGCGGCTACATGATAGGAAGTGAGGCATGGCAACGCCTCGGACCGTCGCCTTCACGATCTATACCCATACTTTGCTTCCCCATTTGACCCCCCCCCCCCCTTTTAGCAAACTCACAGCTCATCTCCTATCAGGGAAGAAATCGTCTCGAATCATTTCAGGATGATCGTGGATAGTGGGGTAAATGCCCATGCCCTGCACCCTTCGAATCATCTTTGCAATTTTGCGCTGGTTAACAGGTCGCAAGCTCGTGCCAGCCGAGTGAATAATCTGGCCTGACGAAGTCGTGAATTCCTGCACCAAGGAAAAGTTCTGTTGTCCCCCGGCCCCCTCCTCCATCATCAGCATTCATTCGGGTCACACTGGAGCTTTCTCATCAGTGAACAAATGGCGAATTCTCTTCGTACCTTGTACATATCCAGAGGTCGAATGCCCAAAGCATCAATCACATCATTCTTCCTCAGCGATCTCTTCCTCCACTTGCGCATCTCGATCGGGCTAAGATCGTGCGGCGAGTACACGTCGCCGGCGTCCCATCGACGAGGCATCTGCCGCAGGTAGTCGGACGAGTTCTTGGCATTGCGCAGGGCCTCTACGGATTCGAGCTTGCTCCGATGCTGCGTGCTCGTGATGCGGTCCAGCATGTTGCTGGCTGCTTCGCCGGGACGAGCTACGGGCCGGTAATGGGGGGCACGCTTGTGTCTGTCGTTGCTGATGGACAGGAGGTTGCTGCTGCTGGAGGGATTGGAGGGGGCTGCTGCGCGCGTGTCCGGATGAGGGTGTTGGCGAGGAGGAGCTGCGACGGCCGGAGTGGAGGAGATGGCGCGGGTGAAAAGGGAGGACGAGGACGAGGACGAGGATGAGGATGGCGCGCGTAGGGCGCTGTACAAGAGCCGTGGAGGCATGGCGGGCTGCTTGCTGGCTGGCGAAGGCCGTTGAAGCTATTGCAATGAAATATCACCAGAGGGGGGGGTGGAATATGCAAGGTTTGGTGAAGTTGGTCGGCGGTCATGAAATGCCGAAACACGGGGGGGACCGACCCCACTTAAACTTTTTTTCTTGGACATCGGCCAGCCTTTCGAACTTGCTTCACCGAATCTTGCGATGAACGAGCGAGAATAATCCAGATCCATCAAGTGGCCACCACTCTCAGAGTATTCGCAACCCCGCCATCATGGTGCGCAAGCTCAAGTTCCACGAGCAAAGCTCCTTCGCAAAACCGACTTCATCAGCTACAAGTCCGACAATGACCATCGCGACAAGGCTGTCATCCGGCGGTACATGATCCAGAAGCCAGAAGATTACCATAAATACAACCGAATCTGCGGCGTACGTCCTACTTGCCCCTCCCGAACAAACGAGCTGACCGTACTGACGAGACTTTTTCCTTCTCCCCCCTCCGCAGTCCCTACGTCAACTGGCGCATCGTCTCTCCCTCCTCCCTCCCGAAAACGCCGTCCGCCGAAAACACGAGGAGCTCCTCCTCAACAAGCTCTACGACATGGGGATCCTGTCGAGCAAATCAAAATTGTCCGCCGTGGAGAACAGCGTGACGGTGAGCGCCTTTGCGCGAAGACGACTCCCCGTCGTGATGACGCGGCTGCGCATGGCCGGAGACGGTGCAGGCGGCTACCAAGATGATTGAGCAGGGCCATGTGCGCGTGGGGGTCGAGGCGGTCACGGACCCGGCGTACTTGGTGACGAGGTCGACGGAGGACTTTGTCACTTGGTCGGTTGGTAGTAAGATTAAGAGGAATATCATGAAGTACAGGGATCAGTTGGATGACTTTGAGTTGCTGTAGATGGGGTTCGAGAAAGCCTTGAGGGTGATGAATGATTGCCCATCGAGGCTTGGAAATGAGGAATGCCATTTTATGATTTGGTGGGAGCTTTTTGCAGGTCTGGGTTTATGGCTGACTGAAATATTGCACTGTTCTGGGCATGACAACACTGCTTGTTTAGATGCAGTCAAACTTTGTACTGATTCTCAAACACTTTTATTCATTGGTATGGCGTTGGCATAGTTGGATTTGAATTTGTCGATTCAATAAACGAGGGAGGGACGACACTGCCAAAGTAATGGAGCATAGTAACGGCTTCGTATAATGTAACAATGTCTATGACTATACGCGGGGTATCCTGTTTACAGGGGAGAAAAAAAAACACATCTTTTTTTAACGCCATTCCTTAACCGCCTAAAGCTCGTCATCCTCATCGCCGTCCGATATGAATATCGAGCTTCTCTTTGAGCCACCAGCGCCCTTCAGTGGCTTCGAGTCATAGCTTGGCGAGTTGGATTCGTGCTTGTAGCCGAGCTCGTGCTTCACAATGTTGTCGTTGCCATCATCGTTCTTGATGATTGTCGTTGTGGTCTTGTCATCGCCACTGTTCTCTTCATTTTCGACGTCTTCGGACTTGAACCCCTTTGTTATCACCTTTTTTTGATCCAAATCCTCAGACTTCATCCGTGACGAGCTACGAGGCTCATTCTTGACGTCCGCCACTTCATCCTTCACTTCAGCTGCCGCTTCTGCGGCGGCCTCTGCCATTTTCTTCATCTTCACGCTGTGAGCTTCCTCCAGCGCCGCTTCTCGTCGTCGATAAAACGTATCTAGGCAGTTCCGCCTTGCCTCGCGTGTCCAACTCTCCACTACCAGAGCAAACTCAGTGGCATTGACAAATCCGAATTCACGTGCCATCGAGCAGAACTGCCGAAGGCAAACGTCCTGCGGTGGACGATACGTACTATGAAGCACAGTACCGTCATCATCCTCATCTTGGCTGTCTGCGAACAGCGCGTTCTGTCCTTGTGCATCTCCATCCGCATATAGTCTGTTTGCTGCTTGGCGCGATAGCTGTTCCTCTATTTTGGACGTCCCAATAACTTCCGAGTTATCGTGTGTGTATTCGACGCCAACTGAAGTCAATATAGCTTGGATGGCATCGCTCTTAGTGGGGCCTGTCCGCTCCGACGCGAGGAGCTGTTGCTGGTTCTCGGCTGTTAATATATTGGCCAATTGACCCATGCCGCCATCTTCAGCATCAGCCTCTTCCTTTTTGGCAACGCCCTGCAACTCCGCGTCCTCGACCGCTTTCTCAAGATCTACATCGGCCAGGTGCACACCAGCTTTGGCCTCTGCAATATTGGTCTTGTTTACGATACCACGCAGCAGCCCGAAGCTACTGTCGCTGTGGTACGCGAAGATATTGGACAAGCCAAATATCTCACCTTTTCTGTCTTCGTCCTGCTGGACACCTTTAAAGTAGCGGCGTTCAGAGGAGGCGGTGTAGCCAATGTTTGCCTGTTGTTGTTTGTAAATTTGTCGCGCGTACACAATTTCCTCCACCGTCCCCGAAGAGATGAGTCGAAAAACCTCCACATCACGAGTCTGTCCAATTCGATATGCTCGATCCTGAGCTTGCAAATCGTACGAAGGGTTCCAATGCGGGTCAACGATGACCACCTTATTAGCAGATGTGATATTCAGACCAACACCGCCGGCCTTTGTCGAAATCAGGAATACGAATTGTGTCGCGTCTGTGTTGAAGGTATCGACCACATCTTGTCTTTCCTCATACGTAAGCGACCCATCGAGATAGCTGACGCTATAGCTCGTGTTAGTGAAAAGGTGCTGCAAGATGCGAAGTAGTCGAACACTGTGTGAGAACACAAGCACTTTATCGCCGTTTTGATGCCAGAACCTCAGTAATTTTTTCAGGACTTTCCATTTCCCACAGAACTCTGGGTTTACCAGGTTTCTGATCTGGTCTCTTTGTTCATACATTGGCTTCCACCTGTTTGGCATACAGGTCTTCAATGTGCGTAGCTCTCTCTCATGCTTCTCGTCAATGTCTGTCGTAGACGGTGTGAGAAGGGCGAGATGATTGGCAAGTTTCTGCAATACTACCATGCTAGGGAAAACAATCGTAGCCCACCGGGTTCCATCGGGAAGTGTTGTTCGATAACACCAGCCTTGCTTTTTGCCATGCTCGCATATTTCTGAAAGGTCAAGGAGAAGTTGGACTTGCTCACTACCAATGAAGGTCTTATAAGCCTCGCGCTGTAAGTCTGATAACGGGCAGAAAACCACACGGTCTGTCTTTTTAGGCAGCTGATCAGCGATCAAGGTCTTCATTCGCCGGAGGAAATAGCGCGGTAGAAGGTTTTGAACAAGCCACTGTGCTGTTTTTCTGGCCAAACTTAGCTGAGCCACAGTAGCATCATGGGATTGTCCAACGGCCAACGGCTTGCTGATTGTTTGTTTCCATTCGGATCTGGTGCCAAAATGCCCTGGATTAGTCCAGTTAAGTAATGTCCATAGCTCTTCGTATTTATTTTGAATCGCGGTCCCGGTCAGCCCAATACGACAGAGGGCATTTACTTCTTCCAGCGCTTTAGTGGTCTCACTTTTCCTATCCTTGAGCCTATGGCATTCGTCTGCAATGACCGCATCCCATGCCACCATGTTAATGCCGCTGCGATTGTTCTTGTAAGTGTCATAAGTCGTGATCATTATCTCCAAGAGACCCGCCCGTGCAGTTCCCAGAATGTCATCCTTATTCGCGCCGTGGTAGATGTCAACATGCCACCATCCCCACCTGGTCAACTCGTTTCTCCAATTCATAATAAGAGAGCCTGGACAGATGATCAGAACCCGTGGATACCACCGACCGGGGCAGAACCTAATCTCTCTCATCCGCTTGTCGTCTCGCTCATCCCCTGTCTTCCCGAACGCAGCGGTTAGAAAGGCCGCAACTTGAACCGTCTTGCCAAGGCCCATATCATCGCCGAGGATGCCACCCTCTTGGTAAACGAACTTGCGATGGAGGAATTTAACTCCCGCAACCTGGTAATCGCGCAAATACTGAGCAATGGATGCTGGAATCAACCCAGCTGATTGGGGTAGTTCAATGTCCTTGTATGGCCTGGATGGTTTGATGCCGCTGCTAATGTCAAACTCGGGCCTTTCCCTTAGTTCATCTAGTCCTCGTGACTCATGGAACTCTATTCCAGTATAGTCAGGTGGAAGCATAAGAGCCGCCTCGTGAAGGTGCTTCTTATCCGCATCAAAGGCTCGGCGTCTCTCCTGCAGGTAGTCCGGAAGGTCTTCCAGATCGATCTCATCTTGTGTGCCGGCATTATTGCTGCCCTTTGTCTTCTTCTCTTTTATGGTCGCTGATTTTCGTTTCGCCCTCCTCTTCTTGGGCTTCACAGGCAACTCATCTGAGTCGTCGGTCCAGTGGACCTTCTCCGAGATATTGTCGACATCAACTTTTCGCTTCTTCGAATTCGACGCAGATTCTTTTGGAGGGCGGACGTCATCTTCAGACGCGGTGCAGCCATCATCAAGAATTTCGATAACTTGGTGTTCGTTTTCATTTTTCATTTTAATCAACCCATGTTACCGAAATGAGACGTGTGGTAATAACGCGCTGGAGCAATCGTGACGCCAACTCCAATGTAGCCGGCAGAAACTGGGGAGATGACAACGACGACAACACGGGTGCACGTGACATACCACTTTAACTCTAACTGGAGGCGGCTGGCGGCTGGCGGCTGGTGGCTGGCGGCTGGCGACACCCGTTCGAGTCAAACTCGAACAAACTTTCCCCGTACGCTGTGAGGTGGGGCGGGGCACGAGTAATTCTATCAAAGGGAGTCAGTCAAGGGTCGAAACTTCACAGATCATTGACTCTTCTTACAGATCGGACGACGGCTTTTTTCCATTACTGCGCCGCTTAATCTTTATTAATAAGTATATAGAGTTAAACTAGGCTAGTGCTTTTCTTAAGATTATAAGCTTTTCTTCTCCTTACTTTTATTCCTTTAGGGTAAGGTAATAAGTCTTTAACTTAATAGCTTCTCTTTAGGGCCTCTTAGGCTTTATAAGCCTCTTTTTTAGACTCTTCTATACTTATAAATTAAACTATAAGGGTTTTTCTTAGTCTCCCTTGCTTTCTCTTAGCTAGTGCCTATAGTTCTTTACTTTTTTTTATTAGAGAATCTCCTTTAGTAGTAGTAGTTAGTTATATAATTACTTCTCCCTTTATATTACTAGGCTTTATCTCCTACTACTTTAGCGTGTTATAAGGCTTTATCTCCTACTACTCTAGTCCCTTTATAATACATAGGTCTTTATAATAAGGCTTTACTACTATAGAGCGGAACTTTGCTAGGCTATAGGGCATATTAACTATATAGGTCTCTCTATTAGTAGTAAGTAGCTTATAAGGGCTATGCTAGCTACCCTTCTCTCTTTATATATATACATTAGCCTATAAGGGTAGCTAATATATAGGCGCTATATTAGGGCTATTCTAGGCTTTAAGGGTATTATAGACTTGCTATAAAGCTAGATAATAGCGGACTTTATTAGTAGCTTTATAAATTACTTTAGTATATTAAATAATAAAGACACTTAGTAGTAACTTATCTATTATCCATAGGTAGCCTCTAAAGACTAGTAGGGTTAGGATAATACTATTTAGGCCTATAGAGTTATTAATAGCTTTAATAGCTATTTAAAGATGTTATTCTAGCGTAAGTTCCGTTTTAATTAAGTTTATAATAATATTATAGGCTTGGCGTAAAGGTCTATAATATCTCTTAACCTTTCTAATACTATTATATACTTTAATTAGTATCTTATTAGTCTTAATTAATATTAATTAAGTATAATACTTAAATTTAGTAAAAGTAAAGTTATTACTAGTATCGTAAATAATCTATTCTAGAGGTCTAAGATAAGTATTAATCTAATATTTACAGATAGTATCCTAGATATCTCTAGCCTTCTACTTCTTTAGATTAAGGAATTAGGCTACTTAGAATAAGGTTACTAAATCAATAATATAAAGCACTAGTTAGCTATTAATTTATATAATATTAATAATAATCTTATAGTTAAATTTATAATTATCTTTAATTATAAATTTAAATTAACTAGGGGCCTTACTATATATTTAGTAATGGTGGCAGACTTTAGTTAATTTCTTAATTACCTAGTGTTTAACTTTATAACTAGCTTAGTAAAGGATCTTTGTAAGCTATTAAATAGAAGGGTAACTAAGCTAATAATATAATTAATAGATATCTCCTTCTAATAGGTAGAAGGCAACTATTTCTTTTACCTCTAGTAACTACTAAGGATAACCCTATTATCACATAATAGGTATAGTCTTATTACCTTAGATAAGTACATTAGTAAGGTTATTAATCTTAACTTATATCTTATCTATATTAGTAATTAAGAAGAGAAAGGGGGTAGCTATGTTAAGGATATAGAATTTAAGCTCTTTAAGTTCTATAGGTATATAAAAAATGCCTTTTATAACTACTAATCTAGCGCTAAATATAATAATTTAGGGCTTATAAGGGGTTATCTTTAATAAAGGCATTAATCTTAATAAAGCCTTTACTTATACCTCTCTTACACTTAATTTCCCTATAGCACTAGTATTAGGTATAATCCCTTTAAAGACCTCTTTAGAATAGTGTTCTTTAGAGATATAGTAGATTAAGCCTTTATTACACTCTTATAGCTTATAGAACTCTTACCTAAGGAATATGTGTTAAAAGGCCTAATTATTTAGAGTTATAAGAATATTAATATTAGTGGCGTTATAGTTAGTCTATAGTCTAGAGTAGAAGAATTATATAATACTTAGATATACTATTAATAGTAGCTCCTCTATATTATTATTATTATCCTTAGCCTTTATATATTTAATAAGATATAATTCCTAATCCTAACCTAAGCTATTATTAGGCTTATTATTATCCTACCCTTTATAGGAGGCAAGAAATGCTTAGAATCTCTTCTCTAAAGGGGGTAAATAATGTGTTTTGCTAGCTTACTAGTAGTCTTTCTTCTTTTAATGTTTTTTAGTAAGTAATTAAAGGACTAGTAGCTACTCTTACTATATATAAAGTAGCGCTTAGTGCTTAGTTTAGGGCTTTATTTATAATAGCTTCCTCCGCTACGGGGTTATTATCTATATTAATAATTAGTAAATATAGCCTCTAGAGGGTCTTCTTATTAGTACTAAAGGTATTAGGAGAACTTCTTATTTAATTCTATAATAGTAATTACCTTACGGAGGTCTTTAGTAAGACTTTTAAAGCCTAGGGAGTGTATATATTTTACTATCTAACATTTAGGTATACTAGCTATAGTATTTAACGCCTGCTTATAGAGCTTAGTATTTACTATTTTAGTAAGGTATAGCTCTCTATAAATTTTCTTAAGGGTTAATAATATAATCTTAAGGTAATTAAGTTTACTTTTATTAGGGTTTTTCTTAATTATATTCTTTAATATTATACTACTCTATTTATAGTAATAGAATTACTAATTACTTTTTATCTTAAAGCGTTAATAAATGTGAGTAATTATCTCTTTATAAGAATAGTTAATCCTAAAGAGGTAATTAAGAAAGTATTATTTTATATTACCTATTAATATAATAAGGAAAGCCTTCTAATAATATATTTAAGGAAGGTTAATTCTATTATACTTATTCTTAAAGAGCGTGATCTTTAGCGTTAAGAAGTTATATAGCTTCCTACTATAGTAGTTACTATTCTTATATATTTTTATAAGCTCTAAGATCTTCTTTATAATCTAATCTTTAGAGAAGGATTGCTATAAAGGTATAGTTTATTATAAATAATAGTCCACTAGTTATTATTAATAATAATTATTAGGATAAAGCTATTAATTTAATAGGGATTATTATAAGGGCTCTTATAAAGGTTTAGGTAGTCTTTAGGGTTAGGAAAGGTGGATTTCTAGGGTAGGTTATTAGGGTTATTAATATTAAGGCTCTAGGGGTTTAGAAGATTATAGTTATTCTTATAATCTTTCCTATAACTAAAGAGGTATTAAAGTTTAGTAAAGCATTTCTTTAAGGGATACTAGGATTAAATATCCTAGGCCTTGCTTAATAAGAATACCATAATCTTATAGAGAATTATATAATTCTTTAATAACTTCCTTTATAGCCCTTTTAAAGGTATCTTTAGACTAGCCTTTAAAGTCTTCTTAGAATAATTCCTATAGGTTATTATCTCTCTAACCTTAATATTTACTAAGGTTAATAAATCTTATAATCTAGTTATTAAGCTTAAGCTATGTAGTAGTCTCTAAATCTAGCTTAATAGATTCTTTCTAATTACTAGAGAAGTTATAAGTAAGCTATTAAAGACATAAGGGTAACTTATACTCTTAGGGTCTTTTAAGGGTAATAATTAGAGCCTTGCTATTACTAGTAGCCCTTTCTCTTATAGAAGGTCTAGATTTCTTTACTATTTTTAACTATAAAAGGAATGCTATTAAGTT
The DNA here is from genome assembly GCA_019022495.1 of Epichloe hybrida. Classification (NCBI taxonomy): domain Eukaryota; kingdom Fungi; phylum Ascomycota; class Sordariomycetes; order Hypocreales; family Clavicipitaceae; genus Epichloe; species Epichloe hybrida. The sequence goes on along the minus strand of JAFEKR010000019.1, from coordinate 692,362 downwards.
ATTATTATTATTACTAGTTAAGCTTATGTATTTGCCTATTTCAAAGGTTTTCTTTTACACTTAAGAAGCGTTATTACTCTAATAAAATTAGAAGATTATAAAAATAGGAAAAACGGAAGAAAAAGCAGCAAAAGCAGCAATAAGAATAGATTAATAGGGATAAATAAAGTAATAAAAGTGCTAAAAATAACTAGAAAATAATAAGAAAAGTAATAAGGAAATAATAGGGATTATTACTTCCTGTTTTTTATGAAAAGAAAGGAAGGAGGTAATCTCTTTTTCTTACTAATAAGCATAGGGTAAATAGCACTAAGAATAAAGGGGGTAAAAAACAAGTAGTAGATACTTATAAGGAGAGATTAAAAGTCTATTAGAAGGTGATATATTAAAGGGAATTTATAGGTATATTAGCTAGCTTAGCTAAGGTTATTTAACGTTAGGTTCAAAATAAATGCCTTATAGCAATAGATTTGGTTAGTTAGTTAGTTTTCTTATGATAGACAATAAAATTAATAATTGATAATAATATCCTAGATAGATATAATAAAGTTATATCCCTTAGCCTAAGGGTTAATAAATTAATTCCTTAGAAGCCTAATAAGCCTATAACTAGGATTCTAGTCTTTTCCTTTAGCATACTTATGTAGTTATACCTCTTTACTATAATAACCATTATAGTATAATAAGGGGTAGTAGTAGTAGTGTTTGTAGAAATGTCTTTTCTTATAATACCTAGCTTATCTATAGTTATAAAGTTAACTACTAATTAGTGTTAGATTCACTAAGGTCCTACGTAGGTAATAAATCCTATATAAATTAAAGTTAATAATAGTTAGTTAGTTAGCTAGGAAAAGAGGGAAAAGAGAGGGAAAGTCTAAATGCTAGAAAAGTGAGCGAAATCCGTAGGTAGGGCGAAAAAGGGGGTGGCAAATTAATATAGCTAATCATACCGCGTGCATCGCGCCGGACCCACAATTGGTCTGGTCTTTGGCCACGATTAAACTGATGAAGATCCGAAGGAATCAACAGGATAACTAGAGGGGATAATAGAAGAGGCAGCGATGTTAGAAAGGGTTAATTATTATTGAATCTAATAGCAAGAGGTCTAATAGGACCATTCCCTGTTTCTCCACTATTTTTGTTAGGGAAAAACAACTACCCTAAAACAACGGAAAAGAGGGACTTAACGATAATAATAATGCTAACGAAAATGATAATATTAACGATAATAACGATATTAATGATATTAGCGATTAAACCTAGATATTGGGATCTAGGTCTGCGATATTTGCAATCCATCGCGAGGATCCAAGCTAAAAAAGCAGCCTAGCTAGGTAGCTAGATAATCTCGAATAATCTCATAATAATCTTAGGAAAACACAGGTAAAAACACGATTTAAATAATCTAAGCCAAAGGTATTAAAGGGAGAGTTAATTTTCTATGAAAAGGGAGGGAATCTAGGGCTTTTATCTAGCTAGGGGGTCAGGGGCTAGGCCGGGTCCGATGTGGTTGAATTAATCCGACAATCCGATAGATCCGAGGTCTAAGGGGCTAGAGGTCTTGTGAGAAAAGAGGTCTCAAGGGGTCATATTCCTAGCCACACAGTATAAAGCTAAATATTCTTCTTTTATCTCTTTACTTATTATACTATCCCTGTAAATATTAAACCTAAAATAAATACTATAGGTTAGTTAACCTTTCTATTAGCTATAGCCTATATAAGCAGCCTATTAGCTAATCCTATATATACCTATTATAACGCTATATCTAGGCTAATTTTGTTTTATTTTATCTATAGTATGCCTAGGATTAGTTACCTTATTAGTCCTAGGATTACGTGTACTATAATTAGTATTTCCTATCTATTTAAATCTAGCTAAAAATAAATAATATATAAGATATATAATTATTTCTCCTAACTCTCTTTTCCCCCTTATTTTATACTAATAGCTATATAAACTAACCTTTTAGTTAGAAAAGGGAGGTATTTTAATTAAAGCTTTTAGATAAGGTATTTACTTATAGTAGTATAGTAATTATAGCTAGTATTAACTTAAGCATCTATAAAGGTAATCTTATTAATTAAAGTAAGGACTAAGAAAAGGGATAAATCTATATTACTCTAAATCTCTTTATAGTCCTTATTAGTAATAACTATATATTATAAAGCCTCTTTATACTTCCTTTCTTTATTCCTTATTAAATAACTTAATAATAAGGTTACTTTTTTTCTAACTAATTTACAGACTTATTATCTAAGTTAATAGTAAATATCTTCTCTATATTATAAGTATTAATAAAGAATTTCTTTTATAGGTAAATAATAAGATATAATAAGTATACTATAGTAAAATACTTAAAGAAGCTATATTATAAATACTAGCCTTTATTATAGTATATATTAAGTATATCCTAGGTAACTTACTTAGCTTACTTACTACTCTTTTTATTACCTAACTTTTAGTATCCTATAAACTTTCTAAAACCTTACTAAGTCCTTATTATACTTATAAAGTAAATATTTATTATTAGTATATCCTTATCCTATATCTTAGCCTTAATCTAGTTAGGCACTAGATTACCTTGTTTTTATATATAGTATTTTTTCTCTAGTTAGTAAGATTTAATATCTAGTATAATACTTTAATAATAAGCTATTACTACTATATAATTAGCCTAGGGTATATCTTACCTAATACTATAGTCTCTTATTTACTTATTAAGTATTATATATAACTTAAATAACTTTACTAAGTTTACTTACCTAAGCCCCTTAGCTAAGGCTAACTTTTATTTAAAGTAAATATAAAAGTTACTAAATCTCTTATTTTATTATTATATTAACTAGTTAAGTTTTATAATAGCTATCTCCTAGTAATAAAGGTTATTAAATATTTCCTTTAAATACTTAAGAAGTCTAGCTAAATAAAAGTCCTTTAGGTAGCCTTTCTTAAAGAAAGGTATAACCTATACTTAGACCTTAGGTAATAGGTTTTAGTAAATAAAGTATTACTATTTCTAATTACTACTAATAAACTCCTTATTTACTAATAGCTTATAAGTTATAAAGCCCTTCTAACCTATAAATAAAACCTTATTACTATTAAAGAAAAGGCTTATAAGTAAGGGTTTTTACTTAATCTAGACTAGTATAAGTGCTATATTCTATATATTAGCTAAGTACTAGATTTATTTTACTTACTACTTTACTTATTATTATAGGAGTATTAACTTATTAGTATTTATTATATCTAGTAGTAATAGCCTATTTGCTAGCTAGGTTATTTTTATAGTAAAGAATAATATATATTAGGAACTAGCCTTATAGCTACTATATATAAGTATTTAGAATAAGAATATTATTCTTATAGAAGAAGAAAGGAATTACACTAGTAGTTATATAGTATTCGGATATATAGTCCCTTATACGCAGTCTATGCGTAGCATGTGTAAAGCCCTAACCTAGCCGCATAAAGTACGGATACTTCCCAGAGCCGGACTTAACCCGAGCTCATAGCTTGAGTCCATAACATTTACTAATAGTAATAAGCCTCTTTCTTAAGCATAGAAAATAGACTTATTAAAGGTAACATAGCTTAATAAGAACTAATAGTTTCTCTTTATTATAGGTACCTAAATTAAATATTACATAGAGGAAACGTATCTAGTAAGGTATTTAATATAAGCTCTTTAAGTAAGCTTTAGACTTACCTTATAAAGCTTACTTTATATTATTATAAATACTTTATAACTAAAGGCTTAAAGATAGGTTATAAAGGCTTTTAGTTTCTTTAGTAAGTAACTCTATTAAAGCTTATTCTCTCTTAACTACCTATTTAATGCTTATTAAGGTAATTACTAGTTAAGCACCTTTTAAGGCATATAGTTTAAGATATAAATAGCTACTTTAGTAGCTATAGGCTAGAGGTCTTCTAGGAAGCCTAATTATATTATAAGAGTTATTATACCCCTTATTATTACCCCCCTAAACTACTTAGCATACCTATTTTAATATAAGTAAGCTAGGCTAGACTTTCTAATAATAATACCTTTATTTATAACCTCTTCTTCTTATTTTTTAGTCTAAAAGGTAGTCTTACTATTAGTTATTATAATTATAATATAAATACTATATACTCTTATATATATAGCTTTTAACTAATTAAAGCAGAGCGTAATATCTATCTTTAATAGAATTATAAAGATATAATATAACCCTATAGCTTTATAGGTAAAAAGAGTAATATATTAGTCTTTATTATACCCTAATAATTAAGTAAAGAGATTAAAAAACACTACTTAGAGTAGCCCTAAAGGTAATAACCCTATTTAAGGGACTTATAATATTTACCTCTATGCCTTAGCTATTTAGTAAACCTTATATTTACTTACGCTCCTTTTCTTTAATAAAATTTAAAGCTTCTAAAGCACTTAATCTATTATATCCTTACCTAAATATACTAATCTAGTGTACTATAAGTCCGCAGGCATTATTATAATAGTCTTTAGGTTTTATAAATCTCCTTTAATAATAAAGGCTTCTAATAGGCTTAAGCCCTCTATATATAGCTATATACTAATAATCTAAGTTTAAAATATCTCCTAATTACCTTTTACTAAGTCTATTACCTTTTTAGTAAGGTTATCTTACTTTATTTCCTTTTATATAAGTAGCTAAAGAGATATAAGGTTTATAAAGAATAATAGTTAATACTAGGTATTTAATAAGGTAAGGGTCTAGCCTTTTATTAAGATAATCTAAGCTATACTAATACTAAGGGTATTTATAATACTATAACTTACTTAAATTCTAGGCTACTTACTATAATTAAGGTCTATAAACTACTATTTATTATTAAAGATATAGATTAAGGTACTACTATTAAGTATAACTTATAATTTGCCCTAGGTAAAGAAAGTCTTTATAAACTCTTTTATAGCTATAAACGCAGTATTATTATCTTTAGGCTCCTTTATACTATTAGGTTCCTTTATGCTATTATTCTTTAACTATATATTATATACTTTTTTTATATTATTAGGTTAATAATTTATTACTTTTTTGCCTTCTTTAATAACTCTTTATTAACTTTCTAGTCTTTTATTAGGTAAAGGGCCTTATAGACCTTTTATAAGTTCTTTAACTTCTTTACCTTATATTTTTTATAGTAAATATAGTTATCTTTCTTTACTTTCTTTACTTTATCCTTTATTTTCTTATTAAAGCTTAGCTTAGTTCTAAAGGTATTATTAGCTTTTACTTAAGACCTTTCTTAAGCTTTAATTAAGTACTTAATCTTACTTATAATATTATAGAAATCTAGGACCTTTCCCTTACTCTTTACTATATAAATTAATAAGTTAACTTAAGCTAAGATAGTAGGAAATTAAGCCTTAATAGTATTATTAATTATTTCTATAAGTAAGTTACCCTTAGTAATAGGGTAGTTTACTTAGAAGTATCTCTTATAGCTAATTAAGGTATTTATAAGTTACTTATTAATATTAACTCTTATAAGGTTTTACTTAATAGTCTTATTAAAATTAACTTTAGTATAATACTTAATAATCTTACTTAAAGGTATTATATTTCTCTTTAGCTTCTTAATCTTATTATAAAGAAATATATACCTTAAGGTTATTTACTTATATTTAGAACTAAGTATTATTATAAACTATATATAATACTTTTATATAGCCTTTATAAGGCTTTAGAATTAGCTATTAAATACCTAATAATAATTACTAAGAACTATAAACTAGGTACTATCTTTAGTATTATTAGGCTATTAAGAATACTAAAAATAACTCTTTTCTAGTATATTATAACCTTTAGTAAAGCTTTTCTAGGATTACTATATACTTAGGGTTATAGCTTTAATACTATATAAGTATATTTAAACTCCTATAGTATTTAATATAAATAATTAACTTTATATAGCTTTTATTACCTTTCTTTTTTTTAGAGTTTTATTTCCTATTAGGATTAGAGGCTCTAGAGAGTAATCTAGCTATATAATTAAATTAGGATTAATAAAGACCTAAATTCTATCTTTAATAGCTTTTATCTTAACTATCTTATACTATAAGTCCTAGTAGTAAGGCTTCTATAGCTTAATAGCTAGCTTATTACTCTTAGAAAACTTTTTAGATATTAAAAGGATACTTATAGTATTATTATTATTAAACTAATAGATAGTACTATTAATCCTAGTATACTAGGGTTACCTAATTATAATATTAATAAATTAGGCCTCTTTTTTACTATATTTATACTAATTATTTAAAGATTAAATAATTAGTTAATTTAAAAAGAAAAGTACTAATTTAGAAAAAAGGTATAACTATTATAAATACTATATAATTACTACTATATTAGACTATAAAGCTAGGGTTTAATATAATTACCTTTATTAAGTAATTTAACCTTATAAGAGGGTATAGACTATAGCTTAAATACCTAAGTACTTTTACTATAGGTAAGGTACTAATATAGTGCTAAAACATACTATGTAGTTACAGAGGTCTTAGAAAATAACTAGCTAGGGGTGGACTCTTGTCTTAGCTAGTTAAGTAGCGAGACTATCGTGCGACAGGGTCAATTATGGGTGCAACAGAGACAAAGAGGAGTAATTGCGGACTTGGCCCGCTTTTGGCTTGATGATAAGGATCTCGATATCCACGTTGGAATGTTCATTAGGCGGATCGGAGTAGTCTTTTGCCACTAAACGGCGTCTAGAACACGGCAGACAGGTAGGTAGTCACTGGTGGCGGTTGATGGCGGTTGGTGGCGGTTGGTGGCTGATGCCTGGAAGTTTGCATGCCGCTAGCCATCGGGGGGTTGAGGCTGTGTGCGAAAAAAAAAGCTTGTTGCCTGCCTGCCGGCGCTGTGACTCGATCAAATGGCGCATACTAGGATCTGATGGAGGATTGCGACGCAGGTCTCTATAATTACGGCCGGCTCTCGGTGGCCAGTTCAGTCTCAACGCTTTTTTCCTATCTTGAATCTTGAACCACACCGGATTCGGTGACGAAAGAGCCCGACTGACAAATGCCTCGAGATTTGTTCCTGCCAACCGGCTTGGCGACCAGATGAACTACTATCCCGGCCCATGCTTGTTGCATCACCGTTCTCGCGTTGCGGAGCACAGCTCGGATCCGAAGTTGATTTTTGGTTTCGGAAAAGAAACGCTTTGTCTTCTGATACCCAAGTAGGATTGTCATGTATTCAGACATTATCTTGGAATAATCACTCCGTGATAATATGTGATTCTCTCACCACAACTATTTAGCCAAAAGCATCTGACATGAGAGAAATAGCAGTCTTGAAGTGGACGCTGTGATAATATCATGTACTTTATATTCTTTTGAAATTCCCGTGCCCCGTTCCCGTACCCCGTTCCCGGCCTCATTTCTGCGCGAAACGTTCAGACGTTGCGAGACTGGACAAGGTTCTCAAAGTGAAGAATGAAAACGTAAATGATGCAAAATGGAGGTCAAGGTAAATGGAAAAAGATGGCTCAGTTCGTCACCCGCAGGTAATACACGCCATTCGTATCGGGCACGTACCTGATGGTAGTCGAGTCGGGGAACAAAGACGCGAGCTCCTTCTCACTGCACATGACGGCACGGTAACCCAGATCACCCACGACTGATTTCAACAATGTCGCCTCGCCCAAGTGGCTGTGGTCGCGGACCATGACCATGTTGGAAAGGAAAATGGAGATGAGGGCAAAGAGCAGCTGTAGGCCCATAATGAGGCCCAGGATAAGATGGACGTAGGACCAGTGGTTGACGTCGAGGGTGATTCCTTTGAGGGGCATCTGGCCCGTGACATTGAGATTAGAGTTGGACTGGGCAGTGGCGAGGATGACACCGGCGGCGAAGGCACTGGTTTGGAAGCCCATGAGCGAGTTGTTTCCGTAGCAGGCTGAGCCGAAGAAGGTCTCGGCGGGGTAGCTCTGAAACTGGATTCGGTCCGTGACGTTTGTGCCGAGCGTGGAGGAGCCGTAACCTTGGAGAGCAATGGCCGCGGGCGCCATGAGCTTTACGTCGTCGCCGAGCTGGTGCTCCGGGATGACGGCGTTGGTGACGGGCGCGACGCTGACGTTGCACCTGTAAAACCAGGGGTCGGCGGCGGATGCTTCAAAGGCACTGACGATGCTCCAGCCAATGTGTTGATCGGTGTGAGGGTCGACGATGAACGTGGTTTGCAGGGGGCCGTTCTTGGTGGGCACCCTGATCGTGGTGTTTTTGCCGTCGGCGATGGTGATGGTGTCGGTGTTGCCGCTCCCGCCGTTTGAGACTTTCCAGGATTGGCATGTTGACGAGGTAGACACGGAGCGGTTCGACGCCGCCATCAGGTAGTATGATTCGTTGGCGGTAGTTGCTTCGTAGAACCACGAGGAGCAGGTTGTGTTGAGACACAAAATGGGCGAGTTGTCGGGGTTGAAGAGAGTGCCAGGCTTCGGAGGGTCGAGGCCATTTAAATAGATGCCGGCAGCCAGGCCCACCATTCCATAACTGAAGCAGATATATTAGCATTGGTCACGTACTATTGAAGCTGAGAGGAAAGAGCCCAATGCCAATGGGGGGCCTCGGACGAAACAAAAATGTATGCCAAGCAAGCAGGAACAGTATGCCAAAAAGACAAGTGTTGGGTGTCCAAGTTGTCATACCTGTTGGCGGTGTATCGGAGCGAATTCTCCGTCTGGCTCATCGACGTGCTGTTTGAAGGCGAAGACAGCTTGGAGGTTTGAAGCGTGGAGAGATCTGGTACGGACACGACGCCCGGCTTGGTGGGAACGATCTTGTCGGCGCCATTGACGTTGTACGTAAGACCGAGGGTGGCAAGACCAATCTGCGCGGCCTACGTTGGCTTGTTAACAACGCTGTCACAAAAGAATCGGCACTGTAATTGAAGAGTTTGAGTTTGGAAGAGTCCGTGAAAGAACAAACGAACCACGTTGATGGCAACCCAAATTATAACATAAGCCCGAAGCGAGTACCGCTTCGAAACAGACAGTAATCGCACCATGCGACTAATGTTTTCGCTTTGGAGAACCAAATCAACCTAGTTCGTCGGCAACTGTCAGTAAGTACATGGACATCGATTTGTGCCCATCAACATTTCCATCCGTTGCTCCCGCGCGATTTATGAAAAAAAAAAAAAAACCTCACCTCCCGAGGTTTCCATTCCTTCAGACTCAACAGCCACCATCGCAGCGTAGCGGCCATGTGCTTCAGCGAGCTAGCGAGGTTCAGACTGAGGAGAATGGATAATCCAACTATAAGAGCATTGAACTCCTTCTTCTTGGACGTCACCATGGCCGTCTTGCTCGAGTACTGCCACAAGACCAAATAGATGGACGCGCACAGCACCATCGTCATGAGCCATCGTGTCAAGCAGGCGCCCAGAAGCTTCCGCAGCTGCCGACGCTTGTGCAGGCGCTCGTAGGTGAAGCTCTGCGCCTGGCGGGACAGGCGAGGAGGCTTGATGGACTTGTCAGCCGAGCTCTCTCTGACGCTATCTTGGAGTGAACACATGGTTGGTGCCGTCAGGTTCGAACGTCGAAATCGAAAGTCGACATTGCCAGGGTCCGGGGGGAAGAGAGTGCGGTGACGGAGATGGAAAAGAAGCAATTCTTTCGGATGCGGACGCCGAGAAGAAAGGGTCAGGGTGCGTTATAAGTCATGTATTAAAGCGAACTGTCGCAGAGTTAAATTCTCATCGCATTATTCAAATAATATTACGGATTAGTTACGCCTGACAAAGGTCGAGCCGAGTCCACGGGGTCCGAGATTTGGGGGAGGAAAGCCAAGGAAAGCCAAGGGTCTGATCCACGAGCCAGTGCAAACTTTGCACGAGTGCAAAATGCACATAAGCGGACGCGCTAGCCATTTTTGTCAGCTAAGATCCATAGAAATTTATGGAACTTTGTCCAAATTACATAAACACCACAACCCCCCTTGTTCGCGATGTATCTTTTTGACCAGGGCCGCGTAAATGCCTATAAAAGGAAAAGATACCAAGAAAAGAGCCAAAAGTACCACATTTTAGGTGCAAACTTTACACTTTGCGTTGTCCCTAGGCAAAGTCTGCACAGGTGCAAAGCTTACACCTACGACAGTACAAAGTAGGCGCCCCATATAACTCCACATATAATTTGTACCCTCTAATGTCAGTGCGAAGTTTGCACCGGCTCGTGGATCAGACCCTAATAATTGGTAAGTTCTTGTCATAAGCCCACGCACGGGTAGAGCAACTAGCAGGGCAGCTGGCAACTCTCCCCGCCCCGCCGCGGAAGGATCGAGTGGCGTCGAAATTGTCCAAATTATACGCTGCTCGGCCTGGAATTCGTCCAAACCCGCCCAACTGGCCCAGCGCAGCCGGCTTGGGGTCTGATCCACGAGCCGGTGCAAACTTTACACTGACATTAGAGGGTACAAATTGTATGTGAAATTATACCTAATACTAGTACTATAAGGAAATTAAGTATAAAAGAGATATAAGTAAAAGCTTTATTAAGATTAATATCTTTACTAAAAGTAACCCTTTATAAGCCTTAGATTATTACTTTTAGTACTAGATTAGTAGTTATAAAAGGTATTTTTTATATACTTATAAAGCTTAGAAAGCTTAAATTCTATATTCTTAATATAATTACTCCTTTCTTTTTCTTAATTACTAATATAAATAAAATATAAGTTAAGATTAATAATCTTATAAATATACTTATTTAAGATAATAAGACTATACTTATAGTATAATAATAAGGTTATTCTTAGTAGTTACTAAAAGTAAAAAAAATAATTACCTTTTATATCTTAGAAAAAGAGATTTATTAATTATATTATTATCTTAGCTACTTTTTTATTTAATAACTTATAAAGATTCTTTAATAAGCTAGTTATAAAGTTAAATACTAAGTAATTAAGAAATTAACTAAAGTTTATTACTATTACTAAATATATAGTAAGGCCTTTAGTTAATTTAAATTTATAATTAAAGATAACTATAAATTTAACTATAAGGTTATTATTAATATTATATAAATTAATAGCTAACTAATACTTTATATTATGAATTTAGTAACCTTATTTTAAGTAGCTTAATTTCTTAATTTAAGGAAGTAAAAGGCTTAAGATATTTAAAATACTATTTAAGAATACTAGATTAATACTTATCTTAGACCTTTAAAATTAATTATTTATAATACTAGTAATAACTTTGCTTTTACTAAATTTAAGTATTATACTTAATTAATATTAATTAAAACTAATAAAATACTAATTAAAGCTTATAAAAATATTAAAAAGGTTAAAAAATAGTATAAACCCTTATACTAGGCTTATAATATTATTATAGACTTAATTAGAATAAAACTTATACTAAAATAATATCTTTAAATAGCTATTAAAGCTATTAATAACTTTATAGGCCTTAATAGTATAGTCCTAACCTTACTAATCTTTAAAGCTTACTTATAAATAATAAATAAGTTATTACTAAGTATTTTTATTATTTAATATACTAAAGTAATTTAAAAAGCTACTAATAAGGTTTATTATTACTTAGCTTTATAGTAAGTTTATAATACCCTTAAAGCCTTAAATAGCCTTAATATAGTGCTTATATACTAGTTACCTTTATAAGCTAATATATATATATAAAAAAAGAAAGGTAGCTAGTATAGCCTTTATAAGCTAATTATTACTAATAAAGAGACTTATATAGTTAATATACCTTATAACCTAGTAAAGTTTTGCTTTATAGTAATAACGCTTTATTATAAAAACTTATATATTATAAAGAAACTAAAGTAATAAGAAAAAAAGCCTTATAATATAAAGAAAGATATAATAATATTACTAACTATTATTACTAAGAGAGGCTCCTTAGTAAAAAAAGTAAGGAAAGGTAAAACTTATAATTTTAAGAAAAATATTAGCTTAATTAAACTTTATATACTTATTAATTAAGACTAAGATAAAGCCTTTATTTAAGAGGCTATAACTAAAGAAATACTAAGTATAGTATTCCTTTTAGTAAAAAAGAAAGCTAATTAAAACCTTACTCTTTAACTTTACTAAGAAAGAAAAATTATAACCTTAGGAAAACCCTTTAAGTAGTTTAATTAAGCTAAGATTAATACTTTATAAGCTTATAATATCTTTAAATTTATTAAATATAACTTAGTAAAGTATAAAGGCTATAAAATCTTTAATTGTTATATAGTTAAAGAGATTAAAGGTAAGGGAATAGACTTACTATATAAAAAATCTTACCTTATTATATAAGGTTATAATAATAAGGGGAAGGAATTTATCTTAATATAATTACTAATAATATAATAAGTAAGCTAATAACTAATTATAACTATTACTTTATTATTAAGAAAAAAAGGTATTTACCTTTAGATTTATAATATTATATAAGCCTATACTTAATTATATATAATACTAATAAAGCTAATTATTATAAGATTACTAAAGTAAATTATATATCTCTTTCTAGAAAAGACTATAATTAAATTAATTACGCCTCTTTATAAAATTATAAAGGCTAAAACTTACTAGTAAGTAATATACTTCTATTACTATAAAGATAACCTTAATATAATAACCTTAACTTATAATCCTTACTTATTAATTATAGCTTCAAATAATAAGAATCTCTTTAATATTATTAAAATATAAACTAATAATATATTAGGCCTAAGTAATAATATCTTCTTTTAAAAAGAAAAGAAAAAGCTTTAAAAAGCTAAATTTATAGCTAAAGAAAAATAATAATTAATTACTACAAATCCCCTTATCTTTAATAGCTATATCTTAACCTAAACTTACTTAACCTTCGCACAAACTTCCGCACCGCTCTAAAGGTCCGGAATTGCCTCTAAAATATAAACTATATTAATATTTAAATTCCTTACCTTTATTTACCCCCCCTTATAATATTATATTATAATGAAGCTAGTAGTAAGAGTGTAAATATAATACTAATAGTAATTAACTTAGGAGAAAAGGGGTTAGTATAAAGCTACTACTACTTAAATATAGAAATAAGATAGTTTAATATTTAAAGTAATAAGAATAACCCTATAATAAACTAGATTTAATTTAAATATCTAAATAATATAAAATACTATAATAAGATTATAATCCTTATCCTTAGTAATAAAGTTACCTAGGTATAGTATATTACTAAAGCTATTACTAAATAAGTAGTAAACTATACTTAAGCTAAAGTAAAGGTAATAAACTATAATAATAGTAATATTTATATTACTAAAGAAGCCCTTAAATAAGCCCTTAAAAACGCTATTAAAGAAAAAGCTAAAGAAAGTAATACTTTAACTTAAGTAAGTATTACTATTAGCTTAGTTTCTAAATAAATAAATAGCTTACCCCCCCCTTTTTAAATCCCTAGTAAATAGGACTAAGAAGTACTTATTAAAGGGAATACTATTTAGGAATTACTTTAGTTTAAGAGTATAGAAAATATGGTAATAGTAGTAAATAAAGCTAATAAGGTAAATATAGTAAAAGTAATAGTAAGATAACCCTAAGGTAAAGATACTTAAAGAATTACTCTTATACTAAGCCTAACTAAAGTAAAAAATACTAATAAGATATACTAAGATAATATAGTTTTTAAAGTAAAGCTTTTCTAAACTAAATTATATAATAAAACCTTATAACCTTAATAATACTATAATTACTTTTAAATAAGCTATATAGCTAAGTTTTATAAGGTAATACTAAGGTATAGTAAGTATAAAGCTAGCTATTATAAAAATAAAGAGTTCTTTTACTTAATAAAAGATAAATAAGTAAAAAAGAATTATATTCTATACTTTAAACTATACTTAGCCTAGTTAAGGGATTACCTTATTCTAAAAGAAAAGTAAAATATTACTAAAGTAAAATATTTTAAATAGCTTTCTTACTTTACTACTTACTTCTTAAGTAAAAGCCTAACCTTATCTTATAAAAAACCTAATATAGTATTAGAACTTATTATTATAGTAAGTAAAAAGAGAGAATGCCTTATAAATATAAAATAAAGCACTAAATAACTAAGGTTAGGAAGTATTAGATAATATATAAAGTAACTTAAAGCTAAAATAAAGCTAGTATAAGATAGTAAAGACTAATAACCTCTCTAATTAATATAATAATATTATAAGTCCTTTTGTTGGAACAAAGGTGATATTAATCGCGCGTCGCAGCCGCAATTACCTAGCAAAAGCTTAGGCCACGCGCGCGCCCTACACGTAACTCATAACCTAGCCTGTTAATTAGCTAGGAAATATAGGGCTACAAACACATAGCCCCCTTTCCTTCTATTATTATAGATTCTAGCTTTTGACTTCTCTTTTACACATATAGAATATAGCCTAGAATAAATAAATTAATAATAATACTATTCTTTAGGCTTATAACCTTCTTATATTAAATTTAATACCCTGTAAAACTAACACTAATTAGTGGTTACCTTTATAGATAACTATATAGTCTTTAAATACTATAAATTAGTAAGGTTAATTAGAAAAGGTAGCTTACCTAATAATAACTTGCCTTATAAAATAGGAGGGCTATGTTTAATAATAAGTTATGCTAATAGAAAGGTATAATATAGCTCTCTTCTTACTTTAGTATTAATATCTATATTTATATAGATTCTAAAATAATAAAGAAAGGTTTAATACTAGTAGCTAAGCTATCCCCTTATCTTTCTTTATTATATATTTAATTATATATTTAAAGTTAACTACCTTACCTTATAATCCTTTATATTAATAATATAAGTTATATAACTTATATTTACACCCCTCCTATCCCCTTATACTAAAAGATTTACTCCCCTTCAATTAATTAAAATATTAGATATAGCTAGACTATCTAGGACTTCTAGTTAATTTAGAGTTCCTAGTAAGAGTAATAGCTATAATAATACTATAGAAGGTATTAAAGCTAGAGATAGTAATAAATACCCTAATAAAGGGAAAAACCCTATTTACCCTACCTAAATCCCCTATATTTTTATAAAACTCTAATAATATATTATAAAGAAATTACTCTAATAAATAGGAAACTTTAAATATAAAGAGATAATAATACCTAAGGAAATCACCCTCTATATTATTATTAAGACTAAATAATATAGAGAATAAGGGTTATTTAGGAGAACACTTTTCTTTAAATTTAGTAATAACTTTTATAAATAGCTAAGGAATAAGTTTATAAAAGGGAGAGATCTTTCCTAAAATAGACTTTAAGACTATCTTCTTTATAATAAAGTATATATAATAGTTAGAAAAGGTATAAAGATAGTAAATAACCTTAAAGAGATAGTAAATTAGAAAGAATTCTAATTCTAAACCCTTAAAGAAATTAAGGAAGCTAGGAAGAAGTATATAAGCTTCTAGAAGAACCTAGAGAATAAAGATTTCCTCTATAACCTACTAGATAATAGGGATATTAGGTCCTAATAGCTTACCCCTTTACCTTACTTATTAGTATAATTACTATTAAAGGGATTAGTAGGCTAATCTTCTCTAAGAAGGTTAATTAATCTAGAATTAAGGGCACTAAAGGATACTATTCATAAGTATTTATAAGTAACTCCCCTACCTATACCTTTACCTAAGATAGTTTAGTAAAACTACCTTAAAAATACTACTAATAATACCCCTAAGCTAGAGTATTACTAATAAAGTTAACCCTTACTACCTAGGGCTAATATTACCTTTATTAGTATAGCCTAAAGGGCTATATTTTCTCCTCCCTAATATAAGGGAGAGAAAGATTAGAAGGGATAATAAACCCTAAGGCTACTCCCTATAAAGCTACCCTCTTACTTTCTAAGGACCTTACTACCTCTTTTATATATATAAAGGGAAGTATCTAGAGAACCTTTATAGACTTAGAGGCCTTCTCTAAAGTAAATTATAAACCTATTAAAGGTATATTCTAAAGAATAACTTTATAGTGCTAATAATTATAATATCCTTAAATTAAAGCTTTAAATATTCTATAGGAAGTATAAGTTACTTAATATCTAACCTAAATAAGCTAGTTATACCTTTAAGGTTATACTTAAAGATAAAGCTTTATAATACTATATAAACTACCTCTTAAAACCTAGTTAATTATAAGACCTCCCTATGCTTATTAGTTATATAAGAGAATAATTTAAGACTAAGGATATATAGTAAAGATATTTTCTAGAGTAAAATAACTTTACTTTATAAGGGATAATAAATAATAACCTAAGTAAATCTATAATTAATTACTTTAATAAACTTATAAAGAAGCTAGCTATTTTATAATAAGTAATACCTAAGGTAGGCTAAAGTAAAAGGGTACTTTAAAATTAACTTATAGGAGCTTATAATAGTATTCTAGAATATAGAGAAGCTATTATAGACTTGCTAAAGGGACTATAAGAGTTTTATAAATAGATTAGAATAATAATCTAACTTATTAAGAAAAAGAAAAAGAACTATTAATAATTCCTAACTAAAACTATAACCCTAGAGTAATTCTAGACTAACTAAAGATATAATAGGAAAGGAAAAGAGGCTTAATACCCTTTAAAACTATAAGGAAGAGAAGGAAATTCCTGCATAAAGAAGTGCTATATATATAGTAAAGAAGGATACTAGTTATCTAAGTATCTAGAAAAGGACTATAAGAAGGCATATTAACGCTTTAAGAACCATTACCTTATAGATCTAACTAATAACTTATATAATTTATTTCTTATATAGTACAAGAGAGAATATAAGCCTTAATCCCTTATTAATAATAAAATCGCTTAATATATAAAGAGTATTAGATTTAATAATAGCCCTAATAGTATAGATAGGCTAGTACTTATAAGCTTCTTTAATTATAGAATATAACTTAATAGTAAAAGGATAGTTTAAATCCTAATAAGTTAAGTAGCTTATTATAGTCTAAGTAAAGAAGACCTCTTTAAGCAGGAACTCTTAAGTAAAGCTCTAGTAACATTTATACTAGAAGATTGCTATTCCTATGTAATATTCTAAGGGATTATGCCTAATACAGGAGCTATAAAATTCTCTATAGTAAGGCACCCTTAATTTCTTGCTTTGTAACACTAAATACCTAAACTAAAGCTTAATAAATTAACAGTAAAAAAGGCATTAGTTAGATTTAGCATAGGAGAACTAATTATTACACTTAGAGTGGCTAATATACCTACTCCCTTTAGAGATATCCTCTTTTAGGTTATACTAATAAACACTCTATTTCTCTTATCTCTTAATAATATAGATTATTTATAAATTAACTTTAATATCTTTAAAAACATACTATAATAAGGAAATATTAAAGTCCCTATTATTTATAAATAGGGGCATGCTTAGATATTACTTACATAGAAAGAAAAAGTAGTTACTTAGAGCTACCTTATAGAAGGCAAGCTATAGCGATTATATTACTACTTTAGGCATCTATTAATCTAATAACTACATAAGGTTCTCTATAAATTAGGGTATAATATTAATATTAAGGCTATTAAGAAGCTAATAAGACTTTACTACTAATACTAGATATATATAAACAGCCCTAACTACTTTAAATTCACCCTTAAGGATAAGTATAGCTTTAACTATAAAGTAATAGTAAATATTTTCTACCTTAATAGTAACCGCCCTATACTTCACGCTATAAATATAGCTATAGTATTTAACGCGGCAAAATTCCTTAATAATATCTCTATAAAAATAACCTAGGAAGCCCTCTAGATATACTAGATTAATGCTTACCTAGGCCCTCTAGATTTTATTATTACAAACACTAGAATAAACTTCTATAGTAATAAGTTTAAATAATTTATAGCTTTAATATTAATCTTAATTAAGGAAGTCCTTATTAAAGCACACTATAGTATTAGGAAGGTTAAAAGGTATTATAAACTACTCTAAAGGGCCTATAATATAATTAGGTATAAATATCCTATAATACCTAAACCTACTACCTTATAAATAGTAATAAAGGCCCTAAATAACACCGCAGGCCCTAATAGCCTTATCCTAACTCTCCTTATTTTTAGAGCTTACTTATATATAATAAATAAGTCCTTACTATTACCTAATATTATATAGTATATAATTATAGTATAGAAGGCTACTAAAGAGATTAAGAGGCTTTATGCTATTAGGAAGGTTAATAAGGCCCTTACTAAATATAATAGCCTAAATACCTTAAAGACCCTTAGTTTACTACTTAGATTAAAGGTCTAAGTCTAGTAAGAAGGTAAGGAATAAGTAAGCTTATATAAGCTCCTAGTAATAACTAGAGAGAGCTATACACTTAACATACCTAGAGGCTTAAAAACCTTTAGGTTAACCTCTATTAGGCCTTATTATAATAATCCTAGTGTAAAGAAAGTAATAAAGCCTAGAGAAAAGGAAAAGGAGAAAGGGTAAGAGGCCTAAGATAAGAATATAGTGCTAGTAATACTACTAAAGTGTAGGCATAGAAGGCCCTAAAAGAACTCTCCTATAATACCTTAAGAGACTAATACCTTCCTATTAGTAAAGGAGTATAGTAACTTAGCCTTTATAATTAAGCTATGTAAGGAAGGAATTATTAAGACCCTA
This sequence comes from Epichloe hybrida, assembly GCA_019022495.1. NCBI lineage: Eukaryota > Fungi > Ascomycota > Sordariomycetes > Hypocreales > Clavicipitaceae > Epichloe > Epichloe hybrida. The sequence goes on along the minus strand of JAFEKR010000019.1, from coordinate 673,723 downwards.
GGCAAACCTTTTAAACTATTAATAAAAGCGGAGATTAATACCTTAATTAAGTAAGGTATATTTAATAAGGAGAAGTATAGTAGGATTTAAATCTTTAATTCCTAAATTATTAATAAGATTAAAGGTAAGATAATAAAACCCTACAAAAAGTTATATCTTATAATCTAAGGATATAAGGATAAAGGGAAACAGGCTATCCTTACATAGGCCCTAACGATTTAATAAGCAAGCTAACGTCTTATTCTTGTAATAGCCCTATTAGCAAGATTAAGGAAATTCCTTATCTAGCTATGTGATATCTATTAGGCGTATATATAGGCCTATATATTGCTAGAGTGGCTAATCCTAGCGTGCTTACTAATTCAGATATGGCACCTCTACCTGCCTAGCATAATTCTAAGGGTTATAAAGCCCCTTTATAAACTTATAGAGGCTAGAATATATTAGTAGGTTATATATTATAAGTATTATAGAGAGAACCTCTAGATAGAAACCTTTATATATAATCCCTACTTACTTATAACTACAAAGGAAAGCCTTAACTTTATATACATTAGAATACAAACTAATAATACCCTTAGCTTATTAGATAAGAAGTTCTTTAAGAAGGAAGAGACTTAACTAGTTACTATAGGCTTTAATATAAAGCTAAAGTAATTCCTAACCTAGGATAATCCCCTTACATTTAATAGTAGTATTATTACGCTAGAGAATAATGCTATTAAGATATAGTAAAAGGGGCAGAGCAATAAGTTAGAATTAGTTTTAATAATTAAATTAAAGCATAAATACATTAAGCAAAGGGCCTAAGGCGCTTATATTACCTTAATCTACTAACTAGAAGCTTACTTTAACCTATCTATCACTGTATAGCACTAAGAGCTAACCCTAGAAGATATGAAAACCCTTAATTACTACCTAAAGTAGCAGATAGATTATCTAGAAAGAGGCCTAATATTTATCCTAATAGACCTTAAGAAGGCAAAGCTCTTTGCCTTTATAAATAGATTATTTACTAATAACTAGGACCTATTATTATAACTAGGATATACTGATCAGTTGGTCGTCAATTGGTTGATTGGTAGCCCATGACCTACTTGGTGATGTAAAGGATGCAGTGCGTCTGTTGGGAATTGGATTGGCTGCAATTGAGGATGAGTTGTGTTTTTTTTTGGTTTGCCTTGGAGCTTTGAAGGACAAGTTGTAAGATGGAAGAGATGTAGAGAGATGGAACAAACACGGTCGCAGAGGAAGAGGGAATCACGTCAATTTATGCTGTGAGGTATGCGTCGGCGGTTGCTGAACCTACTTGTCTGTGCACGCTGAGTTGCTAATAGCGGGATAAGTAAAACTCGAATGGATTTGAGTTTGACTGCGGTCGCGAATTATGACTCTTGCGCAATCGCAGCCACAAAGTTTGTCGCAAACTTTGTATTGACTTTTCAGCCCCTAAATTTGTGGCTTAAAGCTTATTCCTTGATGTTTTACCTAACACTACGGTGATTATTAAATTTGGTTGTTACATGTGGCACTAGCTGGGTATTGCTAGTAATTTTTTTGGTTCCTTGAAAATTAGATGCATTGGCCACAGCCAATGACCCCAAAAAAAATTAAAAATCAATAACTAGGATATATACTTATCCTAGCTAACGAAAACTACACTAATAGTAAATTCATAATTAAAGGTAATATTATGTACTTTAGCTTAACGAAAAGCAAAAGAGTTATATAAAGCATGCTTACCTTAGAGGTTTATAGTATAGTAGCTAGCGTTAATATAGCTTATATAATTATAATAACCCTAAACCTAGTTACTAACTAACTAAAGCTCCTAAAGATTCTAGTTATTATATATATAGATTTATACTCCTTGTATAAATGCCTTATTAAGCTTAGTATAATAAAAGAGAAATGCCTAATAATTAATATTATAGCTCTTTAATAATTATATAAACGCTAAGAACTCTATAAGATCTAATAGATTAATAGGGAGAATAACCTAGCTAATGCCTTTATAAAAGTATTACCTAATAAGGCCCTTAAGAGCTTTATCTTAACTAACTAGATAATAATCTAGATAGAGGGATAGGTTACTTACGTGTAATACACATATAGTAAGAGAAAAAGTAATTCTTTAGGAGGGTAGCTATAGGGATAAGATATTAATATAGGGGATATATACCCCTATAGTTAATATCCCTAGTAGCTATAGCTACACTAGCCTACTAGGCCCTCCTAGTAAACTATAGAAATTAGTAGTAGTATATAAGAAAAGGAAAGTATTAAATTAGAGAGGGAAGATATTATATATATGCTATAGCGCAGGATATATATTATTATTAAGAAAAGAAGGGATTTAGAAGAGATTTACTTATCCTTACATAGGCTTATAGGCTAAGTAAGATTATTATTTCCCTTTTATTAGCTACTATATACTAAAATAGGCTATAAGTTCTTTTCTTTATATCCCCTATTAATTAAATTATTAATTTGCCTTTCTTTTTTATTTCTATAATTAATATTGCGCGTTAATAATCATATTAAAAGAGAGAGATTCTAGTGTTAGAATAAAGGTAATATTAATTATGCGTTGTAGCTATAATTACCTAGCAAAAGCTTAGGCCACGCGCACGCCCTACACGTGACTTATAACCTAGCTCGTTAATTAGCTAGGAAATGTAGGGCTACAAACGCGCAGCCCCCTTTCCTTCTATTATCACAGATTCTAGCTTTTGACTTCTCTTTTACACACACAGAACATAGCCTAGAATAGATAAATCGATAATAATACTATTCTTCAGGCTTATAACCTTCTTATATTGAATTCAATACCCTGTGAAACTAACACCTTTTCTAGAATATAAATAAGAAAAATAAACTAGTATATATAGCTCTTTACTACTAGACTAATATAAATATAATTATAATTTAAGAATAAGAATATATAAAAAACTTATAACCCCTAGCACTAGGCCTTACCTAGTTTTAACTTATATACTATAATAAATATAATATAATATATATAAATAAGAAATATAAAGTAGGATTATAATTAGCTTAAAAAGAAACTAACTAGTTATTAGTAAAACTATAAGAAGTTAATATTTACTTTCTTTACTTAAAGGGATATAGTAATAACTAAAATACCTTTATTTATATAATTAACTTAGAAAAGCCTTATAACTAAAGCATATTTATAAGTAACTTTAACTAAAAATACTCTCTCTAGGATAAGCTAAATAAGAAAACTAATAAAGTAAATAAATTACTAAAGTAAATAAATTACTAAAGTTTATAAACTAGTAAAGGCTTAGACTTATTATACCTTAAGGTAAACCTATAAAATAATATAAAGATAATAAAGATAGTATTATTAATTTAGTATAGGCTATACTAGATATTAGAGTTTACTATAATAGCACTAAAGACTTTCCTAGTTTTAACTATATTCTATAGCTAATTAGTATTTTTAATAAATAGTAGGAAGCTATTCCCTAAGTTCTTAGATATATATAAGAAGCTATAAACTAGCTATATATAAAGATAAAGGCTAAGGTTAGACTTTAACTTAAAAATATGCTAGACTTATATAATAAAAAGGGAATAAATAACTATATAATATAGCTTATTATAAGCTTATAATAAATTATAAATAAAGTAATTTTAAAGAAAGCCTAAGGACTCCCTAGCCTAGAGATATAGTAATTTAGGAAAGCCTAAGAGATAGTTAGTAAAGTAAGGTAAGCTAAAAGATAATAAAGATACTAAAGAACTAATATAAACTAGTAAGCTTATACTAAGGTAAATAAAAACTAAGAATATATTATTAGAGAAAAGAAAAGAAATATATAAAGAAATATATTATAAAAAGCTAATATATAAGAAAAAGATAAAGGGGTTTAGAGGCTTAAGAGATAAGCCTAGCTTTAAAGCTAGGCCCCCTTAAAGCTTCTTAGACTCCCTAAGCTAAAAAGAAGTAAAAATAACCCTAACCTAGCTACTATATATAAAAATAAGGCTAGTATACTAGTATAAAGATTCTTCCTTAAACTAATAATAAACCTTTTATATATACTAAACCTTTTCTTTCTAAAGCTAAAAATATATTATTACTAAGGAAAAAATAATTTAAATAAGAGAAAATTAATAATATCTTAGTAAATATAGCTAGCTAGAAATCACTAGGAGATAATAAACTCCTAGTAAGCCTTATTAAAGCCTATAATAACCTAGCTAAGGATACTATAGCTAGGCTTTTGAATATAATTCTAGAGATAGGCTATTTCTAAGCTTACTTTTAAACTATAAAAGTAATAATAATTAGGAAACCTAGTAAAACTACTAAGGAAATTAGAAAAGCTAATATATAAAAACTAATCTTACTACTTAATATAGTAAGAAAGATTATAAAAGTAGTAATAATAAAGTAACTTATAGCCTTTACTAAGGTAAAAGAATTACTTTCTAAACTTTAAATAAGTAATAAAATTAATTAATTAATAACATTTATAAGAAAAATCCTTATAGAATATATTAGAGAGACCTAGGAAAAGGGTAATATTACCTTACTAGTATAAATAAATATATCCTTAGTATTTAATAAAGTTAGCTACTTATACTTAATTTACTTACTTATAAAAATAAAAGTCTTATAATAGCTAATAGTAGTTATATAAAGCTTTCTTATAAATAAAATAAGCTAGCTTAGCTTTAATAAAGGACTCTTTAGATTATTTATAATTAAGGCTAGTACCTTATAAGGCTTACTTCTTTTCTTAATTCTTTTCTTACTTTACTTAGTAAAGCTTTATATATATCTTTAGGCTATTTTAAGTATAGTAACTATAGGATTTATAAATAATATAAATATAGTAGCTTTTAGTAAGAATATAGTATAAACCTAAAGAAAACTTAAAGCTATATAAAAGATTTATAAGGAATAAGTAAAGTAAGTAAAAGTTAAGTTTAACTTAGCTAAAACTAAACTTATATACTTTAGTAAGTCTTATAAACTTTCTTAAACTAAAGTTTAACTTAAAGTAAAGAAAATAATACTTATAAAATTATATAAGTTCCTAGGAGTATAAGTTAATAAAAAACTTAACTAAAGTACTTTTAAAAATATCCTAAAAGATAAATTAGCTTAGTAATAGCTTATACTCTTTAAGCTAGTAATATTAGCCTAGGGATATAGCTTTAAAAATACTAGACTTTTATATATATAAGTAATTTAGCTTATTTTTACTTATAAAGTAAGTACTTACTATACCCTTACTAAGAAAAAAAGAAAACTAAGAGAAGTAATAAAAAGCTTTATAGTAAACTAATTAGCTTACCTCTAGATTATTATAAGGGTATTTAAGGCTATACTTATTATATAACTAGAGGTTAAGACTTAAATTCCCTCTCTTAATCTTTACTTAAATAAAATAAAGTAAAAGTTTAAGAATAAAATTATTAGTAATAAAATAATAAGAATAATCTAAGCTATAGCTAACTTAGTAGTAATAGTACTATACTATAAAAGAAAACCCTTACTTATTAATAATAAGCTAGATATAAACCTAAATAAGAAATAAAAGAAATATTAGGAGAACTAGTATAATAAATAAAGGCTAGCCTAAAATAAATATATTAAAGAACTAACTAAAGATTACTTACCCTCCTATAACCTAAAGGAAATCTAGGAATTTTATACTAATATAAATAAATATATCTCCTTAATAATTATCTAACTATATATATAAAAAATAGGCCTAAATAAATTCCTATTTCAAAGAAAGGTTCCTAGAGTAGTTTTACCCTTATATAGCTATAGTTAAGCTATAGAAAACTTTAATATTACTTAGTAGCTTAAGAGCTAGCTATAAGATAGCTTAAAATACTACTAGACTTAAATTAACTTTCTTAATAAATAAAAAACCTCCTAATTATAAGGATAAAATAAGTAGTATAAGTATAAAAGTAAGCTAGAAGTAAACCTAATTTTATAATTTTATAATTATAATAGAAAATACTTATATTTAAAATAGTTATTGAATTAATCTTAAACTATAAACTCTAGGTATTATAAGTCCCTTTAGCTTATTACTACTCTTACTTTAAACTAAAATTAAATTACTATTTTACTTTTTCTTTAAAATAAGAATTCTATTCTTTACTACCTTATTGTAATACTTTATAAAAATAGTAGTAAGTAAAAGATAGTTTATCTTTACTATATATATATTAAGATACTTAAGCTAAAAAATAAGCTTAGTATACTATTTCTTAGAGAAACTAGCTTAGTTTAGGCTTATTACTAATATACTTTATTTTTTCTTTACTTAATTACTAGTATATAGCTTCTTAACCTAATCCTAAAAGCCATCTAGGACTTATTAAGAAAGGTATTAAAGCTAAAATAAAATTATTACTAAGCTAGAATAAACTTATATTACCCTTATTAGCTATTATAGCCTAAGTATTAACTAGCTAATAATACTTATTTTACTAACTAAATAAATTTAGCTATAAAACTAAGTAAATTAGCCTTAAACTTAGGCTAAAGTAAAAGCAAATATTACCTAGTTATATTAATAGTTTTAAACCTAGTAGTTAAAATATATATTAGTAGCTACTCTTACCTAGTAAGTTAGCCTTATTACTAAGCTAAAGTAAGGCTAACTTATTAATAATAATATAGTACTAATACTTATACTTTATAATTAACTAAAACTTATAAGAAATATACTAAATTTCTCTTAGTTTACTAAGCTAGAGAGTAAATTAGGAGTAAACTAAGCCTAGAATAAAGGTAAATAAGACTTATAAATAAACCTTTCTTAGTAACTTATATATATTATTTCTTAGTTATAGACTTCCTAGGGAAATCCTTATATTTAATAAGTTCCTAGGTAAATTAAAGCTAGATATATAGTAATATAAAAGTACTTATAACTTCTAGCGCTATTATACTAGATTTAGTTTAAATTTATAATAAATATTAGTAAATAACCTAACCCTAGCCTAGGGTAGCCTTAAATAGCTAAAAAAAAAGAAAAACCTATAAAAAGTTTAATATAAAGAAAAGAAAAAAACTAAGACCTTAAAGGGAGGGAAGCTTTCTCTTATACTTATAAAGGGAAAGGGAAAGGGATAACTTAAATAACTTACTTAAAAATAAAGTATAATATAATTAATAAATCTAATAGTATATAAGTAATCTTAACCTAGGACTACCTTATCTAAGGCTATAATTACCCTTCCCTTATACTAATTAAATAAAACTAGGTGCTTAAGCTTTATTAAATATATAAAGTAAAAATAAGCTAAAGATAGCTAAAAAGTAAGGCTATAGAAAAGTTAGTATAAAAGTAAATAAAAAGTAAATTAATATTATAAACCTAGGTTTACTTTACCTTAGCCTTAAGTAAAGTAGCTTAGAATAGGCTTATTATTATACTAGACTAGGACTAGAAAGAGTTTATAAATACTTATTTTATATATTTTTTCTTTTTTTTTCTTTTTAATAAAATAAGGCTAGTATAAGCTAGTAATAAATACTTATAATAAGAAATACACTAAGTAATGTAAACTTATAGTAAAGCTAGCGCTAGCTTATACATAAATATAAGGGGGTTTTTCTTCCTAGTCTAGGGTTTTCCCTTTTAACTTAGTAGTAGGAGTACTAGTAATAGCTATCTATAGAGCTAACTAGCGTAAATAATATATATATATCTTAACCTAAAATACTAATAATTTATTAATCTTAACCTAGAAAGGCTAAAGTTAGAAAATTAAGGAACTTAATTCTTAATCTCTAATAGTAAAGTAAGATTATATAAAATAATAAGCCTAAGGAAGCTATATTATAACTATATACTAACTAAAAGCTTCCTATAATGTATTAATTATAGCTTAATACTAAGAACCCTTTACTAATAATATTATATACCTTAATAAATACTTTAAATAGTAAATTAAGAATTAGTAATAAAGACTATAATATCTCTCTCTAATCTTTAAGGAAGTAAAGCTTTTTATATTTATAAATAAATTACTTACTAATAATAAGATTTTAAGCTTATAAATTAAATATATTATTATAATTAGTAATAAGATAATATAAGATAATAATACCTTTATTATAAAAGGTAATATTATTATATATAGCTTAATAAAGAGTAAGCAAGTTATATATAGTGTACTTACCTTGAAATTATATAGTATAGTTTAAGGCATAAATATTACTTACATAATTTCTATAACTCTTTATTAGATTATAAACTAATTAAAGATACTTTAAATAAATTAATAATTTAGGTTAAAGGCTAGGTAAAGAGACTTATAATATTAAGGGATAGAAACCTAAATAAGGACTAATAGATTAATTTAATTAACTAATACTATAATAGCTAATTAAAGTAGTAGATTCCTATTGAGGGATTTACTTATATATACTTTCCTTTAATTTAATTTTTATTACATTTTTAGGCTTCTTTAGCTATAAATAAAAAGAGAGATTACCAGTATTAAATTCTCTAAATCTTTATTAGCTTAATTGTAGCTAAAGACTTAACTAATTATAGGTCTAGTATAATATATATAATATGATTAGCTATATTAATTTGCTACCCCCTTTTTTACCTTACTTATAGGTTTTACTTACTTTTCTATTATTTAAACTTTCTTTCTTTTCTCTCTCTTTCCTAGCTAGCTAATTAACTATTATTAACTTTAATACTACGGAATTATCCTACCTACGCAAGCACCTTAGTGTAACTAATAATAATATCTTGTTTAAATTATCGAAATATTTCTATAAATATTCATAATTTATACAATAAATCTTTCTAAGAGCTTATTATTAAGCTTAATAAACACTTCTTAAATTTTAGCTATATATCTTTATAACTAGATATATGAATATCTTTTAATTCAAAGTCCTATTTAGGAGTTATTATAAGTTGGATAACTTCAGATTTTAAATTAGAATATAAGCTTCTTAGTATATATTTATATTATTAATATTAACTACCCTTTATAATACTAATATTATTACTTAGGATTTGAAAACTTAAAAAGCATACATACTAGATTATATATTAATAATATATTTACCTAGCTTATAGCTTTATATAACATACAATTACTATCTATTACAAGGTAAGTTATATTTATCTCTTTTATATATACTAATTAGTACTTACTTCTTAACTTTTTCTAGTCTTACTAGAGATAATGGTTCTAATAATAATACCTTTATAAGTGCTTTTTTAAGTACTAATTATAATAGTATTGGTATTAAAGAACCTAAAGATATCTAATATATAGCATATATTTTAAATATTGTTGCTAAGGATATAATTACAAGCTTTATAAAAGCTATAATAAGTGCAGAAGATATTAAAAAATATAAGAATAATGAAATTTTATTTTATTTAATAGAATAATTTTCACATTTAACTAAAAGCAAAAGAGATTAATTTATAGGCCTTATCTAAGGTAAGTTATTTTATTTTATTTATTTTAAGTCTATTTCTAATTAAAATTATAGGTATTATAGGAAAAGTTAAAAAGCTAGCTATTCTAATTAAGAATCACGCAAATCTATATGAAGATTAGCTTCTTGCTTTAAAAGAGGCTAAGTTAAAAGGAAAACTAGTAATAAATTGTAATATAACAAAAATACCACTAGGTAAGTTACTAATAGTAATAACTATATAGTATTAGGTATTAATTATTAACTAACTATTTTCTATAGCTAACAATACTAGGTGGAATTTAACTTATTTAATAATTAATACTACGCTTTTATTAAAAGAAGCTATATTAATTTTTAACGAAAAAACTAATATATTTGCTTTTAAAGATGCCTGCCTAACAAATCAAGAATAGGTAAATTTAGGCACTTTAAGCGAAATTCTAGAGGTTTTTTATTATCTAACTATAGTATTACAAGGTTAAAAATATAATACCTTAAGCCTTGTGCCTTTATTTATAGTTAAGATAATCTTACTACTTTATTAAAGGATTAAAAAGCTTATTTAAAAGTAAGTTATTAAATCTTTATTAAACTTTATTTTACTATATTAAACACTAATTATTATAGGATTAATTGAGCTATAACTCACTTACAAATATCTTTGTTAATGCAATAAATATAGGCTTAAAAAAGTTAAATGCTTATTTTCCTAGAGATATAAATAAAAACTTTAACTTTTATAAGCCTTATTTATTAGCATTTTTACTTAATCCTTAATTAAATCTATTAGCATTACAAAATCAGTTAAACCTAACTAAAGCTATAATTAAGAAGCTTTTAAATATATTAAAAGTTAAATATAAGGAGTATGTATAACCCTAGGCCTTAACTATAACCTTAGTATTAAATTAATCTCTTTATAACTTATACTAATATTAAAAACTAGATGTAAAAGATTATATAAGGCTTAAAATGAATCTTATAATAATTCTAGCGTTAATAATGAAAATAATGAAGCTTTTACTTTAATTATTAATTTATCTAGGATTAAAAGACATCCTAGCCCGTTTAGTAATCCTAGGCCTAAGAAACCTACTTTAGCCCTTTACTAAGGTTTATTTCTAAAGGAAAGAAATGAATCTATTAAAAAGGCTAGAAAAATGAGATTTCTAGTTATATTAAGCTAGAATAATTATATAATAAGGTATATTATTAATATTATTTACTAATAGTTATTTAATATATATATACTAACTACTTTATAGGATAATATATTTTAATAGTAGGCTAAAAATTAAGAAGCCTTTCCTATTTGATCTATTTTAGCTTGAAAATACCTTGCAATCATCCCTGCTATATTTAGAGCTATTAAAGGGTAATTTAATTAAGGTGGAAATGTTCTTATAAAAAGAAGAACATTACTATTATATTTAACCTTACGGGAATTATTATTATTAAAGAGTTAGGAAAAAGAAAGAAATAAACCTTTAATTAAGGAATTGTTACGTGCAGGCTTTGCACGATGTTAGGTTAAATCCGTTAGAGGGGCTAACGGATTTAACAGGTCATAAGTCATTCTAAGTTCACTTATAAAGCTACTATTAGGTATAGTGTAAGATGTCTAAAGAAGGTTAATCCTCTAGCTAGTTAGCTAAATCTAGGCTTATATAAGCTATGTCTAGCTCTAGTATATAATAAGTGCTAGGCGTGCCTTAAAAAACAACTATCCTAGTTAGATATAGCTAAACTATAACTAGATTTAGTCTTTATTTAGCTAAGCAAATTAAAAAGAAAATCACTTACTAAGTTCGCATAAAAGAAAACAAAATCCAAAGTAGTTATTACTATATATTATAATAACCTATTTATACTATATATCCCTTAGTAAATCTTCTAAAATTATTATATTAAATAATGCATTTAATTATCTAAAATCATTTTCTTTATTTTCTATCCTTATTATTTTCTATTACTAATTTCTATTTTTAGTAAATCCTTAAATTCTATTATACTAGCTATTTTTATTCTAATTTTACTTTAATTTATTCTCTTAATTTAGTAAACTAGTAAATTTATTTACCTTTATCTCTTTAATGCTTAGCAGGCATAAGGTTAGTAATTCTATTTACCTTTATATTATAGTTATTTTTATCTTACTTAATAATATAGGTAATGTTTTATTTAAGATAAGGAAGTCTAGTATTCCTACTTTTCTTTATTATAAAGCTACTTAATTTTTTACTACCTTTAGACTTAGTTTCTTAGATAGCCTAGGTCTCTTTATTAGTATTATTAGTAGCACTATCTCTTCTTATAGTTATTTATTACCTAATCTTAATATTATCTAGTGTTCCTTAGTTTATAAAGTGTTAGATTTACCTAACCCTAGTTTTATTAATAATTACCTTCTTCTACTTAGTATTATAGGTAAGCTTATCTTACCCTATAGCTATTTATTAGCTAAATTTATTATTTCTTTAGTTAAGGTAGCTAAAGTTAGAATTACTTTTACTTTCTTAGTATTTTCTTTAAGTCTTTTTTACTTCTTTTTAAGCTTATTAATAGTTACTACCTAATTCTATATCTTTTTTAATACTTCTATTACTATAGTAGCTAAAGCTATAATCTTTTCTTTATACTTATCTTTTTAAACTATATCTTACTTTAAAGTATTAATTTATTTATTAAATTTAATTAGTGCTTTACCCTTATTAAGTTTTATAATTCTTTTTTTATAATTTCTTAAAATATCTAATATTTATATAAACTTCTCTTAGACCCTTATCTTATTTATTAATTTAAGGACTTCTTTTACTATACTTACTACTATAGTATATGCTTTCTTTGCTTATTTTCTAGTATTCTTTAATTCCTTCTTTATTTAGTTAATTTAATTAACTAGATTATTAATTTTACTTTATATATATTACCTATTTTATTCTTTACTTTACTAGCATTTAGTTAATTTCTACACTAATTCCTTTCCTATACTAATACAAAGTAAGTCTACTTATCTAATACTAGCTAATATACCTATAATTATAGTATTTACTACCTTATATTTATTTATAAAATAAAGCACTAAAAGATTAGCTTATAGTAGTAGTAATAATATACTATTATAAGTAGCTATTTACTACTTATATTTAACTATTATACTATTATAAAAGGCTACTACTACTATTTTTACCTAGCCCTTTGCTTCTCTTATTACTTTATACTTTATTAAATTAATAGTAATTTAGTATATAGGCTTTCCTACTTGTTTTACTATGGCTTATTTCGTAATTAATATAGCCTTTTATTTATTAAAAATAGCAAAGATTTATATAATTACGTTTTACTATAATATAAAATATATATCCTTTAAGTTAACTTCTAAACTATTAAATACTATTATAGCGCCTTTAAGGGCGAATTTATATATATAAGTCTAGATTACATACTTAATATCCTAGTTACTATTCTTTTAACCTAATTTAGTATACCTAAACTTACTAAAGTTAACCCCTTTAATGCTTTTTCCTTTATATTCTATATTAAACTCTTCTATTACCCTTTTATATGCTTTTATACTAATATTAGGTATTAGCTTTTAAGCGTTAGTTCTAGATCTAGGCTTCCTAAATCTAAGGAATAATAGCTTAAAATTAAGTTCTATAATTTATTTATAAACTTATAATAGTCTAATAATATACTTAGCAGGCATCTTATTAATATTATTATTAATCTTACTCTTTACTTTATTATACTTACCCTTATTATATTTACCCTTAGTATCCCTAACTTTAGTTTCTTCTTTAACTTTAGTCTCTTTATTACTTTTAAGTCTAGACTCTAGTTTAGGGCTATTTTTAGTAGGTTTAAATCTTACTTCTTTACTATTATTTTTACTTATTTTATTAGTAAAATCGCTATTTTCTTAGTTTACTTTTACTTTCTTTTATTACTCTTATCTTATAATAATTATATAATTATATTTAATAAACTTATTTATTTCCTATTAATATTTCTACTATTTCACATCTGAATTTAACTTTACGCTTATAAAGTTATTATTATTATACTCCTTATTATTAACTATGTTTTAAATAACCTTTATTACTTTAGTGTTTTTATTATATTCTTCTATTACTTATAATAGTATATCTAATTTATCCTATCTCATTCTTAATTTATTTAAATACTACTACTATTATAATTACGTAATTCGTTATATAGGTTGTAAATATAATACTAGCTAGTTTTAACGTTCTATTAGACTTAAATAGTATTTAAAAAACTTCTCCGTCTTATAATAAGTTATAGTTCCTAGTTCTGCTAGTAGCTTATTAATTTAGTAGGTATATTTAGCTTTTTCCTTATTAGTAGTAAATTACTACTATACTAAGTTAGTAACTATAAGCTAAACTAATAGTTAATTTTATTATCTTAGCGCTAGGAACTAAATATATAGGTATCCTACCTATATTTACTTAAAAAGTATTTAATTATATATATTAACCTTATTATTAAAAAGAATAAAATCTAGTATAGCTCTAGGGTTATAATATAGGTTTATATATTATCTATAAAGCTTATATTTAACTTCTAGTATAATATTTTTATATAGTACTTAGTATTTCTTATTGTTATTATAATTCTAGATTTCCTATAATTAGGTTAATTCCTTATCTTATAGTTTTTAGAAAACTACTTAGTTTATATTATTATTATTAGGGTTTAAAGCTATAAAGTAAAAACAAAACTAATATAAACTTAATTATACTTCTATTAAATTTAACTATATAAAAGTTATAGTAATATTAGGGGATAATATAAAGTAAGAGTATAGTAAGCTTCCCTTAGTTAGTATAAAGTAATGATATATAGGAGAGGGTCTAGTAGTAGTAATCTAATCTATAAAATCTAACTACTTATTATTATCCCTTTTCTTTTGCTATTACTATTCTATAGGTAAATTAAGACCTTTCTTTATATATTCCCTTTACTAATTAATTAGGTTTTTCTTAAGGTAATCTTCTACTATCTTAGCTATATTAATTCTTATTTTATTTTCTATGATTTACTAGTTATCTTTAGTAGTATAACCCTTTTATTTAATAAGGAATTTAGTCCTTACCCTTTTAGTTTACTTAAAAATCTTAATCTAATAGTTATAAATTCTCTTAATTTCCTAATAGTTTACTTTCTCTAAATTATTAAATATAATTAGTAGTAAAGCTACCTTCTCTTTTTTAAATAAATCTTTTCCTTATACTAGTTTCTAGATTTATATTACTAATACTATAGAATATACTTATAAATTTAAGGGAAAATCTAAATACTATACTAAAGGAGTTACCTTTTCTAGTATCTTATATAGCCTTACCTTTTATAAAGACTATTTTTTCTTTAGTTTACTAGGTAATTTATATTCTTTATATAGCTATAAATATACTATATTCCCTTTATTAATATTAACTAGTTTATAGTAGTTATTATATTAGATTTTAGTAAGTATAGCTACTATTATAATTACTAGTTAAGCCTTATACTAGTATAGCTTTTATAGCACTATAATATTATTTACGCTAGATCTAGTGTTAGTTATATTATTTAGGGAGAGTAAATTAATAATACTTAGAGAATAGAAACTATATAATAGCTTATTAGGAGCCTGCCCTATGCCTATAGCTATAGTATTATTTAGCTAATACTATAGTACTAGTAATAGTAATATTTATATTATATCTAGGTTTATTACTATATAATATTATAATTATTACTATCTAATTTTTCCTTTCTATAGTTCTATTTATCTAAGGGTAATATACTATACCTATAAGGAGTTTAACCTCTATATACCTAAAAATCTCTTTCTATATATTAAATATAAACTTTAGGTCTTTATTACTTATAATTTATCTTAGTAATCCCTAGTTTATAATATATAAGGTATAAAGAAGTAATTTTACCTAGATTTCTACTAGATATATAGTATGCCTTAGTATTAGGAGAGTTCTCTTACTAAATAAATAATTTACTAAGTATAGTAAGTTATATATAGTATACCCCTTTATTTACTATATAGTATTTATAACTAATACTTCTAGTATATTTATAATAAAATTAAGTAAAATTATATAAAAAGATATTAGTTTTAACTATAATAGTTATAATTTCCCTAGTAGTTTTAATTAATTAATAGTATTTTCCTAGTATACTATGTAGTAAGTAATATAATTATAAATTCGCTAGCTTATACGTAGAAAATAAACTAACTATAGCTTTATTACTATCCTAGTAATTCTAAAATAGTATTAGTTATTATATACTAGTTATGAGATAGATTTAACCTCTATTATTAGAATATAAAGTTAAAAAAATCTATCCCTACTATAGTAGTATAATAACCTATCTTCACGCAGATCCTATCTATATTAAGGAATCTTTAGTTTAACTTTAGTATCCCTTACTACTTGCCTTTCCTTATAGGTTCTTATAGCTATAATAATTTAACTAAATTTCTAATGTAATTAGTATCCTAAGATAATTCTAGCCTTAAGCTTATTATCTATAATTACTATTATAATATATACCTGACTTATCGCAGAGGAAGGGGGAATCACGTCAATTTATGCTATGAGTAAAACTCGAATGGATTTGAGTTTGACTGCGGTCGCGAATTATAACTGTATCTTGCGTAATCGCAGCCACAAAGTTTATTATAAACTTTATATTAACTTTTTAGCCCTTAAATTTATAGCTTAAAGCTTATTTCTTTTATATTTTACCTAACACTATAGTAATTATTAAATTTAGTTATTATATATAGCACTAGCTAGGTATTACTAGTAATTTTTTTGGTTCCTTGAAAATTAGATGCATTAGCTATAGCCAATGACCCCAAAAAAAATAAAAATCAATATTCCTGACTTATAAAATATTTACTTACCTCTAATTTATTATAATAACTTTTCTACGCTACCTCTTTATAAGTTACCTTTACTAGTAGCTTAGAGAGTATATCTAGAATAATATTTAATATTCCTAGTATATATATTACCTTTAGATTAAATTATAATAAATAATTCATAACTTTTACTAGTTTTAAGTTAGCCTTATCTAGATTTATTATTAATAATAAGGTATATTTAATAATACCCTTAGCTAGGGAATAGTTAGTTAATATATTAACTACTATATTATTAAATTAAACTATTTTCTAGAGTTTCCTAATACTTTATATAATTATAGCTATTTCTGCTTCTATTAAGCTATACTATTTCTTAATATATAATATTACCCTTAAAAGAAATAAAATTAGCTATATCTAGTTATTCTTAATATTCTTTCTAGGGATACTTTAACTATCCTATTTCTCTTATAATTAGAAAGTATATAAACTAAAACCTTCCTTATATATATTAATTTTAAGAAATAGCGGTTTCTTTAGGTTATAGTGCTATAAGGTCTATTTTTTACTTAGAAATACTTTAATATCCTTAAACACCCTTTTCTTATCTATTATTAGCAAAAACGTCTTTTATTATATTTTTTATTTCTATACTAGTTTTAAAATACTAGTAATTTTTTTATTTTTCTTATAAAACTCTCTTAATAATATAGTTTTTTACTCCTATAGTAATTAGATTTATATATTAAACCATAGGATTCTATTATAAAGGAATCTAGCTATTCTAATAAAAGTCTTAAGGCTAGATAGATTAGTTAGGAAAATTATTTTCTAAAAAGCTTAGAGTTTATTATTAGTATTAGTAATTCTATTACTATTAATAATAAAGCCTAGTAATTAAATAGCAAGATAGCTAATAAATAACTTCTTTACTATAATTATTATCCTATTTTCCTTAAGAATTTTAAGTATAATACTAAGATAATTTAAATAATCCTAAATACTATCTAAAAACATAATAATATTATTAATATAAACTTAAATATAAACTTAAATAAAGTATTTATACTTTTAGAAAAGTTAGTCTATAAACCTTTAGGTAAAAGTAGGAGAATTTTTAAATCCTATTAGTGCTATATTTAATGCCTTAAGGCCCTAATTTAATATAACTACTATATAGGCTTAATAGTCTCTCCTAATTAGTAGCTAATAAAAAAATCCTATTCTATTAAAAAGTAAGAAAACCTTCTTACTATATATATTATTTATAATATTACTTTAGTCTAGTAAAGGGTATATATCTAGTATTACTATATTATTAAGTAGCCTTATATTAATTACTACCCTTCCTTTCTTTTCTTAGCTAGTTTTATACTATACTATAAACACTAAGTATGCTATAGCCACTAGTTTATCTAAATATAATATTTTACCTTTTATATATAATTTATTATATACTTTATTAAGTTTACTTATATCTTAGCCCCCTAACTAGTAAGGCCTAATTAGCCTTATTTAATATTACTATTCTTTAATAAGATTAATCCTTATTTTCTAGTCCTTAGGTATAAGAATAATACCCTTATCTTAATAAATATATTTACTACCTCCTAGTTAATATTAGTAACTTATACTCTAAATTTATTAATAATATATAGAATCTCTTCTAGGTATAAGATTCTATATAATAGTACTCCTATATTAACCTTTTTTAGGCTAAACTTATTATTTTCTTTATTTAACTTAACCTCTATCTTATTTTTCTCTCCTATAGTTTTTATAATATCCTTACTAAAATAGGTATAATATATAAAAGAATTATTAACTAGGTAATTAGCATTAACCTTACTTACTACTACTAGTTATATAACCTTCTAATATTTACTAATAGTAATAGTTTTATTTGTTAAGTTATAGGTAACTATCTATTTCTAGCTAAATCTAGTAATTAATATATTAAGGAAAAACTTTAAATATAACTATATATAGTATATGCTTATCTCTTAGTTTTTATACACTACTTTCTAATTAACTAGTATATATAACTATATTTTTAGTGAAATTATTACTATATAAGCTATAATTACTTACTAATATAAAACTTTGCTTATTAGTTAGAATATCTTTACCTGTATAGTTATACTATAAATAAACCTAAAAACTACTCTAGGATATATAAAATTAATTTTTACTTTTTACTTATAAAGAAAGTTTATTCTAAGTAGTAGTTTAAGGCCTAAATTTAGTATTATATTTACTATAACTATTAAATACCTAGTAATTTCTATTTTATATACTACTCCTAGGATATAAAAATTAAATATAGCTATTTTAGTAATAAAAAAGGAAAACTATACTCTAAATACTAGTTTTAGTTCTTATTATATTTAACTATTCTATTATAACTATACCTTATTTACTAAAATTAATAATATTCTTATATTAAGGTAAATTTAATAACTCTTACCTTTATTATTAAATTTAAGAGGGATTTTTAAGTATATATTTACCCTCCTTTTATTATATTTAACCTCTTAAGGTCTTATAATAGCTTTAATTACTTATCCTAGTATAAGTTATTTTAGTTTAGTTATCTTTATCTTAGTAATTACTATATTTATCTCTTTACTACTATTTTTTATAAAATAGGTTTTAATAAAGTTAGATTCCTATACTCTAAATTCTATATTATTCTCCTTAGAGACCTCTCCTTCCTTAGCTATATAGTAATTATATTCCTAGAGATAGGTTTTATACTATTTTATATCAGAATTATTATTATATACTATAATATAAGTATACTCCTTTTCTTTACTTAGTAATTTCTTCTAATATTAATAATACCTAGGCTACTAGAATTAACCTCTTATATCTAATAATCCTTAGTTTTAAAGATATTATTTCTCTTATTAATCTTAGACCTTTTCTTAATAATTTTAGTTAAAACTAGATTACTTCCCTTAATTCTCCTAAGTTTTATTTTACTAAGGCCTTTAGTTCTATCCTTTAGTAAGTTAATTTTACTAATATAGTCTAGGTTAGAAAAATCCTAGGGACCCTTATTTATTCTTATTATCCTATTAGTACTATTAATTCCTAGGTAGGAATTATATATTTATTAGCCTATTTTAATTAGCTTATATTTTATTTTTATTATCTTCTAAATTACTATTAAATATATTTATATTAAAATAGACCTTAAGCTTTCCTTTACTTCTTTTACTTTTAGCCTAACCTTTACTATATAAATAGTTATATAAATTATATCTTTTATTATTTACTATAGTAATATATACTAATTTTATATCCTTTTAAGTTAGCTCTAGGTATATCTAGCGTAATCCTAGGTAAAGCTTAAGGTATAAATATAGTAAGAGCTAATAATTAGTTATTTTACTATTTACTCTTATATATTAGAAAATCTTTAATATAAATTTATAAAAAAATACTTCTTTAATAATATTCTCTTTAGTATACTCCGCTTTCTTTAGCTATACTATTATATCTTATACATAAATACTAAATTCCTTTTATACTATAGTAAATACTATTAATATCTTATTAAAAATAGTAAATTATTTACTTATATCTAGGTATTATCTATACTATACTATTATATCTCCTTAAAATAATATCTAGATGGTTTTCTAGATAATGTCTTATTAGCTAGGATTAGTATAATATAAGTAGTCTTTAACTACCTAGACCTATAATTTAATATTATAAAAGATAGTTTATTTCCTATTATATATAATAAAATTAGTATTAGCTTTTTCTAGTTTATTATAGGGCTTAAAGTATCTAATATCTATAATTTTCTATATTAAATCTATATATTATTTTACTACTTCTATTTACTAGTTATACTAATCCTAATCTAGTACTAGATTTATCCTACCTTAATACCTAGGGTTAGTATACTATCCTTAGTCTAGAGGGTATAGTACTAGATACTATAACTAGTAAGGATTTAACTATAGTTATATAAATCTATGCTAGAATAGTAGTAGTATTAGTTATACTACTAGCCTTATTTAAGTATTTAAATAACTATTATATTAGCCCTAATTACTTAGTAAATATATAATCCCTTATATAGTATTTTACGCTAATAGTGTTAATCTTACTAAGGTAGTAATACTTTATAAACTTCTAATTTTAGTTATTAATTTTATTACTAGCTAGTCTATTTTATTTACTATTTTATTTAATATAGACTATTATATAGCCTATTAGTATTCTAATATTTCTTATAATAATCTTATAGTATTATATTTATTTATCCTAACTTATAATTCCCCTAGTTTTAATATATTTCCTAAGGATTTTAGTTATAGGTTTTTTAGATTTAACTTAACTAAAGAATTAGGGGGTTTTATATATTAAGTAGTAATATTATTTTTAGAATAGTATATAATTCCCTTTTCTTTATTAATTTTACCTTTCTCTATACTTTTCCTAGTCTTAGTAATAGTAATATTATTTATAAGGCTAGTAATACTTTTAGATTATCTTCCTATAGCCTTATTACTCTTTAGTTTATTAGAATTATTAAGAAATTCTTTAGATTTAGCCTTAGAGATATAGACTCCAACTTAAGTCTAAGTAAGGTATATAGCTTATAAGTCTATAAGGTTTTAGTAAATAAGTAATTCTTAAGATATTAGCTACTCCTACCTTCTTATAATTCTATTATTAAATTCATATCTTATAAGTTTATATAAGTCTTTTTAGTTACTAATCCTAATAAGCTTTTACTTCTAATATTTAAAATCTAGGTTTATATTATTAAAAGTCTAAAATTAGTAAATAAGGCGTAATTTACTCTTAGTAACTAGGAAAGTGTTTTATAGTTCTTTATATTAACGCTATAAATAGTTAGTTTTAGATATATAGGTTTTATATCTAGATTACTAGAAGTATATAACAAAAGAATCTCTAATTACTACTACTTATTATATATAAGCTTTGTATAATATTAGGTTAAATCCATTAGAGGGGCTCACAGATTTAACGGGTTATA